>LLEY01000023.1:0-528645 GCA_001414485.1 Calycina herbarum | reverse complement strand
TATTTAGAATTCTAAGTTTCAGACGCTATATGATTTTACTTAGCGATTCGCTTAAAAATACCCTTATAATCTTGTCTTTTTTCTTCTTCTTTTAATAACTTTTTAATATAAATTAGCCTCAGTCTTACATTTTATAACTTTTATATTTATATAGTAATGAAATCAAATTTTTAATTTTGAAATTTTTAATCAACAATTCGTAAAGATATTAAAATGTCAAAATCGCGATTTTAGGTGTGTTTTCAGTTGGCCGGTTCGCTTGTTTAGCCGGTTCGCTATACATGCACGTTATTACTTATTATCAAAAATAAAATTCAAAAAAATACTAACGTGGTTTATCAGGACCCGGATCATATCAGGACCCAGATCAATTTTAGCGAATTCCCAACCCCCTTCCTTTATAACGCGTTTTTTCTACTATACATTATGTTAGTTATTCTATAAGAATCAAAAATCATTCTAGCTATCGAGGCTATTCGAACATCTAAAAAGCTAAGCCGTCGGAAGGCTGCAAAGCTCTACGGAGTGCCCTTTTCTATACTAAACAGTAGAATAAACGGCTGAACTACTCTCCCTAAGCGACGGCTAGTAAACGTTAAATTGTCTAAGCTAGAAGAGGAAGTAATTGTTCGGAATATACTTAATCTAGATTCGAGAGGGTTTATACCCCGGCTAGGTAGCGTAGAAGATATAGCGAATTATATACTTGAATCGTAAGAAGGAAAACGCGTTAGTAAGCTCTAGATACATCGATTTATATAACGATAACCAGCCCTTAAGACGTGTTTTAATCGTGTTTATGATTTCTAAAGGGCCTTGTACGAAGATTCTAAGCTAATTAGCTCGTGGTTCTAACTAGTTAAAAATATAAGAGTAAAATACGGTGTTTTAGACTACGACTTCTATAACTTCGACGAAACCGGGTTTATAATAGGTGTGATTTGCTCTGTAATAGTTATAACCCGTGTAGATCGACGTGGTAGAGGCAAGGCAGTTCAGCTAGGGAATCGGGAATAGGCTATAGCGATTGCTTATATCAATAGTGAAGGCTGGAGTGTCCCTCTATTTCTGGTGGTTTAGAGTAAGAACCACCTTTTAAATTAGTATATAGACGGCGGCCTCCCGCCTAACTGGGTTATTAAACCGATAAGTAATAGATAGACAAACAATAAGACGGGTCTAGAATAGCTGAAACACTTCGATAAATACACTGCTACTCGTATAAAGGGTCTATATTAAATACTAGTATTAGATAGGTATAAGAGTTACGAATCGGCCGAGTTCCAAGAGTACTACAAAGTATATAACATTATAACTCTTAGACTACCTCCTCATTCGTCCTATCTAACCCAGCTACTTGATGTTAGGTGCTTTAGTATGTTGAAGCGGGCGTATAGTTGATAGATTAAGACGTTTATTAAAGCCTATATTAACTATATTACGAAGGTAGAGTTCTTTCTAGCCTTTGTAGTAGCATATAGGGAATCTATAATAGCCTAAAACGCTTAGGCTGGATTCCGTAGAGCTGGCTTAGTGCTCTTTGACCTATAAGTAGTGCTTTTAAAGCTTGATATAAAGTTACGAACTCTAACTCCTTCTAGACCCTCTACTGCTAACACTAATCCTTAGATCTCCTAGACCCCTTCTAACCTAACTAAAGCTCTTTTATAAACAATACTTATTCGAAATCGAATTGCCTGTTATTAAGGGAGCTCGCCAACTCTACTCTTCGAGACAGTTGCTATATTAGCTAAGGGTATAGAGCGAATAGCCTATAAGATAACCCTTCTATCTACTAAGGTATATACTCTTCGAGCAGCCAACGAAGCTTTAAGCAAATGCCGTAGGGCTAAAAAGGCTCGTGTCCGTTAAGGGGGTGCACTTATAGTAGAGGATACATAGGACATTATAGCCTAGAAGGATATAGATAAGTAGACACGACGCGACGTATATGCGGCGGGGGGTAGTTATAAGAAGGGTCAACCGTCTAGGCGGCACTGTAGAATCTGTAGAAAAGCTAGTCACAACGTACGAACTTGTTAAGAGACTGTAGATATATCTAGTTCCTCGGATTCTAAGTAGTTTTAGTTAATTTAATATGTTGTAGTTGATTTATTAAAATTCTAAGTTTAATGCTAAGGAAAACTAATCTAGTTCCTGATATAATCCGGGTTCTAATAAACCACGTTATTACGTTTTAGATATATAAGCTAGCTAGCTACTAAGTATACTACTAAGAGATATAATTTTTTTCTTTCTAAAATTTATAACTTTCTAAATAAATAAATATATTTTATTATAAAAATACTTCTTAAAATAATTAACTCTTACTATTCTTTAATCTAACTTCTTTATACTACTAAATTTCACTCTATTATCGTAGAAAATAGCTAGATAAAAATTTTACTTTTTTTAATTAATTATCAGCAGCACTTCTATAATAATTCTTAATATCAGATAAACTCTACTAATAATTATATCATAATATATATCGCAGAATATTAATATATTATCATATCAATGCCCAAGTCTACACCTCAAACCGTAATCCAAAATTATCAGCAGCACTTCTACAATAATTCTTAATATCAGATAAACTCTACTAATAATTATATCATAATATATATCGCAGTATATTAATATATTATCGTATCAATGCTCAAGTCCGCACCTCAAACCGTAATCCAAAAAGAGAAAGTCACACGTAAACCTCCTTACTCTTCTCTTCGCTTTCTCCGCACCCTACCCGTCGATCACTCCATCCCCCATCGTTGTCGTCACTGCCCCCATTCCCCCTCCGTAAATCTGCAAACCTTCCTCATCGAAACTTATTTTTCACAAATCTAAATAAAAATTAACTTTCTCCCATCCTTGGAAGCGAATGAAAATCCCCACCACCCACCCACCAATCCGGAACTCGGGAATCTTGGGAACTCAAAAAGGCTTATCTGAATTATGAACCAGTTAAGAAAGAGAAAAGCATAACTTTAACTGATGCAAGGGAAAAGTATATGCAAGTAAGTTGAAAAACTATATACTGTACCGAACACCTTCATTCATGCCTTGACACTCAAACCTCGGAACTCTTCCTCTTTCGTCCCAAGATAAAAAAAAGCGACAAAAGAACTCCATACTCCAACCCAAAAACGACAAGGACAAGGAACCTCCGTAATCCGATCAGATTAAGACAAAAAAACAGACCACTCTTCCGTCATAATCTTCATCTCGCATCAAAGCTTCATCTCGCATCCAAAGCCCCCCTTAAAAATTCACCGAACCTCATTCTCCTCCACACTTTCACACAAACATCCATCGGAGAAAGCAAAGGAGATACTCGCCGACTCCTTGCCCACGAATCGCAACCTCACTTCCCACAGACCCTTCTTCACCCGGAGATACTAGGATACCCTCCGAAAACATCTCATCTCATCTTCCTCACAACTCACAAAAGACAATCTTTCTTATTTACTCCGTACCCACCCCCCCCGGCCGCCGAGCCCCCAGATGTAACGTGACGACAACGGGATCGGATGTGATCCGAACACGCTGTCCAAAAATATGTGATGAAAATCCCATCCCCTTCATGAAGAAAAAAGTGGTTTCATCTACTATACGCACGCACGTCTTCGAATCCCAATCTCCACCCATCCAAAAATCTCGAGATGCGCAGGCTGCGGCGTATCTCCAACGAAACGGAAGGCACCCTCACGCCTTCCATTTCTAACCAGGTAGATGAACCCCCCACTGCAATGCCATCTAAACTCCATGGATTTAAAACCACACCACAATCCGATCCTCTCCCCATGATCCAAGCCAAAGAGAAAACCTCTGTAAAATCCGCGGATTTTAAAAAACCATACCGAGCACGAACGGAAGACTGCGGAGTAGTCGAGTATCGAGTCAATGGGTGTGATATGGATCCCCCTCCCCCCTTCCCGCTTCCCCCTTCCGCTCCCCGAATTTCACCCCCCGAATCTCGGGGGGCCGTTCCACGGAGCTTTTATTCCTTCCTCCCCCTTCTTTCCTGGCCGTGGCGTAGACGGGCCGGAACGTGAATCGGAAGGGACGAGAAGAAGACTGAGCCGCAAAAGAGAAAAAACACCTGTTCGGGAAAGAAAGCAATTATGAAAATCCAAACAGCCTCAGAGCTACTCACAAGACGAATCAGTTCTCCCTCTCCTCTCCGTCTTACTATCAAAAAGCGGTAACCTAGGCAGGCCATCACACAAATTCAAATACCACGAAATCCATCCAGCACCCCCAAAGCCCAAAGATCAAACCGAAAAAATACACAAAACAATAAAATTCACCTTTATTCCTTCTGCCGGGCCATCAAAGCAAAACAAAACATCCGAAGCCGTTTTTATGAAAAGAATCGCACAGCAGGAGAGGAATTATGCATAACCAATCCTCCTCCCAACAGCCTAGCCTAAATCAAGACCCATTTCTTCCGCGCAGCTGGGAATTATTATCAGAGATCCCGGTCAATAACAACGTACGTACACGTACTCCACTTTCTTTCCTACAGGGATTTTCTCTCATGCAATGAATGACAGGCACTCGTTCTTGCAGGGGTCCATCCAGGGCCAGGGCCAGGGATGGGATAGGATAGGATAACAAAACGCGATAAGAGCAAAGCAAATCGATTGTGGCCTTGGAGAAAAGCCTTGGGGTATTCTGTGTTACCATCACATTTCAACAACTTCATCAAACAATCCATCGAGTTGAAACCTGAAGCTCTTGAAAGATGGACTCGAGAGAAAAGATACCTCGCTTACAGCCAGTGTCGTACGTCGAACGGCTGGTGTAAATGTAACGATACCCCAAAACGATAAATCTAACCTCCATCAAGCCATCGCGTCCAGAATCCAAGGACTTTCGGAATCCTCAGAAGCGTCAACAGCGCAGGCTAGCGGCGTAACGCTACCCGCTGAACCAAAATGCGTGCCATTCAATCGTAAATCAATACCGAGCCCCACGCCCAACCTACGACGGTAGTAGCGTTGTAATGACATGCCGGTGGTGAAGGTGTAAGTAAGTTAAAGCCTAACACTCATGTGGTGTAATCCATAATTCCCCAAAAATCACCCTTCAGTTGACACACCCACGAAGAATAATACTCGGGATTCTTCAACAACCAACGAACCTCCAACCCAACAAGTGAGTGACCATTCCATCCATCCAGTCAGCTTCAGCCCCGTTCACGCGGTCAATGTCAGACTGAGGCTGACATGACAGCAGGCTTGGTTACTGTTACCACACATCTGGGATTTTCTCCATCAAATCGTTTAATTTTATGATCTGATTTTTAAATTAATAGCCATATTATTTTCTTCGGTTGTGTCCTTCCTTGGGCGTCGCTGACAACGAAACGAAACGCCACTATTGATTTGATAGGCGAAAAGGGGAAAAGTGAAATGCAGGATTTCGATAGTCGCGTGGTGCGGCTATTTTCGTTTTCTTGCTTGTTGTCTTGGGTTGTTCAAGAAACGTTGAAGAGGAGGGCGTACTCGGTAACTATGTGAAACTGAGTAACACCGAGTATAGAGATGGGGAGTGGTAAAAATCATTGATAGAACACCTGGTGGTTTCTAGTAGAGCTTGAGTTAATATGATTCGATATCCTTAAGTATCAATAAGTATCAAAAACCCTTGAAGTAAGACATGTGTCTAGATTGAGTTTTTGATCAATCAATCAACGCTCGTTCCAAGCCGCGACCCGAAACAAAATTTCCAGTTGCCGAAATCTGGAAATTTCCAGCGAAAGACAAGGGTGGACAAGCACCAGGCTCAAACGAGGAGACCGTTGCCACTTGTGCACACTCGGGTTTCCCAAAGACAGGGATAGGTCCGTGTGACGAGTGGAGACAAGGCGGGCAAAAGATGCCTGTTGAATATCACCGGAGATACTGAGGGAACCACTGGGTTTGAGGATTGGCGGAGCAAGCGAGAGTTCAATTGGAGTGCTCGTCTCGAAATGTGCTTTGCTTCGTGGTGGAAACCAAGGTTTAAAGGGACTTTTCTTTCCATAAGGAGGATGGTTGTTGAGGGAGCTTTACCTTGCGAGGTCATGAGGTTTGGGTGTGTCAAACGTTTGATTCTGAACCTGTCGAAATATGCCGGTCTCTCGACGGTAAGCTTCTTCCATGTGGTGTGATGATGTTGAGATTATCCAGAAGTCGAGCGAGGGCGAGGGGTTGTTTCGCGCGCAGATGCCGCACCGGCAACAGGCTTCCTGCTCCGGTGCTGCAATAATAGCCAGGCATATACGGAGTGCATATCCTCATGTACCTCTCGTTCGTTGGAGCAAGAAGATAGGTTGGATGGAAGCGAAGGGAGAAGGATTCTGGATGGATTCTCCTTCCTCGTGGTTCGTCCTTTGTACGACCCAAAGAACCGGGACTCGAGTAGGCAGTTGTGCGGCGAGGTAGAGTAGTAAGAAATGTATTCTCTGCATTTGCATGTCTTTTGAAAGTGCGTGGTGTTGTGCAGTTATCGTGGACTGCATTTTTTCTGCTGCCTTGTCAATATCAAATCCACTATATGTCTCGGTGTATAATAATGGATTGGCCGAGGTCTGCCTCATTTTGTTAATGTCTTGATATACGCGCCTGTTGTGCGTAGTGTCTGAAATGAATGTGGTGAGAGAAGTTCCATGTGTGACTGACGATGGCTTCATTTCTCACCCTTCTCCCAACGATAGTAGCCGGCAGAGGGCCACCGCCTAAAGGTTGTCCTCCATTAGCCATCCCATGATGCGTCTCCCAACCGGAGACTTGCATCGTCGACACGTTGTACGGAGTACAAACTCCAGGCTCTTGTGCAGTGCTAGCACCCACCGTAACATTTCTTCAAATTTGTCGGGTCCTTCGCCGTCAGTGGCGCCATTTTTCAGGTGTCATATCAGATCATGCAACTTACACTGCATCCAAATGCTGCAAGAGCAAGAGAATTTGGATCCTATATCTTCCATCGTGGCGTTGCACACACCGAAGAAGTCTTCTGCAGCTGATCTGCTGGAGGAGAATTTGGATGTCTTGACAAGCATGCCTCTTTTCAGGTGCCCTTGGGTGCCCTTAGGTGCCCTGTCTCTGCAGACCTGCAGACTGGTGTTTAAGGGAGAATCCTGCATGACTCGTTGAGGAAGCTCGCGAGGTTGAAACCTGACAGGAGCAGATGCGGAGAGCCTTTGCTTGGCATGTTCGGGGGGCCGTGAAGTGAACGGTTCTTGGACTGAAATCGTGGTGGGGAAGATGCCGGAGAAAGAGGACGGCCATGTCCGATTTGCTTCAGGCCTTGATGAAATGTTCGGAATAGCTTCGTTTTTGGGAGTCGTTGCAAGCATTTCAAGCCAAGGCGCCAAAGTCAATTTGTGCTGAGATTGTGCAGGAATTGTGCAGCACTTGACCTGATAGGGATAACACCCCATCCGTTAGCTCCTTCCTGCTTCCCGGTTTTGACAGTCCAGAGTCCAGCAATTGGAAGCCCCAAGGATCGGTTCCAGAGGGGCACATCCACCGTGGTATGGTATCCACCAGCCTGGGGCTGCAGAACGGGGCAGCACCGGCCGAGAAAGACAGAAAGAGCGACCAGTGCAGAGTGTCCACGAGCATCGCATCTCATCACATAGCATCGTGGCATTCCATTGTTACTCTGTTACTCTCTCCCATTTCTATCACTCCGTACAGCGTCTCCCACTCGTACTTTCCTCACTTCTTTACCGCTTCATCCTTGACATCATCACCACGACAGCACAGCAGCGCGCTCGTGTAACGCTCGCCTTTAAACTCGACCCATTGACACGGGCTGGGCGTCGGTTCTGGCCACCGCAGCCAGCAAACGCCCAATTCCTCCCCTCCCCTCCCCACCTCCCCTCCCCACCTCCCAATCATTCGGGGCTCTCCACTAAATTGTGCCCCTGAAGCATCCCAAGTGCCCCGTCTCGAGCCCCGTGTCTCCGCTCAACACAGGCCCTCGCGCCCTCGCACACCCTGTCTTGTCATATCGCTTCGCGCTCCACCACTCATCACAGCTTGTCTGTCAGAGTCGTCACCCACCGGCCCAAGCCAAGGACCACCCAAGGACCACCCAAGAACCACCCAAGAACCACCCAAGAACCACCCAAGAACCAGCCTACATGATCTGCTGAGAGCCAACTCAAAACAAAGCTCATCCCCAACTTGACCCCGGGTCCAGCAACTCGTCAACGATTCGCACATTCGCACCTCTCGTCTATAGGAAAACGCCGTCGAACGGCTTAGCATAACTGATATTCCCGCCCACTCGGTTTGGAGTCGACGGACTACTTGATTTCACCCATCGCATCGCGTCGATCGCATCCCTAGACGTTAACTGCATTGATATCATTGCAAACTCTATATCATTCGGGTCGCCCGACAGTTTGGATGGCAACGGCTTCCAACTGGGCACCAACGCCGTTTCGAAACTTTCCTACCACACAATTACATCATCTTTAATGGACCGATAACGTCAAACTCGAGCTCGGATTTCTGCTATATATTTCACATTGATTGGTCCTTCAATTGCAATCAAACATGAGTTCTACCGCCAAAACAGGGCCAAATGTGCCAGAGGAGAAGAAAAAGGGAGGTTTATTGTCGAGGATGAAGACGGTGTTGAAGAGGAGCGATGGATCCAAGAGGTTACCATTCTCCGCAAAACCAACCGCCGCTCCCACGTCGTCGACAGCTGGACCAAGGTAGGACTCACTCGAGATGTGATCACTCTCGACGCAACTAACCAATGACAGCACGATCAAAGAACCTTCCCAGCCAGCCGTTGCCACGACCAAGGAAACAAAACCAGTGGAGGAACCAAATATCTCACCCGATGGACCTCAGCTCAAGAAAACGGTTCGATCCGAAGTACACGCCGAACGTGCTCGAAAGTTAGGCGAGAGATTTCGAGTAACCATCGAACCTCAACAACATACTGGTACAGACAAAGTGGTCTATCGTATCGAGAAGCCAATTCGAGTACGCATTCATCGTCAATGCCATAAATGCAATACCGTTTTTGGGGGAAACAAGATATGCTCTTCTTGCGAGCATATCAGATGTAAGAGCTGTCCACGATACCCACCTCTTAAGACGGAGAGAAAGGAAAAGGAAAAGGTCGTTCCGGCCAATCTATCGCCTTCCTACATCGAGCCTGACCATTACTGGAATCTCAGGGAGGAAATCGCTCTCACCAAACCTAGCCCAAAACCCGGATGCCAACCGTTGGTTCGGAAGAAACCGATGCAACGGGTTCGAAGAAATTGCTGCGGATGTTCTGCCCTTTTCACAGCCAACTCCAAGATCTGCCCCGGTTGTTCACACGGTCGTTGTGCAGATTGTCCACGAGATCCGTAAGTTCTTCCTTCCTTCCCCAGTAAATGCTTATCATCCAAAATCTAACATGCTTTTCCCACAGCGAAAAGAAGAAAAAATATCCTCATGGATACCCCGGTGATCTCCCATCATCCAATCCCTCCAACACGGTTAGGTACGCCTGTCACCACTGTTCGAAAGTCTATCCTCCCGTCCCTCACCCCGACAGCGGAAAGGAGATACCGGCGCAGGCTTGCGTGAGGTGTGGGCATGAGAGATGTCATGTGTGTACGAGGGCGCCGCCTATGAGGGTTGATCCTGAGCCGGACCCGGAGATTGTGAAGAGGGTTGAGGCGAAGTTGGCGAAGTTGAATATTGATATGGCTTCGGTTGCTTGACGGGAGGGGGGTTTGGAGTGCATGTCCGTGGTGTTTTGGGTGCAGAGGAAATTAGGCAGATAGATGAAACGCGAGAGGATAGGAATACATACGTACGCCGCTTCGAAATTTTGGGTGGGGAGTTATTGGATAGTTTGGAGTTTTTTTTCCTTCTGAGCCGCCAGATGGCTATGCAACAATTTACGACATGCATATGTGAGAAGATGAAATGATTTTCATTGTTCTGTTTTTTCAAGTGGGACTTGAGACAGGGGACTCCACGGACCTTCCTGGGGATCTGGGCCTGTTACCTCGAGATACCTTATTCTTTCTTTCCCGATTTATTTGGATTTCTTGGTGGGAATCTATACGTTTTCTTCTTCTTCTTTTTGGGGGCGATTGATGGGAGGGTGGGAATGAGGGTTGGAAGCGAGGGGATAGGGGAGATGTGATGTGATGGGGTGGGGTGGGGAGAATGAGTGATGGGGACAGTGAGGTGTGAAAGTGAGATGTGAGATGTGATGAGGTGTAGGGGATGAAGGAGAGGAATCAGGGAGAGGAATGGAGTGTCAATTCACTTGGAAAGGAAATTGAAATCGAAGGTGGTGGTTAATACGGTACACGGGGTATAAAAAGAATGGGAATTGAATACCAAGAGAAGAATCATTACAAAATCAAGGAATTTCAAGAACGAGAATTCAAGATGATAGACCAAGAGAAAATAAATATGACTGTGATTGTATTCTCCGTGAGTAACAAGACCCTCTTTCCCTAGGCTCTTTGTATTTTCTTCTCTCTTGGTGAGCTGAAGGGGTAAGACTTATGCTTGATACCTTGAGAAGTCATTGAATCGACCGTTTTTCCCCTCTTCTTTTCTTCCCCCTTCATTCTTGGGGGCGAAGTGTGACACGAGGTTTGATGTGTATGTATATGAAGGTCCCTCGAAGTTAGCTTTGATCTGGCGAGTCTGGCGAGTCTGGCAAATTCAAATTCAAATTGGACCCTTGGACCCTTGGGCCTGGCTTGGTTTGGCTTGGTTTGGCTTGTTTTTTTATTTTTATTTTTGTTTTTGTTTCGAGTACCTAGGCATAAATAAGTATCTCGGGAAGAAGCTTCTTCTTAGCTCTCTCTCTCTCTCTCTTGGGATTTTTGAGCAAATGAACTGCTACCGAATATGAGTCTGCTGTCGATTTCTTTTTTCTTCTTGTTTGTTTGTTTGTGAGTGGAGATGGGGTTCTCGGGGTCCCTGTGGTTGTGGAGATTAGGTGTTGGAGGGGGGAGTTTTGAGGGAGAGAGGGAGGAGTAGGGAGGAGTAGGTTTTAGTTGGGAATTTGACGCCGAGAGATGAGTCGGGTTTGAGAGGAGTCCTCCTCGGGGGTTTTCCTGGCTGTTGTTGTCAGAGATTGTGAGGTATGGGTATTAATGAAGGAGTGGAAGACGGGCTGGTGGGGGAGGGGTGTTTTGAGTTGAGAGAAGCAGGATGGAAGGTGGTTAGGGTAGTAGACTCACTCGGTAAGTCACTGGTTCCGGGGGCTTTTTGTTTTGCATGCCATGTTTCTTTCTTTTCCTTTTCTGTTTGGGGTTTAGGTCATAGTTGGAAAAGAAGGATGGAAAGAGTTGTAGGCGGAGGTGCGAAGCGTTTGATATTATAATAATAAGAGTTCGAGGTTGGAAAATATATGACGGGATTTTTTAGCAGGTTAGGTATGTATATATATCCTAGGGGTAAAAGTAAAAGGGGAACAAGATAGATAATACTATGATATGATGGGATCTGCGTGTCTGTGTGGTAGGATCTTACGTAAGAGAATCAACTCACACTTATCATCAACAGACGGAAAAACCCTTTCTAGTGTACACTATAGCGTTGGAAGAGGATGGTTCAATGTCCGCTCGAGAACATGGTCTTTGATGAAGACCAGATTGCGGTTCTGAACGTAGGCTGTATGTATTTCGTTTGTTCTGTTCTTCCCAATCCTTGTGTCTGGTACTGGAGGAGATGTAGTGGTAGTTGAGACGTCGAGGTGGGGGTTATCGCGTAGTGCTGAGGAGTGTGGGTGGGATTAAAGAGGGGTGGTTGTTGGGAACAGCGTATTAAATGAGTAGATTAGAGTAGAGTAGTGACCGCTACTCTACTCTACTCAAGGGATTTTAAGTACTACTCTACTCCACTCTACTCAACACTACTCGAGTAGTACAGGCCGATTCGGACCGACGGTCGGGTGACTCGGGCCTAATATCAGGGTATAGTTATAGGGTTGGAAATTATAAAAACTTTCCAAGTTTATATCTATTTAAAAGAGAAAGAGAGAGGAGAAGTAAGAGTTATTAGTTTCTTATCTAATTTCAAGTATCTCTTATTTTTCACTACTAAAAGTAGAACTTTTTAGCTTATATTTATATATTACTACTATATATAGACTACTCGAGTAGTTGAGTAGTCTATTAGTACGCTTGTTGGGAAATGTTTTAACAGAAAACGAGTGTGGTCTAGGAATATCATCAGTGCGAGAAGAGTTGAGGTGAAGGTCAAAAGCTAGTTCGATAGTTTAGTTTTAGGGGCTAGATTTTCCATACTTTTAATTTTAAGCCCCCAACTTTTATCTAGCTTGCTCCTTATTATATAGCTTACGCAACAATTGTTGGGTTACTGAACTCTTTCCTTAGCCCCCAAGTTTTTGGATGGCTTACTCGTAGATGACTGGATAACTGGATAACTAATAGCTTACAACTCTCATTTCAAACATACAGTAGCTTGGCAGCCCACCTGTAGTTTGGACACCTATTTCAAAGCAGGGGTATACCTCAATTTTGGCTCTATAAAAAACCCCGAAACTGATTTTGAGGATTGTTTGGTGTTTAAAGAGTCTAATTCTAGAATATAAAGAATTTGTGTATGGCAGGAGCTTAGTATTTGTGAGGTGTTCAGTGTGTTTAGTGTGTTTAGTAGAAGTGTGTTGTTTTTGAGATACGGAAATTTCTTCTTATAAGTATGTTTGTCTTTTTACTTTCGGCTTTAGTTAGTATTAATAAAGTGTGTTTTCATAGTAAGAAGAGAGAAAAAAAGAAGGTATTAGAGGCAAAACAGAGGTGTCTTTTATACTAACATCATAGAATACTAAGATAGATTTTATAGAGTTAAGTAGGTAGCTAGACTTTATCGGAGTAAGACGCCTTAAGAGAAAAGAATAATAGAAGAGAGTATTTATATCTGTAAATTAGAGTTTTATATATAAGAGGAACCTTTAGCACTTAGTAATAATAGACAAAAGACAATACAACCGTCGTATATCTCATTTGAGAGAGGTGTGTTGATTCTAGGAATCTAAAGAGCGAGAGAGGAATTAGCCTCTCGTACTTGTAGAAAGATATTAGAACTTATATATAACGTGGTTTATCAGCGAGTCGATTATATCACCGAGTCGATCACTAAAAATACATACAAAAAACGTCTGTGCAACCCTAGTAAAAATCTATAACTCTTAATAAAAATTAATAAAATTAAAAAATCTCCTTTATTACTATATAAATAAGTAATATTGAAATTTTTAAACGCTTACTAGCTATAACTAACGATTCGCTTAAAATTACCCCTGTATTCATAGATTTTTTTTAATTTCTTTAATAACTTAGCTATTATAATTAGTTAGTATCTAAGATTTCTAATATTATTTATATATAACGTGGTATACTAGGACCTCGTAATTATCAGGACCTTGTGAATTTTTTCCCTACCCCACTACCTCCAACTTTAACACACGTTTTCTCAACAACTACCTAATAGAATCTCAAACCTAAGAAGCTCGAATTATCCTAGCTATCGAAGCTATTCGATCATCTAAACGAATAAACCGTAGTAAAGCTGCGAAGCTATACAGAGTCCCTTATTCTATACTTACCGATAGAATAGCTGGTCGAACTACTCTTAGCAAACACCGGCCAGCAAATCATAAAATAACTATAATAGAAGAGGAGGTGATTATTCAAAATATACTTAATCTAGATACGAGAGGATTTGCGCCCCGGCTAGGTAGTGTAGAAGATATAGCAAATTATATACTCGAGTTGCGTAGAGGATAACTGTAACGAAACTCAAACGAACTAAACAAAGGTGACTAAGTCTCGAAGGTTGGTATACAGGTAAGAAGTATAGACACGATGGTTTGTTCACTTAGAAGTGAACTCGTTACTTATATCAAAGATATTAAGTAGGATAATAAGATTAATAACTAAAGTTGAGCACGAAGCTCCTATCTAATAGCAGACGTGCCAGTCCTATATAGAGCTTTCATACCCTCCGGCCGCCATGGTCGATCTACCCAACCATAGCCGACATGGTCGACTCGTCGGCTATGTCGCTTACCCTTTCCTAGTCACGTGATTACAACCAACTTCTAATAGTAAGATCCTAGAATTCCTAAATGTTCTTCTATATTACAGATTCCCTCTTATATTACTTTTCTATTTCCTAGACGTTATACCTTATCCTATTAGAGCGCTGTCTAGACTACTTATTACGTAAAACGTAATTCGTAATACTATCCCCTTCTTAGACTAGCGTGTCCCTATACTTAAGTATAGTCTAAGAAATATTATTAAAGAGCTATTAACTCTTCTAGTTTTAATATAAATACTACTCGTGCTTCCGAATATAAACACTAGATCGAACTTATAAAGCGTATTAATAAATCAGGTAAAGAGATAGCTCCTTATACTCGATATAAATACTCTAGGCAAAGATGTATAGCTATAGCTTTAACTTTAGAGGTTAACAAATGTTCTAAGTATATAAGGTAGAAGAAATCCTATAACGTTAAGTTACAAAACCGAATACCCTTACTTTCTAACTAGTCCTTAATCAACTAGTAATAACGAAAACTAAGGGACGAAGAAGAATAGGCCTAGCAGTCCTAATAGGAAGCGGCTACTAAGGTTCTTCGTTTATAAAAACTTTAGCGCTAACTTAACAAGTAAGAACAGCAGCTAATCTAGTCTAGTTTAAATTCTATAGCTAAGCTAGAAGAGAAAGAGGAGGAAGAGAGAAAAAATAGGGAAAGATAGAAAGAGAAGGAGTATAGAGAGGAAGAGGCTACTAGGCTAGCCGCCCTTCCTACCTCCGACCTCGCTCTCGAACTGTCTCTCGACCCTGCCTTTCTAGACTCCTTTCCTCTTAATTATAAGATATAAGCAACCCTAGGTTTTAATAGTAGAACTCCTGAAGTTCCCTTAGGTAACGGTTAAGGTTGCTTTTTAGTTCCTAAGTGTTTTCTAAGTATAGGTAATTTAACTATTTAATTAAATACTTAACTTATCTTCTAATAAGTTTATAGTTAAGAATCCTCTTAACTTTATATTTAATATTTAGGTTTACTAGTTGAATTTCTATAAGTAGAGCTAGTAGTACTCCTAGTAGTGCTAGTTTAAGTAAGGATATATAGAATACTAGATAGATGTTTATTATCCTTAGTAGTACTAATTTATAATTTAAAAGTCTCTTAACTTATTTAATTTTAAATAGTCTAAGTTTTTTATAATCTAGTTTATTACTTAGTCTTTTTATATTAATGTTTTTCTATATTAAATAGACTTTATCCCCCTCTTTTAGCGTTAGCTCCTAACTACGTTGTTTATTATAGTAGTATGTATTTCTTTCTACTATAAATTATAAGTCCTCTATAAGTTCTTTATATAGACTCTTAATTTTCAAGATATAAACATAAGTAAGTTAGTTATCGATAGTCGTAGATAGCGGTTCTTAATATACTAATAATTCGTACCTAAAGTTAGTATAGAATAGTATAATAAGTATTGTTTCTATTACTAAACTATTATAGGTAAACTATATTAAGAGCAGTAGTTCTACCTAGTTGTTTTACTAGTAGTTTATATAATAATAAAGGTATATTTTAACTATCTAATTTATCTATTTATTTCCTCTATTTGTTTAAGAGTGAAAAGCTATAAAGAGCTTTCTTTTTACTTCTAATTATTCTATAAGAGTAATCTAAAATTTTAAAGTAAAGAGCTTATCTCTATTTAAGAGTATTTCTTCTAATAGTCTATATCTTAAGACTACTTCTCTAAGGAATATAAATACTAGTTCCTTAGCTATACTTAACTCTATATATACTATTAGAATTATATACTTCGTAAGTCGCTTTATAATAACTAGGATTAAGTTATACTTAACTCCTATTATTAGATCTTTAGATTTTAGTAACTTAATAATAAAATCTATAGATATTGATTTCTAAGGTATATATAGTATTAGAGTAGTGTTTATCTGTCTATAAGGAGTATAGTAGGAAGCCTTATTCCTAGTATAGGTATTATATTCTATTATTACTTCTTTAACTATTATAGATAACTAATTAATATAGTAGTATTATCTTATTCTCTAGAGGGTTTTACGAATTCCTTAGTATCTATAAGTAGGCGTAGTATAGTATTCTTATACGAATTCCTTAGTATATAAACTAGGAACCTATAGTTTTCCTTTTATATACTAGTTATAACCTTTATATATATTTTAAATCCTATTTATCTAAATATCGTTTATTACTACTATCTTATATATAGTAGGTACTAAGTCTCTATTCTTAAGAGTTTTTAAGATTATAATTTTCTTATACTCCTTATTTCCCTTATATCTAGGTTTCTAGCTAAGAGTATTAGCTCGAGTATTTAATATTCCTTTTATATATTAGATAATAATATTAAATCCTTCTAATATCTCTGCTTATTTAGCTAATTATCTTATTATAAGTTCCTTAGTTGTTATAAACGTCTTAAGGTTCTTATAATTAGATAAAACTATAACTAGGTGTTTTACTAGCTGTAAATAAATTCTCTAGTATTCTAAAGCTAATACTATAGTAAGTAGTTCCTTATTAAAAATACTATAGTTCTATTATACTAGGTTAAATGTTTTAGAATAATATATAATAGATATAAGTTTTCCCTTTTTATTTAGTTATAGGTAAATCGTACTTATTAATATATCTAAGGCGTCTGTTTTAATTATACTTAGTTTTTCTATATTAAAGTTATATAGAATAGGTTTCTTTATAAACCTTGTTTTAATTTTTTAAAAAGCGTCCTTAGCCTGTTTATTCTAAATAAATTTAATAGCTTTCTTAACTAGTATTATTATTAGTTTAGTAATTTTTATATAGTTTTATATAAATAGATAATAAAAGTTTATAAATCTAAAGAAGGACTGTATATCTTTTATATTCTTTAGTAACTTCTAGTTTAAGATGTCTTAGATCTTTACTAGATCTATTTCTATTTTTTCTAAATTAAATACCTATTTTAGGAAAAGTGTCTAAGTTACTCTAAACTTATATTTTAAGAGTTTTAATTAAGAGTTTACTTTTATAAGTTATTATAAAACCTCTCTAATATGTTCTTTATATTCTTCTTCTTTTTCTAAGAAGATTAAGATATTATCTAAGTAATAGATTACTATTACTCTTAAAAGATTTCTTAAAATATTATTATTTTATCTTTAATATATAACTAGTATATTATAAAGTCTAAAAGGTATAACTATATATTTATAAAGGCTTAATAGTAAGGTAAATACTATCTTTTATTTATCTCTAGTTTTTATTTATATAAGTCTATAAGCGTTTTATTAATCTAATTTCGTAAATTATACTACCTTATCTAACTTATCTTATAAGTATTAGCTAGGTAGTAGTAGATAAGCGTTCTTAACTATAGTATGATTTACTTCCTAATAATTAATATATACTCTTCTATCTAGGTCGTCTTTCTTCTTAATAATAAGTATATTTAAGGTAATTAGTAACTTAGTATTACGAATCACGGTATACGTAGTAAGTAGTCTAGACAGCGTTCTAATAGGACAAGGTATAATATCTAGGAAAGGAAAGTAACATAGGAGGAAATCAGTAATACAGAAGGATATTAGAGATTTCAGGATCTTACTGTTATAGTAATGTTAGAAGTCACGTGGGGTCATGTGACGTAATCGCCTACATCGCTCTAATCGCCTTAATCGCGAGCGACGCGAGCGACGCGAGCGATGTAAGCAACGTATATAAGAAACAAAGGTTCTA
Source organism: Calycina herbarum (assembly GCA_001414485.1). Classification (NCBI taxonomy): domain Eukaryota; kingdom Fungi; phylum Ascomycota; class Leotiomycetes; order Helotiales; family Pezizellaceae; genus Calycina; species Calycina herbarum. The sequence goes on along the minus strand of LLEY01000023.1, from coordinate 510,849 downwards.
TATAAGACTAGTATATCTACTATTAGATAGGAGCTTTATACTTAAACTTTAGTTATTAATCTTATTATCTTATTTAATATCTTTAATATAAGTAACAAGTTTACTTCTAAGTAAACAACCTAGCGTATTTATACTTCTTACTATATACTAACCTTCGAGACTTAGTTATCTTTATTTAGTTTGTTTAAGTTTCGTTATACTTTAAACACCTACTTAGAAGTAAGATCGCTACTATGTTAGCAACCTCTTCTACTCCGAGAACCACCCTACTAAAGCTAGCTATAGACCCTCTAGTTACACTAGTTACTACTCTTCGAGAGGAAGTGAAACTTCCTCTTCCGAAGCTGTTTAATAGCTTACCTAAGAAACTAGCTAAATTCTTAATAAAAGCTTCTCTCTACTTAAGCTTTTATTATACTTAGTTTAGAAGTAAAACTAACTAGGTTATATAATTATCTACCTATCTTAAAGGAGTAGCTTATAACTAGTTAGAACTATACCTAGAAGATTACTAGGCAAATAAAACAGTTAAAGGAAAGGTCTCTCTTTAAATGTCTAAGAAAATAAAGGATTTGTTTAGAAATGTTCAAAGGTTTAGAGATAGAATTAATTAAGCTTTTAAGGATGTTAATATAAAGAAAAAGGCAGTTAGAGCTTTATATACACTTAAGCAAAAAGGGTTAACTATTAAATATACCTTATAATTTTAATAGTACTCTATATAGATAAGATAGAACGATAAAGCCTTATATAAACAATTCTATTATAGACTTAAGAATAATATAAAAGATAAACTTATATAAGAAGATTTTCTAGATACGTTAAATAAATTAATAAATAATATAATCAGGATCGATAACTGTATCTATAAAAGGAATCTAGAGAAGAAAGGAAGTTATAGTTACTAATATAGAAAGAGTAGATAAAAAGATTATAAAGATCTTATAGAAATTAATACTACTTAGAAATCATAGGTTCTAGAGAAGGAATCTAAGAAAGAAAACTCCTAGAAGAGAGGATTATCCTAGAAAGAGCGAAATCGTTAATATAAGTAGAACTTATATTATAATTATAGTCTTTCTAGCTATAGAGTAAATAAGTATAGTAAGAAGAAAGACTCTAAAAAGAAACAAGCTAACGCTACTATCTAAAAAGAAGTAGCTTTACTAGAAAAAATCGAACTTATAGACGAAGAACTTAAGGCTAGAGGTTATAGTACGTAAATTAAAACAGACGCTATAGATATAACAGCAGGCGCTATATACTTATAGCTAAACGAAGGAATTAAGACATAAGTTAGTAAGGTATAGGATACTAATAATAATAGGGATCTATTACTTAAAGAATATTATAATATATAGTTAGAAATAGATTATAAATTACCCTTTTAGGTAGAATATAAATTACTACTATCGACAAGTTTGTTAGAGTCGTTAAAATCGATATCTAACTTATTAGAGGTAGATCTAGGAATATATAAGCTTAAATAAGGTAAAATATAAGCATTTATTAGAACTTTTAAAAGAGGGAATAAATAGGTATATATAGAAAACTAGAAACCTAATTTCTAGAGCCTATATTCTACTTAAGGAATTAACTCTACTATTTTAACTACTTATAAAATAGTTTAGAATAAATAGGATAGAATAACTTTAGTAAGCCTTATTACTAGAAGGGAAACTATTAAATTTAAAGAACCTAGACTAAAATAAGCAGTATCTAGTAAGCTATCTAGTATACCTAAGATAGGAGATATTTAGATAGTTATAGACCTATAAGAGGAAACTAGCTTATAGTAATAGCAGGGTTCTAACAACTTTATAAGACGCTCTAAACCTAGTTTTTTAGATATACTATCTAATAGTAAGGAAGCTATACTAGAAATAGGAGGCTAGTATACTATAGTCGCTTTAATTAGAAAAGTCGAGGTAATATTTTAAGAATTAAAAAGTAGGAAATTATTTAGTATAATCTTCTAGAAGATAAACGAATATAATATAGATTAAGAAATAGAGTTAATATAAAGAGAACTCTACTAACTAATAATTAGAGAATTAAATACTACCTTTAGAGAAAATCAACTTATAGTAATAGTAAAGATAAGAGGAAAGGAACTCTAAGTCTTAATTAATTTAGAAGCAACAGGTAATTTCCTTTCCTTAATAGCTTAGAAGAAGCTAAACGTCTTAATTAAAGGTATAAGGCTATACTACTTAGGAGTAGTTAATAGAATAGACGTTATATACTAGGATAGAATTATTAACTAGTAAACTATTCTAATAAATATTACTATTAAAGAATACTACTTAGATATATAATTTAATATTATTAAAATAGAGAGTAAAGAAGTAATACTTAGTATATTATAGATTAAAGAATATAATCTAGATATTAATTAGAAGGCTTAAATAATAACCTTTAGTTAATATAATTATATAAGCTTATAATTATAACTTTAAGGCTAGAACAAGGTTAGCACCACCTCTTCTAAGACACTAGAACACCTAGCCTAAGGTCTTCTACAGGTTAGTAGGACAGCTGATAACGAAATACCTATATAGTATAGAGAATTTAAGGCTTTGTTTAAAAACCTAGAAGACTTATAAGCTTTACTAGAACATTACTTATAGAATTATAAGATTAAATTAAAAAAGGATTATTACCTCTTAAAGTAGAAGCTTCGGTTATATAACTAGAAAAGCCTATAGAGAATAGAAAGTTATATAAAAGAAGGTATTAAAAAGAGATATATTAGAAAATCTAAGTTACTAATTACCTTAAATATACTTATTATTAAGAAAAAAGACAATCTAGATAAGAGAGTATATATTAATTACTAAGAAGTAAATTAAGCTATAGTTAAGAACGCTTATCTGCTACTACCTAGCTAGTACTTATAAGATAAGTTAAGTAAGGTAGTACGATTTACGAAACTAGATTAACAAAACACTTATAAACTTATATAAATAAAAGTTAGAGATAAATAGAAGATAGTATTTACCTTACTATTAAGCCTTTATAAGTATATAGTTATACTATTTAGACTTTATAACATACTAGCTATATACTAAAGATAAAATAATAACATTTTAGAAGATCTTCTAAAAGTAATAGTAATCTATTACCTAGATAATATATTAATCTTCTTAGAAAAAGAAGAAGAATATAAAGAATATGTTAAAAAAGTTTTATAATAACTTATAAGAGTAAACTCTTAGTTAAAACTCTTAAAATACGAGTTTAGAGTAACTTAAACCCTTTTCCTAGGATAGGTATTTAACCTAGAGAAAATAGAAATAGATCTAGTAAAGATCTAGAACGTCTTAAACTAGAAATTACTAGAGAATATAAAAGACGTATAGTCCTTCCTTAGATTTATAAACTTTTACTATTCGTTTATTTAAGACTATATAAAGATTACTAAACTAATATTAAGACTAGTTAAAAAAGCTATTAAATTTATATAAAATAAATAAGTAGAAGATGCTTTTTAGAAAATTAAAGTAAAGTTTATAAAAAAACCTATTTTATATAATTTCGATATAAATAAGCCTAGTATAATTAAAACAGACGCCTTAAATATAGCAGTAGATGCGGTTTATCTATAGCTAAATAATAAAGAGAAACTTATACCTATTATATATTATTCTAAGATATTTAACCTAGTATAATAAAACTATAGTATCTTCGACAAGGAATTACTTACTATAGTATTAGCTTTAGAACACTAGAGAATCTATTTATAGTTAGTAAAACACCTAGTCATAGTTTTATCTAACTATAAGAATCTTAAGACATTTATAACAACTAAGGAACTTATAATAAGATAATTAGCTAGATAGTTAGAAATATTAGAAGGATTTAATATTATTATTTAACATATAAAAGGAATATTAAATACTTAAGCTAATACTCTTAGTTAAAAACCCAAATATAAGAGAGATAAAGAGTATAAAAAGATTATAATCTTAAAAACTCTTAAGAATAAAGACTTAATACCTACTATATATAAAATAGTAGTAATAAATAACATCTAGATAAACAAAATTTAAAACATATATAAAGGTTATAATTAGTATATAAAAGGGAAACTATAGGTTCCTAGCTTATATATAAAGGAGTTTATATAGGAATACTATACTACGCCTACTTATAGTTACTAAGGAATTCGTAGAACTATTTAGAGAATAAGATAATACTACTATATTAATCAGTTATCTATAAAAGTTAAGAAAGTAATAGTAGAATATAATACCTATACTAGGAATAAGGCTTCCTACTATACTCCTTATAGACAGATAAACACTACTCTAATACTATAGATACCTTAGAAATTAATATCTATAGATTTTATTATTAAATTACTAAAATCTAAAGATCTAATAATAAGAGTTAAATATAATATAATCTTAGTTATTATAGAACGTCTTACAAAGTATATAATTCTAATAGTATATATAGAATCAAGTATAGCTAAGGAATTAGTATTTACGTTCCTTAGAAAAGTAGTCTTAAGACATAGACTACTTAAAGAAATACTCTTAGATAAAGATAAACTCTTTACCTTAAAATTCTAGATCGCTCTTATAAAGTAATTAGGTACAAAGAGGAAGCTATCTATAGCTTTCTACTCTTAAACAAATAAAGGAAATAAACAGATAAATTAAGTAGTTAAAACATACCTTTATTATTATATAAACTACTAATAAGATAACTAGGTAGAACTACTACTCTTAACACAGTTTACTTATAATAGTTTAATAACAGAAATAACACTTATTATACTATTCTATACTAATTTTAAGTATAAATTAATAATATATTAAGAACTACTATCTACAACTATTAACAACTAACTTACTTATATTTAGGTCTCGAAAATCAAGAGTCTATATAAGAAACTTATAAAGAACCTATAATTTATAATAGAAAGAAACATATACTACTATAATAAACGACGTAGTTAAGAGCTAATACTAAAAGAGGGGGATAAAGTCTACTTAGTATAAAAGAATATTAATATAAAAAGACTAAGTAATAAACTAGATTATAAAAAACTTAGACTATTTAAAATCAAATATATTAAAGAACCTTTAAATTATAAATTAGTACTACTAAAGACAATAAACATCTACCTAGTATTCTATATATCTCTACTTAAACTAGCACTACTAGAAGCACCACCAGCTCTATTTATAGAAATTCAACTAGTTAATCTAAACACTAAATATAAAGTTAAAAGAATTCTTAACTATAAAATTATTAAAGGTAAGATTAAGTACTTAATTAAATAGTTAGATTACCTATACTTAAAGAACACTTAAGAGCTAAAAAGTAATCTTAACTATTACCTAGAAGAACTTCGGAAGTTCTACTATTAAAACCTAGGGTTACCTATATCTCGTAGTTAGAAGAGAAAGCCTTAAGAAAAGCCGAATCAAGGGTTAGCTTAGTAACAAAAGCAGGGTCGCTAAAAGAAGAGAGAGCCACTAGCTAGGCGACCTCTAATTCCCTCTCTTCTTTCTCTTTCTCTACTCGTTCTTTTTTATCAGCTTTATCAAGTTCTTATAAGTTAGTAAGACTACGATAAAGCATCTCTTACTCCTACTCTATAAGGAAGCGTTATTATTTTCATAAGCGAAGGATCTTCTACATAGCTTCTTCCTAAATCTTATAGGCTATCTCTTCCTCCTATTATAACCTCCGCTTCTAAGTATTAATAGATTCCTACTCGAAAATTAAAAGTATTCGATTTTATAACTTAATATTATAAGATTTACCCTTCCTAGTATACTTAGAATACTTAAAACTACTAAGAACGCTAATATATCAACAACTAGTTTTCGTATTTATATAACAAGTATAAGGAATTATTTCACGTCTTAAACATTCGATTTAAAGAGCGTTAAGGGTCCTATATTATTTAAGCTTATCTTTTAAAAGAGGTGTTAACGACATAATAGGAACTAGAGAGGCTGCTAGCCTCTTAATAATATTTCTTAGGCTATACTTAAGCGTAAGGACACGCTAGTCTAAGAAGGGGATAGTGTTACAAATCACGGTATACGTAGTAAGTAGTCTAGACAGCGTTCTAATAAGATAAGACATAATATCTAGAAAAGGAAAGTAATATAGAAGGAAATCAGTAATACAGAAGGACATTAGGGATTTCAGGATCTTACTATTATAGTAATATTAGAAGTCACATAGGGTTATATAACGTAATCGCCTACATCGCTCTAATCGCCTTAATCGTAAGCGACGCAAGCGACGCGAGCGATATAAGCAACGTACGTAGGAAACAAAGGTTCTATATAAGACTAGCACATCTGCTATTAGATAGGAGCTTCGTACTCAAACTTTAGTTATCAATCTTATTATCTTATTTAACATCTTTAATATAAGTAACGAGTTTACTTCTAAGTAAATAACCCGGCGTATTTATACTTCTTACTATATACTAACCTTCGAGACTTAGTCATCTTTGTTTAGTTCGTTTGAGTTTCGTTACACTTAGATCTTCTAATATATCTCTTCTTTATACCTTTCTTTATATAACCCTCTATTCTTTATAGGCTTTTCTAGTTATATAACTAAAGCTTCTACTTTAAGAGGTAATAACCCTCTTTTAATTTAATCTTATAATCTTATAAGCGATATTCTAGTAAAGCTTATAAGTCTTCTAGGTTTTCGAACAAAGCTCTAAATTCTCTATACTATATAGGTATTTTATTATCAGCTTTCTTACTAGCCTGTAGAGGACCTTAGATAAGGTGTTCTAGCGTCTTAGAAGAGGTAGCGCTAACCTTATTCTAGCCTTATAGTTATAATTACAATCTTATATAATTATATTAACTAAAGGTTATTATTTAGGCTTTTTAATCGATATCTAGATTATGTTTCTAAATCTATAGTATACTAAGTATTACCTCCTTACTTCCTATTTTAATAATATTAAATTATATATCTAAATAGTATCCTTTAATATTAATTTTTATTAGAATAGTTTACTAATTAATAATCCTATTTTAATATATAATATCTATTCTATTAACTACTCTTAGTTAATATAATCTTATTCTCTTAATTAGAATATTTAGCTTTTCTCGAGCTATTAGAGAAATAAAGTTACTTATTACTCCTAAGTCTATTATAACTTATAACTTCTTTCCTTTTATTTCTATAATTACTACTAACTGTCTTTCTTTAGAAGTAGTATTTAGCTCTCTAACTATTAGTTAATAGAGTTCTCTCTAAACTAACTCCGTTTCTTAGTCTATATCGTATTCGTTTATCTCCTAGAAGATTATACTAAATAGTTTTCTACTTCTAGTTTCCTAAAATATTACCTCGACTTTTCTAACTAAAGTAACTATAGTATACTAGTCTCCTATTTCTAGTATCGCTTTCTTATTATCAGGTAGTATACCTAAAAAACTAGGTTTAAAGTATCTTATAAAGTTATTAGGCCCCTGCTATTACTATAAGCTAGTTTCTTTCTAAAGATCTACGACTATTTAAATATCTCCTATCTTAGATATACTAGATAGCTTACTAGATACTACTTATTTTAGTCTAGGTTCTTTAAATTTAATAGTTTCCCTTCTAGTAATAAGGCTTACTAATGTTATTTTATCCCTCTTATTTTAAACTATTTTATAAGTAGTTAAAATAGTAGAGTTAATTCCTTAAGTAGAATATAGGCTCTAGAAATTAGGTTTCTAGTATTTTATATATACCTATTTATTTCCTCTCTTAAAGGTTCTAATAAATGTCTATATCTCGCCTTATTTAGGCTTATATATTCTTAGATTTATTTCTAACGAATTAGATTCTAATTCTAATAACTCTAATAAACTTATTAATAGTAGTAATTTATACTCTATTTAAAGAGGGAATTTATATTCTATTTCTAATTATATATTATAATATTCTTTAAGAAGTAGATTTCTACTATTATTAGTATCCTATACCTTACTATCTTAGATTTCGATTCCTTCGTTTAGCTATAAGTATATAGCGCCTGCTAATATTTCTAAGGCATCTGTTTTAATCTATGTACTATATCCTCTAGCTTCGAGTTCTTCGTCTATAAGTTCGATTCTTTCTAGTAAAGCTACTTCTTTTTAGATAGTAGCGTTTGCTTATTTCTCTTTAGAGTCTTTCTTCTTACTATACTTATTTACCTTATAGCTAGAGAGGCTATAGTTATAACATAAGTTTTACTCGCGACGACGATCTCGCTCTTTCTAGGAAAGTCCTTTCTTTAGTAGGTTTCTTTCTTAAGTTCCTTTTCCTAGGACCTAATACTTTTAAGTAGCGTTAACTTCTATAGGATCTCTATAGTCTTTTTTCCTACCTTTTCCCTAATATTAATATCTATAACTACTCTTCTTTTCTAGACTCCTCTTATAATTCTAATTATCGATCTTAATTATATTATTAGTTAACTTATCGAGTATATCTAAGAAGTTATCCCTAGCTAATTTATCTTTAACACTATCCTTTAATCCTTTATAGTACTACTTATATAAAGCTTTATCGTTCTAGCTAAGACGTGTAGAGTATTACTAGAATATTAACGTATATTTAACTGCCGACCTCTTTTATTAGAGACTATATAAAGCTTATACTACTTTTTTCTTTAAATCTATATTTATAAACACCTAGTTAATTCCTTTCTTAAATCTAGTAACAGTTAAAAACAATCCTTAAGTACTTTTACTTATAAGGTTTAATACTCTTCTATTTAATATTTTATTTTTCTAAAAATCCTCTAAATATAGCTCTATCTAGTTATATACTACTCCTTTAAGATAGGTAGTAAGCTATATAACTTAATCTATTTTATAAGTAAACTATATTAAATAAAAGTTTAAGTATATTAAAGCTTTTATAATAAATTTAGTAAGCTTCTCTAAAGAGCTGTTAAATGTTTTAGGTACTAGTAATTACACTTCTTCTCTAATAGTAGTAACTAGTACTGCTAGTATTATTAGTACTAGGGGTAGTATAGGAGTTAAACTCGAGAATAGTATAGTTTTCGATATTATATTAGTAGTACTTCTAAGCAGGTGCTTAAAGTATAATAAAACTTAAATAAACTAAACAAAGGTAACTAAGTCTCGAAGGTTAGTATATAGGTAAGAAGTATAGATATAATAGTTTATTTACTTAGAAGTAAACTCGTTACTTATATTAAAGATATTAAGTAGAATAATAAGATTAATAACTAAAGTTAAGTATAAAGCTCCTATCTAATAACAGACGTGCTAGTTCTATATAGAGCTTTTATACTCTCCGACTGCTATAGTCGATCTGCCTAACTATGGCCGACATAGTCGACTCGTCGGCTATGTCGCTTACCCTTTCCTGGTCACGTGATTATAACCAACTTCTAACAGTGAGATCCTAGAATTCCTAAATGTTCTTCTATATTATAGATTCCCTCTTATGTTACTTTTCCATTTCCTAGACGTTGTACCTTATTCTGTCAGAGCGCTATCTAGACTACTTATTATATAAAACGTAATTCGTAATAATAACGCGTTAGAAAGAACTAGGTACAACGATTTATACAACAACGTCTAGAACTAAAGACGTGTTTTAATCGCGTTTACGATTTCTAAAGAGCCTTATACGAAGATCCTAAGCTAATTAGCGCGTGGTTTCGACTAGTAGAGAATATATAGGCGAAATATAGAATCTAAGACTACGATTTCTATAACTTTAATAAGACTGGTTTTATAATAGGTGTTATCTACGTTAGAATAGTTGTTATACGCGCTAATCGACGTAGCAGAGGTAAGGCTGTCTAGCTAGGTAATCGGGAATAGGCTATAGTAATTATCTATATTAATAGAGAGGGTTTAAGCATCTCTCTATTCTTAGTAGTTTAAGAGAAAAATCACCTTACTAGTTAGTATACTAAGGGCGGTCTTCCTAATAACTAGGTTATTAAACTAACTAGTAATAGATAGACTAATAATAAGACAGGCTTAGAATAGCTAGAATACTTCGATAAGTATACTCGTAGTTATATAAAAGAGCTATATCGAATGTTAGTTCTAGATAGGTATAAGTTATCAAGGGTTATACTCGTAGAATAAGTCTCGGAGTACTCCAGCGACGCATTCACGTGACCTCGCTTGGCAACGCATAGACGTAATAGAACCTTCGAGAGTACTCTTAGCAGAACCCTCTAGAATAAGTTAACTGAGTATATAAGTTAGTAAGGACTCTGGCTTAGAAAGGACAATCGAATCTTCTTATATATAGATACCTCTATAGTTTAATTCATTAGTATTTGCTATAAGTCCTAATATTAGATTCGATTCCAAAAACAACGGGCTATTTTAGTAACACTGGAACTTAAGAGCTTTTATAGTAATACTAGAATATATCGAGCTATTTTAGTAACACTAGAACACATCGGGCCTTTATAGTAACACTAGAACTTATAGGCTATTTTACAGCATTTATAGAACTTACGGACAATAGAAGAACTATAAGAAGGCAGTATACCGAATCAGCTACCTGCCTAGTTCCTATAGTATATTTAAGAGCAGTAGAATCAGTTAATATCTACTTAAGAGAACGATTGTCTACGGATTACGAATAAGTAAAAGAAAGATAAGAAAGCTTGCTTATAGATAGTTTATAATAATAATAAACCTAGGAAATCTCTTCCTCTACTACTAGAATTCTATAGAGACTTAGATAAGCTAGAAGCTTAGTTATAATAAGTACGAGCTAAAATCGAAGTCGACTACTATAGATATACTAAATATATTAAGTTTTAGGCACTTAACAGATCCTTATAAGGTAAGGCGCTCTATAGAATAGAAGTATAGGTATAGGAACAGAGTAAGCTAGAGCTAGCTAATAGTAGTAATTTCTTAGGTCGAGTAGAGTTTATATTTAGAGACTTATAAGCTAAAGAAAGAGTATAACGAAAGCTAGAATCCTTCTACTAAGGCTTAAGACTATTCCTAGAGGTCTTTATAGAATAGCAAGCCCTACTTATAGAGTCTAGAGAAGGATCTTAGCTAGATAACGTAAAAAAGGTGTCTTTTAACTGAATCCTTAGTAATAAGTTAGTTAAGACAATAATCATAGTTCCTTCTTAATCTAACTTCGAGTCTTACTACTCTATTATTAAAGAAATAGACGACTGCTTAAGAGCTTATAAAGCTCGAATATTAAGATCTAGAGGCTAGACTCTCCTAGAAACACTATAGACCTCTTAGAAACGCTCGACAGATACTATATATTAGGTAACAAATAGCAAACTCGCTAACAGACTAGAAGTCACCTATAAGGCATCTATAGAGGGTATAGACTAGGAACCGGCACCTGCTAAAGTTTTAATAACTAGTACTAAGTATACTAAATAAGTATCCTAGGAAGAACGAAGCAACCGTGCTCGTACTAGTCGCTGTCTTCGCTATAGAGCTACTAGTCATTTTATCTAAGAATGTCTATATAGACTACTAAGGCAACCTATAATAGCGGATTCGGTCTATAAATAGAAGGCAGAGGTTAAGGAAGTAGCGTCAGAATTAGAAGAAGAAGACGGTAATGTCTCCTTAGATTTAGAAAACTAGTAGCTCCTATTAGAAAGCGTAGGCAGAGGCGACGAAGAGAGTTGTTAGTAATAGACACTTAGAGACATTTTAAGTAGGAATATATAGATAAAAAACCTCTTCTTATATCGGCTTTAGTAAATAGAGTAGCTACTTTATAAGCCTTAGTAGATTTAGAGTGTTTAGTCTATAGAATTGTTTTAGACTGTTTTATCCGTTACTATTAGCTCTCTTATATATAAATCATACTAAGGTATTTATAGTTAGTAGAAGGAGTATTAGAGGATGCTATATTCTAAGCAGTATCTTTTAGTATAGATATTAGAGGCTACTAGTAGAAACGGGTTTATACTTACATAGTCTCTAAGATTAAGAGCTATGAAATAATTCTAGGAAAATCTTAGTTAAGGAGAGAGCGAGCTTTACTTAACGCTGCTAAGAGATGCTTGCTCTTCTAAGACTCTAGGTTAGAAGTTTATAGTAAGCTAGAAAAGTCTTACTCTTATAAGTAAGTAAGTATAGCTGTCTTCTACTTTCTTATAGATCGAAAACAGAAGCTACAGGTCTTTATAGTAAGCCTTATAAATATTATAAAAGCCTTAGTAGAAAAGAAGTATACGAACCTACGGACGAAGCTACCTAGCTGGATTAGCTTGGAATTCTATCTAGTATTCGATAGAAAGGAAGTAAACAAGTTACTAGTATATTATAAAGGAATTAATTATAGTATCGAGCTCTTATAGACCGAAAACGGATTAGAAGAAACAGTCCTCTAGAGGCTACTCTATAACATGTTACGAGATAAGCTGTTAGTGCTCTATAAAACCCTAACAGAGTTACTAGACAAGGAATTTATTCGAGTAAGCAACTCTCTAGCAGCTACGCTAGTACTCTTTATATAGAAGTTAAGAGGGGGTTTACAGTTCTGTTATAACTACCGAGCACTGAATAAGTTAACCTATAAGAACTGCTACCCTTTGCCTTTAATCTAAGAGATACTTAACTAGATCGGGAAAGCTAAGTAGTTTATAAAAATAGATGTTATTACTACCTTTTATAAGATATAGATTAAGGAGGGAGACGAGTGGAAAACGGCTTTCTAAACACGCTTTAGGCTTTTTAAATAGCTTATTACCCCTTTTAAGCTTATAAATACTCCTAGTACTTTCTAGTAGTATATTAATTATATGCTTTAAGAGTTCTTAGACAACTTTGTCTTAATATATATCAACGATGTCTTAGTCTTTATAAACAGCACCCGTAACCAGCACCGCGAGCATGTCTATAAAGTAATATAAAGGCTTTAAAATACTAGGCTATAGCTTAATATTAACAAATACGAATTTAAAGTATAGTCTACAAAGTACCTTAGGTTTATTATAAAAGCAGGGAAAGGTTTATAGATAGACCTAGCTAAAATATAAGCTATTATAAATTAGAAAGCACTAATAACAGCGAAAGGCGTCCTTAGCTTCCTAGGATTTACGAATTTCTATCAACGGTTTATTAAAGACTTTTCATAGATTATAGCTCTTCTTTATAGACTCGTTAAAAAGGATATATCCTTCTAATAGATAGACAAAGCGAATAGAGCCTTCGAACAGTTAAAGCAGGCCTTTATAAAGGCCCTAGTACTAGCTTAGTTTAACCTAGATCACGAGACGGTCCTAGAGACAGACTTCTCTAGATATTACTTAGGAGGCGTGCTCTCTTAAGTAAAGAATAGCGTCTTATAACCTGTAGCCTTCTTCTTAAAGAAATACATACCTACTGAATATAATTACCTAATATATAATAAAGAGTTGTTAGCTATTATTTATTATCTTAAGAAATAGGAAGCAGAGTTAAAAAGTATTAGGCAGTTTATAGTACTTATAGATTATAAGAATCTTAAGTACTTTATAATAGTCTATAAACTATCTAAAAGATAAATATAGTAGTAGTTAATACTTAGTAAGTTTAACTTAATTATCTAATACCGCTTAAGTAAAGAGAGAAGACTACTAGATATACTAATAAGAAGGGACCAGGACCTCCTAGAGGAGGGAGATAAACACCTTAATTATAAGATAGTATAACTAATTCTAAATAGAATAATTTAAGGAAATACTATATAGCTAGTACTAGTATTAGTAAATAGGAGGAATTAAGTAAGCGACGTAGCGACGTAGCAAGCGTTTATAAACCAACTATAGAACCTCTAAGAAGAGGGAAAGGTATAGAATAAGAACTTTAGGCGTCTTATAAACACTATCTACTAAGAAGATAGGGTGTTTCTAGTAGACCTCGCTTCTCTAGTCAAAGTCTCTATCTCTAACTACTTAGTTAATAAGAATAGTGATTTACAGTTTAGGGGTAGACTATAGGTCCTCGACTATAAGCCGCTATAGACTATAATTATATAGGAACTCTATAATTCTACACTTACGGGCTATCCTAGTAAGAATAGGACAATTACAATAGTCTTAAGAGAGTTCTTCTAGCTAAACCTATAGACTATAGTTAAGCAGTTTATCTATAACTATAGAGTTTATAGACGTATCAAGGTCTAGAGGGATCGTAAACAAGGCCTGCTTTGTCCGTTACCAATTCCTAAGTAGCAATAACAGGAGATCTCTGTCGACTTTATTAGACTACTACCTATAAGTAAAGGCTCTAATATAATAGTAGTATTCACAGACTGTTTAGGCAAAGAGGTACTCCTTACAGCTTATAACTCAACTATATTATCAGAGGAATTTGCTTGCTTATTTATTACTACATACTATAGCTTATATAGACTACTAAGAGTAATAGTATCTAATAGAGGCCTGTAATTTATTAGACAAGCATAGAAGACGCTTTATAACTTCTTATAGATTAAACGACGGATCTTTATAGCCCTCTATCTATAAACTGACGGGTTAACAGAATAAGCAAATGCTAAAGTCGAGACGCTTCTACAGTAGTAGATTAATATAGCTTAGGACGACTAGGCTAACTAGCTGCTAGTAGTACAGCTAGCTTTTAATAGACGGGATTTAACATTAACGGGTATAAGCCTCTTCTAACTTAGCCACGGCTATCTGTTATAGACTATCGACCCCTTAATAGACGTCGTAGTACCTATAAATATAAAAACACTAATTCAAAAGAGCGAAGCAATAGTAGTAAAGATTAAGGCTATTATAGAATAGGTATAAATATCAATAGTAAGGGTATAATAAGACTAGGAGACTTAAGCAAATCGTTCACGGAATACCGCTCCTACGTACAAGGTTAGAGACAAGGTTTATTTAAGCTTATAGAATATACGGACAGACAGGGCTAGTAAGAAACTAGACGCTCGATCCGCTAAGTTCATAGTTATCGAGGTCATTAGCCCGTCTATATATAGGCTAGACACCCTGCCTAGTATCTATAATGTCTTTAATATAGACTTATTAAGGCTAGCAGCTACAGACCTGCTACCTAGTTAAATTACAGACGATGATCAACTACCTGTAATATTAGTAGACGATACTATAGAATAGTAAGTTAAAAGAATACTAGGTCAACGGTAAAAGAAGCTCCTAGGGAAAGGCTCTCGTACTCGACTCGAGTATAAGGTTAAATAGACAGGATATACAAACCTAACATAGGAACCTGCTACTGAGTTAGAGGACACAGTAGCTCTAGACACCTACCTTTAAGAGTAGGAAGGGGGGTAATGTCAAGGGTTATACCCGTGGAATAAGTCTCGGAGTACTCCAGCGACGCATTCACGTAACCTCGCTTAGCAACGCATAGACGTAACAGAACCTTCGAGAGTACCCTTAGCAGAACCCTCTAGAATAAGTTAACTGAGTATATAAGTTAGCAAGGACTCTGGCTTAGAAAGGACAATCGAATCTTCTTATACATAGACACCTCTGTAGTTCAATTCATCAGCATTTACTACAAGTCCTGACATAAGTGTTATAAATCGGCAGTATTCTAAGAGTATTATAAGTTATACAACATTATTACTCTTTACCTACCTTCTTATTCGTCTTATCTAACCTAGCCACTCAACGTTAGATGTTTTAGTGTTCTTAAACATATATACAGGCGTTAAATCGAGACCTTTATTAAGGCTTATATAAACTATATTACTAAGGTTAAGTTCTTTCTTACGTTTTACATAGCCTATAACCAGTTAATAACAACCTAAAACGCTAAAGCTAGGTTCTGTAGAGCTGGTCTAGTGCCTCTAGAACCCTAGACTATGATCTTAAAGCTTAATATTAAGTTATAGACTCCTATACCTACCAGACCCCCCTCTGCTAACGCTACCCCTTGGGTCTCCTAGACTCCTCGTAACCCTTCTAAAGCTCTTTCGTAATCAACTCTTGTTAAGGATCGTATTACTTGTTACTAAGAAAGCTCGCTAACACCTATTTTCTAGACAATCGCTTCGTTAGCAAAAGGTATAGAGCGATTAGCCTATGAGGTGACCCTCTTATCAGCTGAGGTCTGTACACTTCGAATAGCAAATAAAGCCCTTAGTAAACGCTAGAGGGCTAAAAATACCCGTGTCTAAGAAGGAGGTGCACTTACTATAGAGGATGCACAGGACGGATTAGCCTAGAAGAATGCGGAGGAGCAGGTTCGACGTAACAAGCGCTCTAGGGAGGGTGGAGAAGATGAAGGACAAACGACTCGGCGACGTTGTAGCACTTATAGAAAAACTAGTTATAATGCGCGGACGTGTTAAGAAGTTGTAGATATATCTAGTTTATTAGATTCCGAGTAGTTTTAATTAATTTAATATGTTATAGTAGTTTTATTATATTTTAAAGTAGTGGGGTAGGAAAAAATTCACGAGGTCCTGATAATCACGAGGTCCTGGTATACCACGTTATAGTAATAAAGTAAGGTTTTTAATTTTATTAATTTTTATTAAGAATTACAGATTTTTACTAGGGTGGCACAGACTTTTTTTGTATGTATTTTTAGTGATCGACTCGGTGATATAATCGACTCGCTGATAAACCACGTTATTGTTTTTCTTTTTGAAACTCTTATTATAGCTTTCGAATTTGCTGTCGAATTACGAACTACTCTCGAATCTATTCCCTCTTCTAACAGGGTTCTATTTTCTTCTCACTTTCTCAGCAAAGCATAGAGCTGTAGAAATCTCTTCGTTAGTTCGGGTATTATTAAGACAGAAATCGAGACGTAGGTTTCTTCTATATAAAAGGAAAACGTATCGTATAATTATTAAGAGGAGAGAAGACATGAAAGAAAGTTTCTATAGGAGATTCTTAATATATATTTATTCTATAAGAGAAACAGAGTAATATATAGAGTAGACTATAGAGTAGCTAGTTAGATAGACGTAGAGTAGATTACGTAGCTATTAGATTACGTTTCTATAGAACTAGAAAGTAAGATATAAGATAAAAACTTAAAATTAACTTAATTTTGGTCGGTGTTGAAGAATGATGTTCAGGGGGGGTTTTGGGATTGCATCTTATTTGGCTGTGTTGGTTACTGCTGCAATGAGCGCGCTTTTCTTCGCTTAGCGGGTTTCTAGGACTGTGTACATTTTTGATCTACACAGCAGAACCAATTGGATAAGGTATAGTAAACAGCAAAACATGATATTCACCCCGGCACCATATGAGCGGAAAATAACACAAGCTCCTATATTAAAAACAAAACAAAACTTATCAACCCACGCACCCATCCCCTTTACTCCTCTCCTTCCCCAAAAAAACCCCCATGCACATCACTAAAGTGGTCATAAATCCCATACTCCAAACTATTGAGCCCCCTCTTAAAATTCTTCCTACAAAACCAACACCACTCAGCCCCGCAAACACAAGTAATATGTCCGCACCCCCCAAACCTTTCCACCATCACCTCACACCCAGGACAGGCCTTCACCCTCCCGATCCTGGCATTCTCCGCCCTCTCCGCCCTCTCCGCCGCTAACATCGCTTCCATCCTCATTGCGTGATCGATTGCCCTTCCTCTCCGTCGCATCGTTTTGAGTTCCTCCTGGAGAGCAAGTGCAGCCTCAAGTTCTTCTTCTTCTTTAGCTCGAACACAAGGTTCACATGACCAATTTGTTAATTCGGCTGGAGCACCAGCGGCACATACACGTTCGAGATAAGGCTTTGCGAGCGCGCAATTGGTGCACCATGCATATACCCACTTTCCTCTATCTCTGACCGCATTTTTGAGATCACCAACGGCATGGATACCCATTCCATATTTGTGTAATCTTTGTGCTGTAGGAGCTCGGCGGCAAAATGCGCAAGAGAGAGCGGCGATGTTGATGATTGATCCAGGACGATTAAGTCCGTACCATGCCTTTAGGCAGTTTTGACAGACGAGTTGGTCGCAGTTTCTTCTGCCGCATGCTGGATTAAGATCCCCTTTCTTGAAATCCGAGAAACAGAGGGAACAAGTTCCGGATTCTGTACGGCGGCGGGAGATCCATGTTTTGAGCTCATGGACAAGGGCTGGGACATTTTGGACTGGTTTCCCGTTTAGAGTGAGAATGGTGTTATCTTTCTTACGGTCTGGGAAAAGGATGACTTTCTGGCAGAAATTATCAATACCAGCTGCAGAAATCTGTTTGAAAAGTGATCCGCCACCAAGAGGGTCTTTGAGCTTATCCCCTGTATTATGTATGAGCCATTTTCGTCCGTTCTCCTTGACTAGTTGTTGTGCTGTAGTCTCAACCTTTACAACAGTCTCTGTTCCATGTTCGCAAGCGACACATTTGTATCCCTCGTTGGTATGCTTCGCTGTACGATACTCTTCCGGGAATATTACTTTAGCGAGACAAATCTTGCACTCCAGATATGGAGCTGGATCCAAGTTCCGCTTATCTACCGCAACGCTTGATTGAAGGCGACAAAAGTGACATTTGGCACGAACATTGAGCGCGTGTGGGCGATAGACAACGTACTGAACTCGACAAGTGCGAGTCCCACACTCAACCCAACTTATATTCATGACATCGGTATCGGATTTGGAGACGTTTTCGTTTATACATTTCTCTCGTTCTTCAGGCGAAGGGTAATCTTTGGCTAGACAGCCTCCGCACTTCCCCTTTTCGCCCATGATAGTGACCGAACGGGGGTAGTGACAGGATCGACATTCGACAACTGGTCCGATTGACATTACAGTCTTCTCGGGCTTCCAAGTGACCAATGCTGTTAGTGTTGTTCTCATGTTAAGTTCCAACATCTTGTAGGTTGTGAGACTTTTGAATAATTCCTTGTCATCGGCCCTTAACAGTCCCTTCTTGGTATCTTCACCCTTTCGGGCAAGATATGCTCGGTCAGCATCGAGGAGTAACGACAAACAGCCAACGTTCCACGTCTCAGGAGTCTCGATATTATTCCAAAACGCTTTAAACCCCAACATCTCCATCTCCGCAGCTTCAAATAATGGATGTACGCCCATGTGGATGGAAAGTGCAGCTAGTAGAGCTGCTGGACGAGCAGAAAGCATAGTCCCAGGGACGATGATATGAAGTAAGATCCGCCAAAATTTGCGACCAAATTCTTTCGACGCCAAAGCAAGAGGAACTTGCGTAGCAATACCCTCCCCCGCACTCGCAATATACGCTGGTAAATCCTCTGCCTTCTCGACAAATGATAGTCGGGTTAGGACTTTCCCAAGACGTCTTAGGATTTTGTAATCGCAAGACCTTCCAATCTCAAGAAGTTCATCTCGTCGGAAAGAGGTGATAGGACGGTTATCCTCGTCATTCTCGTCATTGCCATTCCCAAAATCTTGAGTGGGATCTAGGAACACGCACGGAAACTGCTTCTCCTCAGGAACCGTCTCAATAATCTCCTTGACCACAGCGGAATAGTCATAAGACTCTTCTAACCAATTCTTCATCCTCAATTTCTCGTCTGCATTTGAAATCTTATCAACTTGTAAACTGAAAACTGTGGTGAGAACCTCTCGTTCAGGGTTATCTCGATCGTTGCATATAGTTCTCCATAGCGTCCCAAAGACTGGGTTGAGAGCGATAGCTGAGACATCTTCATTGATGATTTTTTGTAGGTGGGAACCGACAAGAGCTTTGTATTTCTCATCGGTCTTGTATCGCGCTGCAAAATCCTTGACTGCAATAGCACGTTGTGGAACATGTTCTCGTAGTACCGTTGAAGTGACCGCAAGTTCTTCAGTATTGTTCACTACCTCCTTCTCGTTCCTTTTCTCCTTGGTACCCACTGCCTTCTCCTTCTTATTCGATTCCTTCCTCAAGCCTTCAATCCCGGCCGCATTCTTAAACCTCGAAAGCTTCGCAGCAAGAGAAATCTCCCCTGCCCCTGCCCTGCCCACCCCCATCCAAGCAAGGAGAAGATCAACCGTAACCTGCGCAATATCCTTTGGCGTAGCACTATCCAAATAAAAACAAGCACCTCCAGTAATCGTACTCAAAAGCGTGTAATAAATCCCATCCTTCCTCACCATATCTGGTTCCAATACCGAAAACACATGAGCCTTCTTCTCACCCTCCTTCCCAGCTAGTACTCTTGCACCATGAACCCAATCTGTAAAGAGGTGTCCTGTCCCGCCATACGAATCCTCACTTTCCAATGCTTTTTGTTCTTCCTCATGGTTCGTATACCCGTTTGCCGTCCCATTGGCAATTGTGTGAGGTGGAGCATCGGTGTAGAGTAGGATGACAGTTGTAGCTTCCGCACTCATCATATCGTATGCTTTTGCCAAGCCTGTCTTCGTGGCTTCGGGGTAATCGCCTCCCCCTATTGATTCGAGAGCTTTCGCTTGATCAACGAGATTTATATCGTTGTTTTGACCCTTGTGCATCCATCCTGACCATTCGAGGAGGGGAGTGTCGCAATAATCTCGATATGCGAGGAGGCCGATACGAGCAAATGAGTCTGTGAGTTCTGAGATGGAGATGATTTTTGGGAGAGAGGTTTGGAGGGAGGTAAGGTAGTTGCTCATGGAATATGTGGCATCGACAAGGATGAGGAGATCATAGATCTCTTCTTTTGATTCCGCCATGATCGGTGAGGAAAGAGAAATCCGTTGTCGAAGTGGTGAGTGGACTGGTTTTGGGTTCGTTTTTAATTCGTACCTTATGAGTCAACCACAAACGCCGTAGCAGTGCTTCTTTGCATAATCATCAATGGCGCTTAAGTTGGGCTATTCGTCACGTAAATTAATTCCTGACCTCATTTGGTTTGAAAATATCACACTTAATTCTTGTTGCAAATGTATAGCGGAAACTCTTCAGTTTACTAAGTGTGGCCTAAGCCGACTATTTATACCGGGGATGGCGCTAGGCCCACGCTAGCGAGCAGCCACGTGACTGACATACTCCTATTCACTGTATGTTTTCAACAATTCTTATTAATTCCTTCCCGGGGTGGGTTTGGAGTTGTTTGCTTATTCGGTAGTTAGTTGGTTGGTTAATTATAGAATAAAATCTAACTAAAAATAGAATTATCGCTATTGTATAAAGCAAATAAGTTAATTAATAAGCTAAAATTACCTCTTAAGAGCCATAAATCGCAAGACGAACACTCAACTGAAGTAAAGGTCACGTGAATACCACGTTTTAGAGCTTGAGAGTTGGTGCTGCAGGCACGACTTATGGGGTTTCAACAATATAATCAAACATTCACTTAGTATATTGGAACTTCTTTCGAAATTATTTTATCTGTGACGAGAGGTTTAGCTGAGAGAAGCGACAAGTTCAGCGAGGGCCACAAATAAAAGGTTCAATGTTGTCTCAGCGTAACTTCGTAAGAGAGTACAAAAACCCGCAATCACTTTTATTCACCTTCTCTCTCACTCTCATTCTCTCTCGATTCCTATTTTAATTCCCGTAGTACCATTAAAATTCCTTACTCACAAGTAAACCCCAACAAAAGTCGCCTCTATCTAATATTCCTCTAGCCTATCAATCTATCTCTCAGCTGACTTGACATCCATAAGGTACCTTCCACAACCCAACCACATCTCCCAATTCTTAACCCTCACTTAAATCCAAACCCTTAAGCATTTCCCTCACCTTCTCCCACCAAACCTCCCCATCCTCCTTTACTCCTTCAGGATCTGAACTCGGCTTCCAATCCTCACTAGCGAAAACCGGCGAAGGAATAAGGGAAGGATGGAAATCATCTTTCAAAGTGAGCACATCCTGAGAATTAGCGTCTTTCGTGTTGTAGGGAAGGATGAGGTCATGTGAGAGGATTGGTAGAGGTGCGGAAGGGAGATGGATATTATGAGGTCTAAAGTGAGTTCTTTGGAAGAGTCGAGGAGGGTGAGGAGCGAGTTTCCTACATTGATTGGGTCGAGGTGGGGATGGTCAATAAGATGTAGCATTATATTGTGGATGACTCCCATGGGAAGGGGACTGGTGCCAAGAACACTGAGTGGATTTGAAGAATAGTGATAAGTTGCAGGATAGGCCGTCTACGGCGGCGGAGGGGTATTTGCAGTTGCGGATACCTTTGGACGGAGAGCAGCTGCCCCCTGTGAATGCTTGAAGTTACCAAGTTTACAATTTAGTTTTGAGTCTCAAAATTATTACTACGATTGTTTGATTCAAAGCTTTCAATTCACAATCATTATTTAATGCCTCATGCCACATATATTGGGAGAAAAGCGGACTGACTCAAAGATGGATAAAAAATAACGGGAATATCTCCGAAACTCAACCCAAGACGGGAGGTTTATTAAAACTCGTCAAATTCCACAGCAGTATTTCATTACTTAATCCCACGGAGCATTGTTTCCAACTGGTTGATCCTAATCTTCGTCAAAAATATCAAAACCAATATGTCCACTAGGATCCAAGAACCGAACAGGACGTATAATCTCTGTGATGGAATTAATAGTTGCAAAATCCCCGTTTTCAAGTTTGAAGAGATCGAGATTTTCACGAAGTCGATTACCATGGACAGACTTCGGAATGACGGAGATGCCGCGCTGAACTATCCATGAAATAATTACTTGTGCTGGGCTTCGGCCAAGTTTCGAAGCTATTTCTATGATCTGAGTAGCAAATTGTCAGAGAAAAACCTGTAATACCGAGGTTTTTGTACCTTGGGATCTTGAAGTGGGCCGGGATGGCCTTTATTCGGATTGACCACGTCTACTGGTCTGCCACCTAGAGGTTGATGTGCCATGACATCAGTGTGGGGAATACGTATAGTTTTTAAAGAACTAACTGTACTAACTTGCTATAACGTGGTTCATCAGTACCCTACGCATATCAGTACCCTGCGCACTTTTCCCCCACCAACTACACTCTAACTTTAATACGCGTTTTCTTAACTGCCCTAAATAGAAATTTAAACATAAGAAGTACAAATCATCTTAGCTATTAAGACTATCTGTATAGCTAAAAAGCTAAGTTGTCAGTCTGCTATGAAAATCTATAATATTTTTAAATCTATGCTTTAACTTTAAATAAACAGTTATACTACTCTTTACAAACGTCTACTACTAAACCTTAAATTAAATAACCTAAAAGAGGAGGTGATTATTTAATATATACTTAATCTAGATATAAGAGGATTTGTACCCTAGCTAGCTAGTATAGAAGATATAGCGAATTATATCCTTGAATCGTAGAGGAGAAGATGTATTAGTAAGCTCTAAGAATCTCGATTTATATAATATTAACTAGAATTAAAGACATGTTTTAATTATATTTACAACTTTTAAAGAGCCTTATACGAAGATCTAAAGCTTATTAGTATATAGTTTTAACTTATAGAGAATATAAGAGTAAAATATAGTATTTTAGATTATAACTTCTATAACTTCAATAAGACAAGCTTTATAATAGGTATTATAAGCTCAGCTATAGTTATTATACACGCTAATCGACGTAGTAGAAGTAAGGCAGTTTAGCTAGGTAATCGAGAATAGGCTATAGTAATTACTTATATAAATAGCAAGGGTTAGAACATGTCTCTATTTTTAGTAGTTAAAGAGAAGAATTATCTTATAAATTAGTATACTAAGGGCAGCCTTCTATATAACTAGGTTATTAAACCTATAAATAATAGATAGATAAATAATAAGATAGGTCTAGAATAGCTTTAGTACTTTAATAAGTATACTACTACTCGTATAAGAGGTCTATATCAAATACTAGTATTAGATAGATATAAGAGTTACGAATCAGCTGAATTCTAAGAGTATTATAAAGCTTATAATATTATAACTCTTTACCTATCTTCTTACTCTTCTTATCTTACCTAGCTACTCGACGTTAGGTGTTTTAGTATATTAAAACAGGTATATAGTCGCTAAATTAAGACTTTTATTAAAGCTTATATTAACTATATTACTAAGGTTAAGTTCTTTCTCACTTTTAAAGTAGTATATTTAGAATTAATAATAGCTTAAAACGCCTAAGCTAGATTCTACAGAGCTGGCTTAGTATCTTTTAATCTCTAAGCTGTGATATTAAAGCTTGATATCTGATTATAAACTCCTATATCTACTAGCCCCTCTTCTGTAGACGCTAACTCTTAGGTCTTATAGACCCTTTATAACCTAACCGATACTCTTTTATAAACAACTTTAGTTAAGAATCGTATTATATATTATTAAGGAAGCTTACTAACACCTATTTTTTAAATAGTTACTATGTTAGTAAAGAGTATAGAGCGGTTAGTATATAAAGTAACTCTTTTGTTAGTAAAGGTCTATATTCTTTAAGTAGTAAATAAAGCTCTTAGTAAGCGTCGTAGAGCTAAAAAGACTTAGGTCTATTAAAGAGGTATACTTACTATAGAGGATACGTAGAACGTATTAGCTTAAAAGGAGGTAGAGGAACAGGCTTAACACAACAGACGTTCTAAGAGAGAGAGGTAAAATAAGAAGCAACTCTCTAGACGACAGTGTAGTACTTATAAAAAGACTAGTTATAATATACGAACTTGTTAAGAGGCTATAGATATATCTAGTTTATTAGATTCTAAGTAGTTTTAGTTAATTTAATATATTATAGTTGTTTAATTATATTCTAAAATAATAAGATAAGAGAAAAGTATATAGAGTACTAATATACGTAGAGTACTAATAAACTACGTTATAGTTAGTTTTTAGAAATTTTACTTAGTTTTAGATTATTTCTCTAAAACTATAGTTAGTATAGTTTTATAAGACAAAACTACGTAGTTTTATAAACTAAGTAGCTATTTAAAAATAATATAATAATCTATAATAATATATAAAATTTTATATATTTTACTAGAAGTATTAGAATTTCAGAAATAGATAAGTTTAAAAGAGCTTAGAAAAGAGGTAAAGTAAGCTGTTTTAGACTATATTTCGGTATTTCCTAGCTTTTCTATTAGCTAGGCTCTTACTGTCTATTTCTTAATAAATATTAGAATATAGAATATCTCTACGTTAGTAGTACTATTAATAATATACTATTATTAGTATACTACTAAAAGAAGCCTAGACACTCTCTAGAAGATTAGCGAGAGTTTCTAAACCTACGCTAAAGTCGATCTAACCTCTTTATAACGAAACTTAAACGAACTAAACAAAGGTAACTAAGTCTCAAAGGTTAGTATATAAGTAAGAAGTATAGATACACCGGCTTATTTACTTAGAAGTGAACTTATTACTTATATTAAAGATATTAAATAAGATAATAAGATTAATAACTAAAGTTAAGTACGAAGCTTCTATTTAATAGTAGTTATACTAGTCTTATATAAAACCTTTATTCTCTAAGTATATTACTTATATCGCTTATATTACTTACGTCGCTCGCGATTAAGACGACTAGAGTAATATAGGTGATTACGTTATATAACTACACGTGACTTCTAATAGTATTATGATAGTAAGATTCTAAAATTCTTAAATACCTTTTATATTACTAACTTTCTTCTATATTACCTTCTATTCCTAGATATTATATCTTATCTTATTAGAATACTATCTAAACTACTTACTATATAACTATAGTTTATAACACTATTCTCTTCTTAGACTAGCGTATTTATACGCTTAAGTATAGCCTAAGAAAATATTATTAAGAGACTAGTAGTCTCTCTAGTTTCTATTATATCGTTAATACCTCTTTTAAAAGATAAGCTTAAATAATATAAAACTCTTAATACTCTTTATATTAAATATACTAGACGTGAAATAATTCTCTATACTTATTATATAAATACGAAAACCAGTTGTTAATACGTCGGTATCTCTAGTAGTTCTAAGTACTCTGAATATACTAGAAAGAGCAAATCTTATAATATTAAGATATAAAACTGAATACTCTTACTTTTCGAGTAGGAATCTATTAATACTTAGAAGCGG
This sequence comes from Calycina herbarum, assembly GCA_001414485.1. NCBI lineage: Eukaryota > Fungi > Ascomycota > Leotiomycetes > Helotiales > Pezizellaceae > Calycina > Calycina herbarum. The sequence continues at coordinate 484,960 of LLEY01000023.1, read as the reverse complement.
CGGTTATAGTAGAAGAAGAAGACAGCTTATAAGGTTTAGGAAGAAGCTATATAGAAAATCCTCTAATTATAGAAATAATAACACTTCTTTACTAAGTAGGAGTAAGAGATACTCTATCGTAGTCTTACTAATCTATAAGAGCTTAATAAAGCTAAAGAGAAAGAAAGAGTAGAGAAAGAGAAAGAAAGAGTAGAGAAAGAGAAAGAATAAAGAGAGTTAGAGATTACTTAGCTAGTAGTCTCTCTTTCTTCTAGTAACTCTACTTTTATTACTAAACTGTCTCTTAATTCAGCTTTTCTTAAGACCTTCTCTTCTAACTACGAGATATAGGTAACTCTAGGTTTTAGTAGTAGAACTTCTAAAGTTCCTCTAAGTAATAGTTAAGATTACCTTTTAGTTCTTAAGTATTTTCTAAGTATAAGTAATTCAACTATTTAATTAAGTACTTAATTTATCCTCTAATAAGTCTATAGTTAAGAATTCTCTCGACTTTATACTTAGCGTTTAGGTTTACTAGTTAAATTTCTATAAGTAGAGCTAGTAGAGCTCTTAGTAGTACTAGTTTAAGTAGAGATATATAGAATACTAGATAGATATTTATTATCTTTAGTAGTATTAATTTATAGTTTAAACGTTCTCTAACTTATTTAATTTTAAATAGTCTAAGTTTTTTATAATCTAGTTTATTACTTAGTCTTTTTATATCGATGTTTTTCTATACAAAGTAGACTTTATCTCTCTCTTTTAGTATTAGCTTCTAACTACGTCGTTTATTATAGTAGTATATATTTCTTTTAGCTACGAATTACAAATCCTTTATAAGTTCTTTATATAGACTTTTAATTTTTAAGACGTGAATATAAGTAAGTTAGTTATTAATAGTTATAGATAGCGGTTCTTAATATACTAATAATTTATATCTAAAGTTAATATAGAATAGTATAATAAGTATTATTTCTATTACTAAACTATTATAAGTAAACTATACTAAAAGTAATAGTTCTATCTAATTATTTTACTAGTAGTTTATATAATAACAAAAGTATATTTTAACTACTTAAATTATCTATTCGTTTCTTCTATTTATCTAAGAGTAAAAAGCTATAGAAAGCTTCCTTTTTATACCTAATCGTTTTATAAGAGTAATCTAAAATTTTAAGATAAAGAGTTTATCTCTATCTAAGAGTATTTCTTCTAGTAGTCTATATCTTAAAACTACTTCTTTAAGGAATATAAATACTAATTCCTTAGCTATACTTAATTCTATATATACTATTAGAATTATATATTTTATAAGTCGTTTTATAATAACTAGGATTAAGTTATACTTAACTCTTATTATTAGATCTTTAGATTTTAGTAATTTAATAATAAAATCTAAAGATATTAATTTCTAAGGTATCTATAGTATTAGAGTAGTATTTATCTATCTATAAGAAGTATAATAGAGAGCCTTATTCCTAGTATAGGTATTATATTCCGCTATTACCTTCTTAACTATTATAGATAACTGATTAATATAGTAGTATTATCTTATTCTCTATAGAGTTCGATAAACTCTCTAGTATCTATAAGCTAGTACTAAATAATATTCTTTAATAAATTCTCTTATATATAACTCTAGAATCTATAGCTTTCTATTTCTATATCTTTCTTAGTTATTTTACTTATTTATAATATAGTAAATATTAGTAAAATCCCTTCTATTAACTAGGTTAGATAGTATATTCTCTTATTTAGCTAATTCTAGTTTATCCTTTTTCTATACCTACTATATCTTTTCCTACTATAGATCTTTGTCTTTTATAGTAGTAATTTCATAGATTATAGAGGCTAGGTCTCTATTCTTAAGAGTTTTTAAGATTATAATTTTCTTATACTCTTTATTTCTCTTATATCTAGGTTTCTAGCTAAGAGTACTAGCTTAAGTATTTAATATTCCCTTTATATATTAAATAACTATATTAAACTCTTCTAATATCTCTAACTATCTAGCTAACTATCTAGTCGTAAGTTCCTTAGTTATTATAAACGTCTTAAGATTCTTATAGTTAGATAAAACTATAACTTAGTACTTTACTAGCTATAAATAGATTCTCTAGTATTCTAAAGCTAATACTATAGTAAGTAATTCTTTATTAAAGATACTATAGTTTTATTATACTAGATTAAATATCTTAGAATAATATATAATAGGTATAAGCTTCTCTTTATTATTTAGTTATAGGTAAATCGTATCTACTACTATATCTAAAGCGTCTGTTTTAATTATACTAGGTTTGTTTATATCGAAGTTATATAGAATAGGTTTTTCTATAAACCTTGCTTTAATTTTCTAAAAAGTATTCTTAGCTTATTTATTCTAAATAAATTTAATAGCCTTTTTTACTAGTACTAATATTAGTTTAGTAATCTTTATATAGTCTTAAATAAATAACGTGTATATATAGCGAACCGGCTAAATAAGCGAATCAGCTAACTGAAAACATATCTAAAATCGCGATTTTAATATTTTAATATCTCTACGAACTATTAATTAAAAGTTTTAAAATTAAAACTTTAATTTTATTACTATATATATATTTAGAATTCTAAGTTTTAGATACTATATAATTTTACTTAGTAATTCGCTTAAAAACACTCTTATAATCTTATCTTTTTTCTTCTTCTTTTAATAACTTTTTAATATAAATTAGCCTTAGTCTTATATTTTATAACTTTTATATTTATATAGTAATAAAATTAAAGTTTTAATTTTAAAATTTTTAATTAATAATTCGTAAAGATATTAAAATATTAAAATCGCGATTTTAGATATATTTTCAGTTAGCCGGTTCGCTTGTTTAGCCGGTTCGCTATATATATACGTTAGATAGTAGAAGTTTATAAATCTAAAGAAGAACTATATATCTTTGATATTTTCTAGTAATTTCTAGTTTAAAATGTCTTAGATCTTTACTAGATCTATTTCTATTTTTTCTAAGCTAAATACCTATTCTAGGAAAAGTGTCTAAGTTACTCTAAACTTATATTTTAAGAGTTTTAATTAAGAGTTTACTTTTATAAGTTATTATAGAACTTCTCTAATATATCTCTTATATTCTTCTTCTTTTTCTAAGAAGATTAAGATATTATCTAGATAATAGATTACTATTACTCTTAAAAGATCTCTTAAAATATTATTATTTTATCTCTAATATATAACTAATATATTATATAGTCTAAATAGTATAACTATATATTTATAAAGACTAGATAGTAAGATAAATACTATCTTCTATTTATCTTTAACTTTTATTTATATAAGTTTATAAGCGTTTTATTAATCTAGTTTTATAAATTATACTACTTTATCTAACTTATTTTATAAGTATTAGCTAGGTAGTAGTAAATAAGCGTTCTTAACTATAGTATAATTTACTTCTTAGTATTTAATATATACTCTTCTTTCTAGGTTGTCTTTTTTCTTAATAATAAGTATATTTAAGATAATTAGTATCTTAGATTTTTTAATATATCTCTTCTTAATACCTTTCTTTCTATAACTTTCTATTCTTTAAAGACTTTTCTAGTTATATAACTAAAGCTTCTACTTTAAGAGATAATAACCCTCTTTTAATTTAATCTTATAATCTTATAAGCAATGTTCTAGTAAGTCTTATAAGTCTTCTAGGTTTTTAAACAAAGCTTTAAATTCTCTATATTATATAGGTATTTCGTTATTAGCTGTTCTACTAATCTATAGAGAACCTTAGATAAGGTGTTCTAGTGTCTTAGAAGAGGTAGTACTAATCTTATTCTAGTCTTATAGTTATAATTATAAACCTATATAATTATATTAACTAAAGGTTATTATTTAAGTCTTTTAGTTAATATCTAAATTATATTCTTAAATCTATAGTATACTAAGTATTACTTCTTTACTTCTTATTTTAATAATATTAAATTATATATTTAAGTAGTATCTTTTAATATTAACTTTTATTAGAATAGTTTACTAATTAATAATCCTATCTTAGTAAGTAACGTCTATTCTATTAACTACCTTTAGATAGTATAGCTTTATATTCTTAATTAAGATATTTAGTTTCTTTAAAGCTAATAGAGAAAGAAAATTACTCGTTACTCTAGAGTTAATTATAACTTAAAGTTTCTTTTCTTATATTTTCATAGTTATTACTAACTAATTTTCTCTAGAGATAGCGTTTATCTCTTTAATTATTAAATAGTAGAATTCTTTTTATACTATTTCTATTTCTTAGTTAATATTATATTCGTTTATTTTCTAAAAGATTATACTAAATAACTTTCTAGTTTTAAATTCTTAAAATATTACTCCGACTTTTCTAACTATATTAACTATAGTATACTAGCCTTCTATTTCTAGTATAGCTTCTTTGTTATTAGATAGTATATCTAAAAAACTAGGTTTTAGACGTCTTATAAAGTTATTAGAACTCTACTATTACTATAAGCTGGTTTCTTCTTAAAGATCTATAACTATCTATATATCTCTTATCTTAGACTAACTAGATATTTTATTAGATACTACTTACTCTAGTCTAGGTTTCTTAAGTTTAATAGTCTCTCTTCTAGTAATAAGACTTACTATTATTACTTTATCTTATTTATTCTAAACTATCTTATAAGTAGTTAAAACTATAGAATTAACTTCCTAGGTCGAATATAAGCTCTAAAAATCAGGTTTCTAGTTTTCTATATATATCTATCTATTCTCTCTTTTAAAGGTTTTAATAAATACCTATATTTCGCCTTATTTAAGCTTATATATTCTTAGATCTACTTCTAATAAATTAGATTCCGATTCTAATAACTCTAATAAGCTTATTAATAGTAATAACTCGTATTCTACTTATAAAGGTAATTCGTATTCTATTTCTAACTATATATTATAATATTCTTTAATAAGTAGATTTCTACTATTATTAGTATTCTATACTTTACTAGCTTATAACTTAATTTCTTTATTTAGCTATAGGTATATAATACCTACTAACGTGTATATATAGCGAATCGGCTAAATAAGCGAACTAGCTAACTAAAAATATATCTAAAATCGCGATTTTAATATTTTAATATCTTTATAAATTATTAATTAAAAATTTTAAAATTAAAACTTTAATTTTATTACTATATAAATATAAAAGTTATAAAATATAAGACTAAGGTTAATTTATATTAAAAAGTTATTAAAAGAAGAAGAAAAAAGACAAGATTATAAGAGTATTTTTAAGCGAATCGCTAAGTAAAATTATATAGCGTCTAAAACTTAGAATTCTAAATATATATATAGTAATAAAATCAAAGTTTTAATTTTAAAACTTTTAATTAATAGTTTATAGAGATATTAAAATGTTAAAATCGCGATTTTAGATATGTTTTCAGTTAGCTAGTTCGCTTATTTAGCCGGTTCGCTATATATACACGTTATTATATCTAAGATATCTATTTTAATCTACGTATTATATTCTCTAGCTTTAAGTTCTTCGTCTATAAGATTAAATTTTTCAAGTATAGCTACTTCCTTCTAAATAGTAGTATTAGCTTATTTCTTCTCTTTAGAGTCTTTCTTCTTACTATACTTATTTACTCTATAGCTAGAGAAGCTATAGTTATAATATAAGTTCTACTTACGTTAACGATTTCACTCTTTCTAGGAAATCCTTCTCTTTAGTAGGTTTCTTTCTTAAGTTTCTTTCTTCTAGATATATTATTTCTAAGTAGTATTAATTTCTATATAATCTCTATAGTTCTTCTTTCTACCTTTTCCTTATTAATGTCTATAACTATCTTTTTTCTCTAGACTCTGCTTATAATTCTAATTATTAATCTTAATTATATCGTTGATTAACTTGTTAAGTATGTCTAAGAAGTCGTCTTAAGCTAGCTTATCTTTAATACTATTCTTTAATTCTTTATAGAACTGCTTATATAAAGCTTTATTATTCTAACTAAGATACGTAGAGTATTATTAGAATATTAATATAGACTTAGTAGCTAAACCCTTTTATTAGAGGCTATATAAGACTTATACTACTTTTTTCTTTAAATCTATATTTATAAACGCTTAGTAATTCCTTTCTTAAATCTAGTAATAGTTAAGAATAATCTCTAAGTACTTTTACTTATAAGGTTTAACACTTTTCTATTTAACGTTTTATTCTTCTAAAAATCCTCTAAGTATAGTTCTATCTAATTATATACTACTCTCTTAAGATAGGTAGTAAGCTATATAACTTAATCTATTTTATAAGTAAACTATACTAAGTAAAAGTTTAAATATATTAAAGCTTTTATAATAAACTTAGTAAGTTTCTCTAAAGAGTTATTGAATATTCTTAGTACTAGTAACTTTACTTCCTCTCTAAGAGTAGTAACTAGTACTACTAGTATTATTAGTACTAGAGGTAGTATAGAGGTTAAACTCGAAGATAGTATAGTTTTCGATATTATACTAGCTATACTTCTAAGCAGGTGCTTAAAGTATAATAAAACTTAAACGAACTAAATAAAGGTAACTAAGTCTTAAAGGTTAGTATATAAGTAAGAAGTACAGATATACTAGCTTATTTACTTAGAAGTAAACTTATTATTTATATCAAAGATATTAAATAAGATAATAAGATTAATAACTAAAGTTAAGTACGAAGCTCCTATCTAATAGCAGTCGTGCTAGTCTTATATAGAACCTTCATTCCCTAAGTGTATCGCTTACATCGCTCGCATCGCTCGCGTCGCTTATGATTAAGGCGACTAGAGCGATGTAGGCGATCACGTCACATGACCGCACGTGACTTCTAACCGTATTATAACAGTGAGATCCTGAAATCCTTAAATGCCTTTCGCATTACTGACTTCCTCCTGTGTTACCTTCCATTCCCGGATGTTATGCCTTGTCCTGTCAGAACGCCGTCTGGACTACTTACCACGCAACCGTGGTTCGTGACACACCCTTATATCATTCACTCCGGCCTAGGCCTAGGCCAGAATCGCCGCTGCTGCTGAAGAGGCTGCTGCCCTAAATAACGAACCAGGAGACAAAGATATAGAAGATACAGTAATATAGGTTAAAGGAGAGATAAGGGTATTAGAGAAGGAGGATGACGAGAGAATTGTAAGGGAGGTTGATACTTTAGTTACTAGTTCTAGAGAGCTGATTTTAAATTAAAAATAGAAGCACTTTTAATATATAGTTTCTAAAACTATAATAGTTTACGTAGTTGGTTTTGTCAATTTGTTACTTAGTTCTGCTAACAGTGCCAAAACCGCAGTACAGTTTAGTATATTCAAAACCTCGTTTTGAGGGAAATATCTTGTTGAAAGTTAGCAAGTATTCCACAATCCATTCTTACTCCAATATATTACGGGTGCAGTTCAACTTGGTTTACGGCAGGTTTGATTATTGCATTGAGAAGTAAACGTTTTGTCTTGAGAATATTGAAATTTGAAATGCCTTTATACGGTCAGTCTGGGAAAAGGGCCGTATTTCGAATCACCGACCAATGGATTTCGCTTTTCCGTTTTCAACGAGAGCCTCCATTGATTTCCAGACTTCTGGATAGACTCGAGAAAGTTCATAATCTATGGTTGGCTGCGTGGTCATTAGTGAATAACCCACTGATTGGGTTTCACAGAGTCAAAAACCTTTCCATTGCCGGAAACATGTCGAACTGTGCTATTATCGGGTCCAAACAGATAAGCATGCGGAACTGGAATCTTTATGTTAGAATTGAGCACACTGCTGGATTTATAGGGTATGTAAAGATTGGGAATAGCAACAATGCATCAAATAAAGATCAACTATTTCCAAATTAGCGCCAGGTCAGCAGCCAAAGTAAGCAACTTTTCTAAAGATAAATGCCTACCATATTTCAAATGCAAATCTCGCAAACTTCCATCGAGGGCTATAGCAAGATCGTGGGGCTTGTGCCAAGTTTGTGCTCTTCGAAATTCAAGAGTCAACATACTTGACGTACCGGAGGATCCAAGACTCAAACTTACAACTTGGTTGTAACGAAAATCTCGCTCCGCGGAATGCCACATTCTCTAATCGCCAAACCAACCTCTTTTTTGTTGCCATAAGCTGCAGCTGAGTCAATATGACGGTAGCCCAATTTTAAAGCCGCCAGCGTCACCTCCTTAACTTGCGAGTTCCCACTGTCACCTTGGAAGGTTCCCAACCCGACTGTTGGAAGTTCTCCCTTCGACTCCAGTGCGAACGTTCGTGACATCTCTGCTGAACACAGTATAACAGTGTTTCTGATTCTGGATCTTGCGGTGATTGGGAGATGTTGAGGCGGGGAAGTCTTCCGGAACCTCGGCAAAGCGACCCCGAGGGAGCCTGAAGCGCCCGCCTGTACTATCCCCCCCCCTAATTACATTGTATGCGCACGGTCGTTTTAGTATGGCAAATGTCTGTGCACCGTACAATGTAATTAGGGGATAGTAGGCCTCGCTTGCCTTCACAACAATTCCTTCTCGAGGTAACATCAGACCTTGCGACCGCATGAACATATGCAATCGCCACGAATAGAAGCCTATCATAAGTAACACAAGGGTGTTTCTCCATAATGGCCGTATTTGAGATCTTGGTAAACAGGCTAGCTTATTTAGCTTATGATCTCCATGTCCCCCCCATTCCCTTATTGCACTCTTGCTTTGATTATTTATAATTTACCATTTTTAACGCATACACACTCTGCTAGACTTATAGCACCGGTTTTGAAATGGAAGGGAACTTGAAAGTTGATGCCAATGTTCTCGAAAGTTAGTTTTCCTGTTCTTGATCCACCAACAGCGCTTCAAGTGAACTAGCTAATCCAGCCTTGTAGGGCTACCTGCGAGGTGATTGGAATTTTTTACCACGGGGCTTCAGCATGGGCCCGTACTTTCAAGATTGATGTGCAACTTCTTGATGGGACTCCCAAGAGCTATTTTCTTAAGGCAAGTAAGTACATCCTTTCTCCTCTGTTTCCAAGTATGAAAGCATTTTAAGAAGCGCCGCGTACCAGATTTATGTAACAGGTTTCTATCGGTCACCATGGTCGAGAGGCATTGAAAGGAGAATTCGAATCAACATCCGCGATTCACACGATTGTGCCCGACTTCATTCCAAACTCTATCGCCTGTGGAAGTTTCAAAGACACTGCAGATGCACACTTCTATCTCTGCGATTTCCATAGTCTCAGCGATGAGCTCCCCGATATAAGACCGTTTACTGCGAGGCTTGCGGAGCTTCACACAAAAGGAGCGTCTCCGAATGGCAAGTTTGGGTTCCAGGTGGTCACGTACCATGGGAATTTGCCTCAAGACAATACATACACGGACACCTGGGAAGAATTCTTCGCAAATGGTCTTAAACATATGCTCAAGTTAAACAAGTCGGCTGCTGGACCGAGTGAGCTGGATGCGCTTGCACCAGCCATGTTCGAGAAAGTTATCCCGAGGCTGTTACGGCCTTTGAAAACTGGGGGTCGTTCTGTCAAGCCATCCCTTGTTTACGGTGATCTTTGGTGCAGCAATACTGCGATAGATCTAGAAACAGACAACCTATTGTGTTCGATCCATGTTGCTTTTGGGCACATAATGAGTGTAGGCTAGCCCGTCTCAATCATCTCGCCAGTTACTGACAAATGCAGACGAATTAGGCAACTGGCGCCCGGTGCGCAATAAGTTTACCAGGAAATATTTTGACGCTTATCATTGCTATATTCCCACAGCATACCCGGAGGAAGACTACGATGACAGAAATGCACTTCACGCTATGTATGTGGTTGAATCCCTTCATTGCCGTCGTCTAATGCTAACATTTACCCAAGAGGATTCGATCTCCATGCGGCTACCTTGTTTCCAAATGTGCCCAGCTATCGCGATTCGTGAGATTTCCTTAAATTCGACGAGGTTTTATTCGGTAGCTAATCATGCACAGTGTGATCGAAGAAATGAAGCGCCTGATTTTCAAGCATCCTCTGGGCTTGGATGGCTACACAGAATCTTCAATGTCATGATTTGTGGAGGTCACTTGTGGAGGTGGCTTGTAGAGGTGTTTGTACTACCTTAGTCTATCTGGATAGCTTTTCCGGCCTGGGGTTTTTTGGGGTGGGAACTGGGAAACGGCGTATTGCCATATTTAGCTACAATGATACAGCTCATCTATCTTTGCACTCCGCGCGTGAAGGCCTTCTTTAGTGGGGGCCAATACCACCTCGGAATCCTCCTGCATGTTAAGCGCCCGGGTCTTTTTACAGGCAATGCAGAGCAGGCCTACCCCATACATTCGACTCATTCCCACTTTTACGATGACCCAAATCCCAAATATCAATTCCCCACCTCAACTGTTTCGATTTCAGAATATACCTTGGTCTGTTTGGCTCCTTCAAGAGAGATCGTAAGTATCACTGATGGTACAGGAGTATAAAGGATAGAATGGAGCAGGTGAGATACCAGATGCATTCAAGTAGCATTTCTTATGGGCTAACTTTTATGTACGCAGTTTCGGCGGCGGTCCTCTGCGGAAAGTGGAATCAAATACCTTGAAAAGGCCCTCAGCGGCTTGTCGATACAACGGACATCCACAAACTCCACACCATCTACCGAGTTCAAGGAGTCCACTACGGACAACAAAGGATCGCTCGGCTTAACTCTTCTATATGCACCCTCGGAACCATTGGTGGATTTCGTCTTCGTCCATGGGCTTGGTGGGGGAAGCAGAAAGACATGGTCAAAAAGCAACAATTTATACCACTACTGGCCAAAAGAGTGGCTACCTAGAGACCCTGATTTTAAGCATGTCAGAATTCATGCATTCGGTTATAAGGCGGACTGGGGAGAAAAACAGGATAGCGTACTAGATGTCCGCGATTTTGCTCGCTCCCTTCTGGGCGACATAAAGGATAACCCGGATATTAGACGGAGCAACACATCGATCGTATTGATTGGGCACAGCATGGGGGGTATAGTGATGAAAAAGGTAGAATAAATTGGGCGGATCCTGTGTCCATTATCTACCTACTGACATCACATAGGCTTACATCTTGGCTCGTCAAGACGTTGCTTTTCGGGATTTGGCGAGTCGTTTCCACACAATGTTTTTTCTAGCGACACCTCATCGAGGCTCTGACTTGGCCAAAACGCTGACCAACATTCTCAAAATCTCATACGGGAAGAAGCCGTTTGTCAATGATCTTGAGAGGAATTCGAGCTTGATATCATCAATCAATGATACCTTCCGGCATTATGCGGATGCTCTGCAGCTTTGGTCTTTTTACGAAACACTAAAAAGCAGCATTCTCGTGTCAGATGCAATGATCGTTGATAAAAGTTCAGCTATACTTGGATACTCGAACGAGAGAGTTGCTCTTCTAAATGCCAATCATCGCGGCATGGTAAAATTCGACACTCCTTCTGACCCAAATTACAAGACATTACGAAATGCCTTTACCACTACAGTGGACATGATCGTCTCAGAAGGTTAGTGCTCCCTGAGTTTTCATTTCATGTTTTGAAAATGGGCGGTTGATTTTGCTGACGTTTTGTAGTTCTCGAGTCTCAAAAGGAGGCCTCCAAACACGACCTCAATCTTCTCAGATCTTTTCTTGGAGTCTCGAGTCTACCGGAGGATGATCTAGTCAACCTTGAAGAGAAAAAGTTGCCAAACTCTTGTGAGTGGTTCACCTCGGAACGTGAATTTGAATCCTGGAAGAACGGCTACATAGATGCGCCACCAGTCTTCTGGCTTACAGGAAATCCCGCGTCAGGGAAATCTGTCCTCGCTAGCCACGTTATCAGATGCGTCGAGGAACATAATCTAGATTGCAGCTACTTCTTCTTCAAACACGGCGCTGAAAACAAATCCACCGTCAGCGAACTTTTGCGCTCCATTGCTTACCAGATGGCTCTCAAGAATGCTGATATCCGACGGAGACTGATTCTTCTTGAAGCCGATGGTGTTACCTTTGAAAAGCACGACGAAAGAGCTGTTTTTCGAAGGCTTTTTCATGGTGGTATTTTACTCTCAAAGCCATTGCACCCACATTTCTGGGTTATCGATGCTCTAGATGAATGCAGGGCTGTCCAATCGTTATTTTCGATGCTCGCCAAGGTTAATAGAGAAACAATACCCTTGCGAATCTTTGTAACAAGTAGGAAGACACAGGCCATCGAACGTGGAATGCTTGAACTTGGTAAGAAGATGCTTCATCGAGACATCCAGATTGGAGATACAGCAAGAGACATCAAAGCATTCATCGATAGCAGGATAGATAAACTTCCAGTTGATGAAGACGAAGGTCGAGCTGTTTTGACTGAACGGATTCTTTCCAAAGCTGCTGGATCTTTCCTGTGGGTAAGCTTGGTTGTTTCCGAGTTAGAGAAAACCTTTTCTGCGGAAGCTATCACAGAGGTACTCAATGACATTCCTGCAGACATGAATAATTTGTACGCCCGAACGTTCGATAACATGGTTGAAGGTGGAAGAGGAACAAAGCTTGCAAGAACGATACTTACATGGGTTGTATGTGCTTCAAGGCCACTGTCTTTGAGCGAGATCCAGTCAGCAATCAGACTAGATGTGAATGAGACAGTGCAGAATTTGTCAAAATCAATTCCGTCAATATGTGGGCAGCTTGTCTTCGTTGATGGGCAGTCGAGAGTGCAGATGGTACATCAGACAGCGAAAGACTACTTACTTCACGAAGATGCTCACCCTGAATTCGCTATCAAAAGAGGGGCTGCTAATATGCATCTCGCTATAAAATGCATGGAAATACTGTCCGGAGACTCGCTGAAAACTTCTCGTGTTCGTTCGAAGAAATTTGGCTCCAAAACTGCTATTGCCAAAGACGTGGCATTAGTTGACTATGCATGCGCGTTCTTTTCAGATCACCTTCATAGGTCTTCGTCCGCAGACCCCGAAACCATGGACGCTCTTTACGATTTTCTCACAAGTAACGTTCTCAACTGGATTGAGCGCCTTGCGAAGTTAGGAGACGTCCATCATATTACACGAGCTGCTACAAATATCCAAACATTCCTCGAACGCCCCGCAAAGTACTACCCCCAATTCGGCCGCCAGGTCCAAACAGTGGAAGCATGGATCGTTGATTTGATCAGAATTAGCGCACAGTTCAAAAATATATTGGTCACCCTGCCAGCTTCAATTCATTGGGTAATTCCTCCCGTTTGCCCTAAGGAGTCTATAATTCACAAGTCGTACACCTCGCCTCATCGAGGTCTCGCAGTGAAGGGGCTCAAGGCAACAACTTGGGATGACTGCCTTCTGCAAATTGATTATCGCGGTTCTCAGGCAACTGCAGTCAATCACGGCCAACAATTCTTCGCAGTTGGCCTTTCAACAGGCTTAGTCGTTATTTATACTGCCGACTCTGGGCGTTATAGAAGGACGATTATTCATGGTGAGCGAGTACGGCTTGTTGAATTCGGAAGCAGAGACAAAATAATTGCTTCAAGCGGTTTCCGGAAAATACGCGTCTGGGATTTGAGTGACGGCACACAACTATGGTCGTTTGACACCCTACAACAAACTTTGTCAATCGTTTTTAGCGAGGAGAATGACTATTTAATCGCCGCTTCCCAGGGAAACCGTGTAAACTGCTGGAACCTGGATGAAAATGGCGAATTAGAGATAATTTCATGGGAAGGGGCAAGCGGCGATACCTCTCCTAAAGAGATTCAAAAACAGCCCCCAACTCATGTTTGTTTCTCCCCAGATCACGACCTTATCGCGGTAGCATATCGTGGACTTCCGGTATTGCTCTTCAACCTCGAATCGGAGACATTCTTTGGCAATTGTGTACAGCACGTAGGCCAAAGGGCCTTCGATCCAGTCATGGATATGTCGTTCAACCCAAATTCTGACATGAATTTTCTTGTGGTATCTTACCACGATGGTGCGCTCGCATTGTACAATCCTTTGACAATAGAATTGGTTCACGAAGTCCCCTCTGTCCATGCTCACGCGCTCAGATGCTCTCCAGACGGACGAACTTTAGTGACTGGCAGTGCATTCGGGGCCATTCAGGTATATGACTTTGGAGGTGCAAATGGAGCTATTTTGACTTTATTGTACCGAATCAATGCCTCCGAGGAAGGCATAAGGTCTATTGCATTCAGCAACGATAACCTACGCTTTGTCGACATCAGGGGCGGACAGTGTTGTGTATGGGAGCCAGCTGTGTTGATTCGAAAGGATCGTGAGGATGGCTCTCAGAGTGAACTTAGTGACCCTGTGTCACTAGTGCCCAAAACTGTTGGGACATTGGAAATGGAAAGAGACGCGGATATAACATCCATGACATGTCACCCTTCTGGGGATGTTGTATTTTGCGGAATGCAAGATGGTTCCGTTGCAATTTACACCACCAAAGATGGCCAGCGTGGCTTAACACTCTATCGCCACGCAGCTAATATTTCGGTCACAGCGATCGTTTTTGGTGAGAGTTCCGGTATTTTGGTTAGCGCTGACGAATCCGGGAGGATTATCTCAAGAAAACTCACCAATTCTGGCACTGAGTGGTCATCACAGCTTCTTGTAGACAAAAGATCACCCAGTGCGATCACAAGTCTACTGATTGACCCCGACAACAATCTTATACTTTTAAGTGGACGTCTCACCGCTGAAATATGGACTACGGCTGGTGAGTTGATTGGCAAAGCACCAAAAGAGAATTTAAATCTTGAACAAACCGTTCAAGACCCCCAACAACCTGAGAACTTTCTATTACTGGAGCATACGTCAGCTTCATTATATCGCTGGGCAGATTTCCAACCAGTGGAAAGTCACACACTGTCATTTGAATGGAATGGATCTGGAAGTGAAAGTACAAGCACAACTTTCTACAATCATGATCATCTTATTCGGTTTACGAAGCCACATGGGAATAAATCCGAGGCAAAAATACAGTTTTATCAGTCACCTATCTTCAAAAGTCCTGGGATCCCTTCAACCCAAATTCCCACCTTCGATGTACTCGGCCCAAGCATTGAGCATTTGATTTCCATCACTGATAACAAGCTTCTATTCATCAACACAGATCTTTGGGTATGTAGTCTTGATATCAAGACGTTCGCAGCGAAACCACAAGTTAGACGACACTTCTTTCTACCTTCTGATTGGCAGGTTACCTCTGGAGATATGATGATTTCCTTTACTACCAAGAAGGAGTTTGTATTTGTTAAGAGAAGTGAACTGGTGGTTATTAGTCGCGGACTGGACTTTTCTGATATTTTTACGCTTTCTGATACACGAGGCAATTTTTATCGTTAGTATTTTGCAACACCTATGATTTATAATATTGAGGTTCGGCGTATTAGTTGTTAAAAATGGGGGAACGAGGGGACAAAAAAACTCGACTGGTGGACCACTACCACCTGGAATATGGTGTGCTGTGCGTAGCACCAGTTCAACAAACTTTACTTTCCCACCAATCGTAATCATCACCTTACACCATGCTCACCCCCAAAGAGTGGTATCATTATCTTTTGTGATTTACTGTGCCTTCCGATGTCGAATTGAGGTTGCACTGCAGTTTCAGGATTTTTGCGGGTAAATCCTGATGTTATATCTCCAATGAATAATCCATGCAGGGCAAACTTTGTTGGTTTTCAGTTTCAGATTCTGATTCAAATCTCCGGAGTGTAAAACCTGAGTCGGTCAAGTTATAAAGTCCCTCGTATGGAACTCTCAGTCTCTTGTTTTGGACTACACTTCAAGCATGTCGCTTACCACATTTCCACCAGAAATAGTTTCAGGTACCACGACGTCATGGATCCCATTGACTACTCCATTCACAGTTCCTCCTTCTTGCTCTTATGCTGGTACGGACTCTTCGACCATTACTTCCACCATAATCTTTTCCAACACCCAAGTATACGACGCAAAAATAGGGGGTGTCCGAGTCAAGGTGGAGGTTACGTGTCAACCTGAGCAAGCTTTGAGTTGGTGGAATACAGCTAGTGCCAAGGAATTGCTTTATTCAATTGGTCCTCTGCAGTGTCCTGTGGGTTATACTACTGCAAAGACTTCTACTATTACTCCTGGTGTCATACAGGTAGCCTGCTGTCCAGTGTTAGTGCCCCATATTCAACAGAAGCCTTATACTAAATTGCACAGAAACTACACTTTTGTCGCGATGCTTCCTGCCATGATTCCTGGGCAATGTACATCACGTATTACCGGTGGTCAGGTAGTAACCTATGTGAATGTTCAGGTCAATGGAAGTCTATTTGCGCGTAAGTATTATATTTCGCTGGACGGTTAGAATCCCAAACTAAATTGAACCCTGCAGTCGCAACAAAAGAGTCAACAGCTGGCTTTGCATTCCTAAATACAGCGACCTCAACTGCCTTCACAGATCGTGTAGTCACTGCGCTACATATCAATGGCCGTGCTTTCGTCGATATCCCCCCTTCCACTCCTCTCCCTACACCCTTCCCAGGCAGCCCCACCTTTGATGTCGCTGGTACAACTACAGGTCTCACTACTTCCACTCGGCCGTTCCTGTCTACTCAGCCAATTATTTCAAAACAAGCCATAATAGGAATCTCCTTCGGGGTGTTCTTTGCACTCTTTTTCTGCCTTACGCTAGGTTTCTGGGTATACCGTCGTCGAAGTATACATGCATCACAACCCCTAGACGACCTTCCGCGAGCATTAGGATACAGAAACGAAATGCCAGGAGAAGATCAGAGGGTTGAAATTGATGGGAGATTTCAAGCGTGTGAGTTACTCGAAGAAAAGAGCTGTGCACATGAGTTATGTGGTGTGGAAACAGCAAAAGAGTTTCCAGTTGATGTCATTCGGTTGAAAAACGGCGAGGCAAGCAGAGCGGAAAGGGGAGTTGGTGGAGCTGCACAAATAATATCGCTTACATAGCTCATATCCTCGGAGCGAATCATGGTTGTTCCAGCGGATATCGATTATAACTATACAGGTGTATCTTAGCCCTCCTTACTCAAAAAGCTAAAACAACGAAAGGAACCGTACGTTCTTGGTCACCTATTTGAAGAAACTCTTTAGAGCTGAGTTTCTCACAGGCTTATCGTGATTTTCGGAAGTTGATTTTTAGAAATAGCCAGTCCAGAGAAAATACTATGCGCAATACAGCATTCATAAAGGTCTATTTTTGACAAACCGCAATCGGTGTTTATTACCATGCACCCCTCTCAGTGTGTCGAAACATGAAGCATCGCGATTTCCTGCATGAGTTCCACTGCAGCCTGAAGATTGTTCGGGTAAATCCTGGCGCCACAACTAACCAATGAATGGCCCCCAAACCAGGATCCAGGTACCTTTAGTGTTGGTGTTTGGTATCAAATTCCAAACCTATGGGTGGCTGAGTAGTGCTACATAAACGGTTCTTGTATCGATATCTTTTTGAAGGATCGTGAAAAGTATAACTGGTGGGCATGGACCCAGAACTCTCGACCTCGATTTTCAATCGTCAAATATGTCGTTTACAATTAAACCAGAAACCACGTCAGGTATAACGACATCCTGGCTTCCACTTACTACGGAATGGACATTCCCTGTTGCATGCAGTCAGATAAACAGTGCTGTAATTTATAACTCCACGCTGCTTTTCTCTAACGACCCTTCTTATAAGGGGCCTCGTTCGACTGGAACCTGCCAACCATCGGAAGTAGATGCTTGGTGGAATCGGAGGGCTCCTCCCAGAATAACCGCCAGTTCAAATGATCAGCATATTTATTCAGTCGGACCGCTTCAATGTCCTTTCGGATATACGACTGCAACAAGTATAACGGTTTCTCCCGGCACAATAGAGGTAGGATGCTGTCCGAGGTAAGCCTCAGCACTGGGTATCCCATGTGTATTTATTAATCATGTGTAGTAATTATACTTTTGTATCGATGTTGGCTCCCGGGGTGGTTGGGCAATGTCAATCAGTCCTGAAGATTGGTCAGGAGCTTATTTATGACCAAACCATTGGCACTTCATATACATTATTTTATACTGGTAAGTTCCATTGTTGGTTTTGCTTACTGCATTTCTATCACATGGAGTCTATTCAGCGGAGCTCATAGCCCCACAGTACAGATTACAAAGGGTGTCTCCAATGTACTGCCGTACACTTTGTCAGGAGCTTCCACCTTCATGACAAAACATGTTATTGCTACAGCAGATATAACAATCAACGCTTTGCATATAAATGGTCGCGCCTTTGTCAGTATACCGCTCTCGACAAACCTTCCACAACCCTTGCCCAACGCCTCTACTCCATCTACCCCAATTCCGAATAAGTTTTTAGAAAGGCCAGCGATAATCGGACTCTCAATCGGAATTTTCACAGCCCTACTATTTTCCCTCACACTGGGTATCTGGATATCCCGACGACGACGAAGCAAACTCGTATCTGATACCATGGATGATATTCCGCGAGCTTTAGGATATAGGAACGAGTTACCGGGCGAAGACCAGAGAGTTGAAATTGATGGACGGCTCAAATGGAGTGAGCTTGAGGACAAACGCTGTGCACATGAGTTGTGTGCGGAAGATACACCAATAGAGCTCCCAGGGGCAATATTGGGCTGTGTAAAAGTGGCGATGAAAAATTGGGAATTTTGAGTTAGTCATGAATGATTAAATCCATGAATTTACTTGCATATAACTGTTTAGATAGGGGGAATATTTGGGTCGGTAACTTAAGCGAGATACCAGTACAGACCATAATTACTCCTGAGCCCCCTTTGTAGAAATTCTGCCCAATACGCCGGAACACGGAGAGTTGTGTGTATTCTACAGCTGAGCCAAGATTACACTGCAGCATGGGGCGAGTTTCGGGCAAATCCTTCCGCCACGGCCACCCAATGAGTGGCCTTGATATATATTTCTTGTTGGTTTACGGTATCAAATTCAAAACATCGCGGGAACGGGAGTATCCGCTCTGCATCTTAAGATTGCAGAGATTATAAAGCCCGTGTAGTCCCAAGACTCTTGGACTTTACCTGACCGATTTTCGAAATGTCAATGTCAGTCACCTTTCCACCTGAAACAATATCAGGCACAGCGACCTCCTGGATTCCACTCACAACATCGTGGTCCGTCCCGATTCTCTGTGGAACGGTGGATCGAACGTTCCCCGACAATTTGCAGTTTTTTACAATCACAACTTTGACCTCAGCAGGCAACACGAACTTTTATGTCAGAGTTGATTGTCAACCTGAACAGGTACTTCGATGGTGGGAGCCTGGTAGTGCTAGTGATAGATCGCTGCAGTCAACAATATTTTCAATTGGCCCTCTTCAGTGTCCTGGGGGTTATACCACCGCTACAACCTCTAGTAGTGGTCTGGGTGTGATGGATATAGCATGTTGCCCAAGGTAAACTTGGACAGGTCTCTGAAACAGGAAATCCTGACATGAATAGGAACTACACGCTGGGTGCAATATACCCTGCTGGAATACCTGGAGAGTGCACATCGTCGGCCAGCAGTGGTCAAACGATTTTCTCAACTGGGACGCAAGGTAAGATCACGTATCACCCCATTGTTTTATCGCTTCTATCTTTTGTTACTAATCCCAACCCACTAGTAAGCATCTTGAACGAAGCTAAAACATTCACCGCTCTACACATCAATGGCCGTGCCCTCATCAGCACGCCATCTATTCCCAGCAACGCATCCCCCACCAACCCAAGTCCACTCACAGCCCCTCTACCTTCTACATCTCCCAGTCCATCCACTCTTCCAAAAAACGCAATAATCGGGCTATCCATAGGTATCTTCATAGCCACAGCTTTCGTCTTCGCCACAGGTCTATTAATCTACCATCTTCGACGAAAGAAACAAATTTCTACCCCGGAGAAGTCTATAGATGATATGCCAAGGGCCTTGGGTTACAGGATCGAATTACCAGGGGAGGATCAAAGATTTGAGATTGACGGACGACTCAAAGTGAGTGAGTTACTTGAGGAGAAGAGCTCTGAACACGAACTTGGGGGGGAAGATACACCAATAGAGCTTCCCGCAGACCCAACTCGGTTGCAAGTTGGCGATGGAAGCGAGAACGGGGACTCATTCAGGTCAGGTAATAGTGTACATTAGCTGATATCAACTATCGCTTCCACTGCAGACATGTAGCTTTCAAAAGGTGCACCAATAGGTGGGTATAAATGGAGACACTGTAAGGCTCAATTGGTTGGAAAGCGGGTGGATCTCAAAACATCAACCTTTTCGCAGTATGTAGTCGCTTAAAGTTCTGTTTCTAGCTAAAATGCAGCCACTTTTGGTGGACGTTTTGAAAGCTACATGTCTACAGTGGAAGGGATAACATTCTTTAGAAAAGGAATAAATTTCTGCCTAAAATGCCATGGGTTAGTTGGCACTTGATAAGTCTTGACCTAGACAGAATAAATATAACCAAACTTGCTTTCATCCGTCGCTTTTCATTATGACGTTATCATCAAAAACACCTATCTCCATACGTTTTAACGAAACAACAAAACCCACTTCTCACACTTAAAGAAGACTAATTCCACATCCAAAACAGCATAACGAAGCAATTCACTAGAACCACCACCTCCCTCCCCCTTCCCCTCGTTTACAACCAATCACAAATAACTCAACTCCTAACAAAAACCCGAATTCCATTCCTTCCCGTCATCACCCAAAAAATAGGAGCATCAAAACAGCCAAAGAAAGTCATTATTCCCAACCCCAGCATACATCACCCAATCTTTCGGGGCCAAAGTACTCCCCCACGTTCCTCAGCTCCACACAAACGACCAGAAAATTTCAAGAGATTTGAATGTACGCTTTACACGAATCCTCTATGCTCTGTCTATCAACTTAGACAAACAGACAGTTATAAAGACTTGAACATTTGTGTAGCTGACTCGTCAATTGATAGCTTACCCGCTAAAAAAAAATGTGCTTAAGATACTAGTCAATTGATGGCTTACTCTCCACTATTTTTGGCCCCCAAACTTAGTTTGGCTTACTCATGGATAAATGACGGCTTACCCGTGGAGAGCTGATGGCAAAGCTCATAGCTCATCTCGTGCGATATATTATATATATTCAGGAGCCTTCAAGCAACGAGGGTAGCCCCAAAATGCAAGTAAAAAAGTAATATTCAGCAGATCATACAAATCTAGCACCCTATGCCCGAAGTAGTATGCATGTCCTCCCAAAGCCAAATAGCCATTCAATGCACGCAAGAAAAGAAATGATGCAAACCCAGTCCCATTTCCCACCCCAGAGAACTCCCATATTCCATTTGAATCTTATCAATCAATTATCTCATTTCATACCACCAATCCCATGCCTTGACCCTCCCCATCCCGCCCCCTGCCATCTGTTCTCGTTCACTGCCTCGCTCGTTCCCTCGCTCAAGGAACGAAAATCCTACTAAAGCTAGCCACATCCCTCCGACAACAAACACACTTATCAAAATTATTCATCGCAAGCGTAACCCGGCAATCATCGCACAAGCTCAAACACCGACAGGGCCAAACAATGATACTCCTTGGATTAGTCTGGCAAACCACACATTGCGGTCCATTCTCACCCATCCCGGATGCTCCTCGGGCCCAAGAATTAGCTTGCGAGCCCGTGGATGCCCGGAAAGAGCGAGAGGAGAGGATAAGATGTTCAAGGAGTTTTTCTTCTTCGGCAGGTGTGAGTTTTGCGCCAGGGGTGAAATGTAAGTGTGCGGGGCGGTGGAGGGTAGACATGAGGACTTTAGCGCGTTCGCGTTGGACGATGGATTTGAAGCGGGAGCGAGTGACGATGTTGGTGCTTGAGAGGTGGGCGGCTAGAGCTGTAGCTTCGCCGCGTTGTTCGGGATTTTGGGGGTTGAGAAGTTGAGCAAGGTCGGATGAGTTGAGGGGTGTATCAGTGAAAGGTGTAGATTCGCGGGAAAACTGAGGAGATCTTTGAGTTGGTGTCCGTCGGCCATCATCATCTGATTCCCATTCCTGTTCGTCGCCAGTGGTAGAAAAGGAGATTACACTTGTAGTATCATCATCATCTTCATCGTCGTTTCCTTTGAAATCTCCACTGCTGTCATCAGCACCCCACCAACCATTGTCAATAAACCATTTGTAAAGCCGTGAACCTAGAAGATCCTCTTGGACATCATCCCAAGAACCTTGTTTATTTCGCAGTCGATTTCTCATCTCTGCCTCAACATCGATATGGTCGTCTTTCGGTAATGTTGGGTTGCCGTCCATATCGAGGACGAAGAACTCCTTTATAGGCTGGCGACCACCACGTTCAGCACGGGTTTCCTTGGTAGCACTAGTTTTGGGTCTTTGAGTAAGCCATACAAGGAAATGCGGTCGGGCTTGAATCCCCACTCGAGCCATCCCTCTCAAAGCCAAGGAAGCCCACCAACTGAACAATAATCGATTGATGCCCATGAAAAATTCCAAGGCCATTATCCATCTTCCACTTCGCTCTGTAGCCCCGACACCGTCTCTCATTGTTCGATCATGGCCTTTGATACCAGTCTTTTTCTGAGCCGTCATTTCCCTCGCATATCCACTGGATGAATCTCGTAACATGTCGTTGGGCTGGTCTTTCACCGCCACCAAACCAATGCTATCTGAAAAGTTCCCACCACCCATACTTGGATCCGAGTCGCGGAGCCTGAAAGTTGGACCAAGCCATTGTGCACCGACAGCCTCGATTTCTCGTAGTCGATCATCTTCTAGCCAAGTTCTCTCCTTCACATTGACACCACGGCTTTCATTCAGATAGACGGCTTCGGCCGCCATCGTCATTATGCTAAAGCCAGTTTTCAGTAGTGCTGTATAAAAGTCCATGTGCATCGAAACTCTTATGCTAGATAGAGGGACATTTGCTTGCATATTTTCGTGTGCATCTCTCAACCTTCGGAAGAAAGATGTATCTTGAGGAATGTCATCGTCAGAGTCATGGGTGATTCCATCGCGGGAGGGTGGCGCCAATGCTGACAGAATCAATGCAATTCCGTATATCACCATGCAGCAGACAATACCACATAATACGGCAACGTGAGGAATGAATCCCACAATGCAGACAGTTGGAAATCTCAGCAAAGTCTGGTTTGACAGATCGTCCATGGAAAAACTCCATAAGCCCCAGGCGATAGCGGACATGAAAGCCATGCCCCAAAATCCAGTATTGACAAGTCGCATTCTTCCTTGCATGTTGAAAATGGCAAGTATATGGCTGGTAAGATGGTTCATGCTGGAGAGAAAGCCAACAAGCAGCACTTCTGCGGCAGTGTTGACTCGCTGCATGATCATTTTCCGGGTAATGGCTATCTCCTGTATTTCACCACCTGATGGAGAACTGGAATTTGTCCAGGCTTTCGCCATCTTTGTGCCACCAAAAGAACCAAATCCCAACTGATTCCCAATTGCAGCATCCGCTTCCGCAAAAGCTAAAGAGTGTTCAAAGATGGTCATTCCTGTCTCGGCAGCCACCAGGCGTCCCTGAACAGCGCAAGAAATGGTTTCAACAACTTGACTCAAGCAAAAGGTTTGGAATAGAGGCCAAAGACGGGATAAGGATCCCGTCAACACAACGCGGGGCCTTTCTGCAACGGATTTGGATTTGTCTTCGGGTTCCTCGTAATCCGGTGGTATCATATTCACAGCCAGACAGGAAGCCTCATCCGCTTCTCCGAATAATAATGTTGAACTCATGGTATGTAAAAAGCCTCCATCTTGTGTAAACATCAAATCCGAGTGCTTGGATGCATTCCCCCAACGTAGCATGGCAAAATCTGGGGAGGTCTGGCATTTTATAGATCGGAGTAAAGTGAGGGATTGCATGGCCAGCAGAACTATGGGGACGATTCTCACTAGAAGACGAATCTTCCATGGAAGGAGGAGATTCCGTCGCGTTGACGCATATATGCCGGATCGATTCAAGACGAGAGCGATAAAGAAACAAAGTATGGCCCATTTGCTGGTAATATATCCAAAGACATTTCCCAAACTCCTTGCGCCCTCCATTGAGAACCTCGAGGCAAGGCCGATTGTTTCCTCGTCGACTTCCACCACTATCTCGGTCGCTGCTTGTGCCACTTCTCTCGCAGATGCTGAGGCCGTCGTGATCGCTTCTACTATTCGATTGCCCGCCCCGGTGGCTTCTGGTATGATTCTCTGACCTAATCGTGCTCCAAATATGTTATCGACTGCTTCTGGGACTGGGAGAAGGGAACCAAGTTTCATGAACATCCGCGGACCGGCCAGCGCGAGGTCTTTGGCGGATGGAATATATTGTGTAGCATTGAAGGCAGTCCAGTTTGCCGTCCAAGAACCCAGATCGAATCTGGCTGAGTGGTCGAACGCTGCAGCCATGGTTTGTAGGCGGCGAGCCCGGATCGTTCCAACTTCTGCAGGAGCGGAAGAATATGGCGTGCTGTTGAAGATCTGGGAGCAGAGGCAGAGGCTATTGAAACAAGGAAAAGTCCATGATAAAAGAAGATCAGAAGCTCCGTTTCCTGCAAGACCCCACTGGCATTGCGGCTTGTGCGCGCGTTTGTAAGTAGTCACAAAGAAGTTTAGAAGTGAGGGTTGCTTGATATGTGCCCGCGACCAGGTCAAGGTCCAATGCTGAAGCGGCGTCGGCCCGAATGCTCCGAGGTAAATCAAGACAAGTGACTTCACTTTTAAGGACCTTGTGAGATGGAGTGAAGATATAGTAGGATCAAAGTGTCATCATTAGTACTAAGCTCATCATTAAGTCATTTTTACCAGTACAGCACCTAGAATCGAGACATTAAAGCTTGGTTTGGGTAATAGTTAATTGAGCTACCTAACTTTCAGAATCACATGCCTGCCCATTCAAGCGTAAATGCTCTTACATCCCCAGAATCCGAATCCTCGTCTGCTCCACCCACGAGAAACCCCTTCTTCACTCCTGTACCCAATCGCCCCCCGCCGACCAGATCAAGCATGGAGATTTCTTGGTTCCACTCATAGCTGGTAGCAAGAAAATGACTGTGAAAGCGTAATGGATCACCAGGGTACACATTATAGTTGCATCCAAACCGAAGACCCGGCATGATGAAGTATTTTTTGTTGTGCAAAAAGCGAAATAGAGCGTATGAAGCAGGGACGACAGGATCAGGCTGCGGGGCAGGATTTTCTGGCAAGGAGGAAGGAGAGTATGATGTACTGGGTGTCATGGCGAGCGGTGCGGGCTCCCAGGAAGAAATCTTGGAAGAAGCTTCAGAAAACGCTGGGGACGCAGGGCGGTCAACACTAAAAAGAGAATCCTGAGCATTCGGCGTCTCAGTAACAACAGGTGCAGAAGAGTCGCCTCTACTAGACTTCCCAGAAGACTTGCTTGCTTTTAGCATTGCTTGCTTCGCGAGAGCCTTGGCTGATTTTTGTCGCGCGGCGGCAGCTTGCGCTTGGCTCATTCGCAGACCTTCTTCCCTCAAGGACCCCAAATACCTCTTTCTGTCTTCGCCATGTAATGTGCTGTAGCGCTCCTTGTGCCATGCAACGTCGTCGACTATGTATGCGGCTTCTTTTTCGATCAGGAGCTTGACCTCCTCGGGAAGAAGCTCGAGAGGAAGGCCTTGAAACACGTTTTGCTGAGGTGCTTGGGGAATGCCGCCTATGAGTACACCACAGATACTGTGCGCCCTACGAAGGTAAGTTACGACATTGATATCGTATAGCAAGTAACGACCTGACACCAAAGATATGGCAATGGGTTCGGTGATTGTCTCTAATGACTGCGCCATTGTGTTTATGGCGATCGGTTCGAGAATGGCTCTGTAAGAATCTTTAATTAGCATTGATCAGTGCAAGATTGAAGATTGATGCAGATGTGACAAGAGGTCGATGATCATGAATTAAAACATATTTTAGACATCATGTCCAGATAAATCTGGTGTCAGGGGATTGACAGATCGGTTTTGTAATCATATCGAGGGAGTAATTGAGAGAGGAGAGGGAGGTTGAACTTACGATTTGCAATTGCGACCACAGAAGTGTGTCTGTGGTTGGTATTGGAGAGAGTTTTGGGGGGAGGGGATCTTTTTAAGTTTTTGTAGCTCGAGTCACTTTTTTCTCCAAACGAGCCTTTCCCGCTTGGGACTAGCTAGCACGTGCCACCAGGAAGTCAAAAGCGGCACTGACGATGGCATTTTCAAGCGTCAGCGAGGAAAGAACTACCCAACCCATTTCCCCTCTGACGGACGAACAGAGCCATTGAGCAAGTTTACCTATCCCACCTAGTGGCCAGCTCTCGAGAAAGAGAGGTGTGGAAAGAACGACCCAGACTCAACTCTCTTCCATTTGCGACGACGAAGAACCTAGACTCTGCCCGTTATCAACCTCATTGCTCCGAAAACTTCAATCACCCACACCTTTGTAAACATGAAATACAAACAACAATTGATTTTTCCGAGTTAGTTGAGTGTCCCGGGATTTCATCATCCATGGGTGTACGCAGAACGATGACCGGGATTCTTGCAAATGGAAACTAGCAAGCAATACATCATAGCCCTCTTGATACTGCCAAAGATACCTCCATTCATTAATGGGTATTGTGAATGGAAGCATGGAGGTGGTCGGCTCATCGAGAAAGCGCAGCTACGAGGAAAGGACGACCGAACCCATTCTAATCGTCTCCCCTCTTTTTCATATAACAGAAGAGCGCTGAGTACAGGAAAGAATCGATGTAAACAAGGCAGGAGCCAGTGAGTAAGCCAGAAGGTCGGTTCATCGGGAAAGAATAGCCATGAGGAAGGGACGACCCATGCCCAGCACCCCAACTCGTTACCCATCTTAGGTAACCTCCTCACATATATTCTGCGCGAGGAAGGAACGACCAAGGACAATGGTCATCTCATATAAAAAGCCACGAGTTGCCCCCTCTCTCCTTCATCCACATCCCAACACAACCTACCTTGTTCTAAAACCCCTTACATAACTTTGTGGGATTGATATACTTAGTACTGAGGGAAACCCTGGGGAAGTTGGCAAGGACAAATAGAAACAAGTAAGCAATACATCAAAAATTTCTCAATATTCCCATAGCTAAGACGCCTGGTCATTGCTCTCGGTCACCCGCTCTCGGACAATTAATTTTGAAGACTTAGAAAGTAATTGTCCTAAACTTTCTTACGAATTAATTAATAGTTATGATTCTCCAGAAACATATATATAAAAAGGGATGCCAAAAACCAATGTCCAAACTGCTTACATTGGCTCATGCTGAGTTAATGAGGCAACAGTTCGAATACAATCACCACAGGAATCTCAACTAAGTTTAGACTCTGACAAAAAGCGCAAAAGACCATGGGGCCTCGACATTCTCGGAACCCAGGTGACATAAACGGTATCGTGCGGATCTGTTTTGGCATTCTTCGACATTTCCCTATCCTGAATCTCGACCCGCCAGCTCCAGTCCATCGTGCCAGATCCCAATCTAATACTCCCGAGGTTCGGAACTAGCACCCTTCACCACAGCCGACTTAATCTCAATCTCAAAAGGACCACATTCCCATCCAAATGTATGTATCCGATAGGTTTCATCCCGGTGCCTCTTCCCTGGGTAATTTTGCTCCAACCATTTCCCGCAGTAATTCCTGGCTCTCTGTTGCGCATCTTTGATCGTGCTGAAAACTCCCTCGATGGCAGGCGTAGGGTTTCCATTCAACCTATCCTCAACTTTTCGCACCATGACAATGTGGATGTTTGCTCCTCTTGGATCTGTTGGATCTTCCGCCATTTCGTCCTCTTCCTCGTCCAAGCCTAGTTCAACTCTGATCGAATCTTTGTCCGTGTCCGCCCGACTTGAAAGGCTGTCTGATTCGTTCGAGCTTGCCTCCTCTCCGGAGTTCATTTCAATATCTTCAAGTCTTGCGCTGAGCTCGTCCTCGGGTCGCTTGTGGTGGGTGAGCTTCAGAGCTTTACTTCTCCGTTTGCCAGCCACAGCACCGTAAGCGATCTTGTATTAAACGAGTTCATTTTGATTGAGCACCCACCGTCAAGAGAGCATTGGTCGTCAAGTTCTCCTGCCTCCCTCTTTCGTTTTCCGGGTGTAGGCATGCTGATAGATGGTCACGAATAGCGTTTGCTTGGTGATGGTATTCCGATGGCAAGTTGAGTCGTTTCAAATCATTGGCGGTGTTACGTGGATGCCTATTCACCATCACAACTTCAGCAGACCCAGACCTCCTCAATAAAGCGGCACTCGGGTGAAATGTCCAATGGTTGCCACTTTCCAAGTGTTTTTGATGGTGTTGGGAAAATAATCTTTCATTTTTCACTGCAAGTTGCTATTTGAGACATTCAAACAAAGCTCCATGCATGTCTCTCCATCCCATCCCCATCTCCGTTTACATCCAAGACTCTCCCGCAACATCTCATCTCAAGCACAGTTCCTCAATACGCATACGCAGCTTTCTCGCGCTTCTCATTAGGAGCATAAGCATAAGCAGCCTTCTCCCGTTTCTCCTCTCTCTCCTCAACAGGTGCATAAGCATATGCGGCTTTCTCTCTCTTCTCGTTTGGCGCATACGCATATGCTGCCTTCTCCCGCTTATATGCGTAAGCTGCTTTCTCGCGCTTCTCCTGAGGTGCATAGGCGTAGGCTGCTTTCTCGCGTGCGGCGATTTGGTTTGCTTCGAAGTCGATGGGTTGAGATGGGTTGGCGGTTGGGGCTGCGGATACGGCCATGGCGAGGGCCATTGTGAGGAGGCCGATGTTGAACTTCATTTTGAGATGGAGAGAAATTCGAGATGGAGGAGCTGTGTTTTGATCAAAATTCCGCCTTTTGTTTTCAAATGAAGGGGTTGGGGTGCTACCTTTTGTTTGCGCGGTGTGGTTTGGGGTATGAGAGCTTGAGATGAATGTATACTTTTCATTCTACTATGAAGAGCCTTTGCTTTTAAACATCACGATCTTGGTTCTCTTCAGTTCCGGTTCCGAACACCTCAAAAATCTTTGGCGAGAAATCAAATCGGTTATTAAGTTCATTGCTGCATTACAGATACCCAATGAACATCGAAACCTTTGCAGTAAGGTTGAAGGAATATTGTCTTCTGTTTTCGGAATTGCACTCTCGGAACTGGTAGTACATGTAACATTCGGAACCGCAATACAGCACCAGCACCCGGAATCGGGATTGATCTCGGATTTAGTATTTCGTTAGATGAATTACAACAATTGGTTATCCGAAGTAAACTCAAACTACGTTAGTTGTGCACTTGCTTTCCATTGCAGTTGCAAGTCTTTGGTCCTTGCTACAGCCTTGCTACAGCTAACCACCAAACCAAGCCTTGTCCACGACGAATTTGCACACCCACATCTTTTGTAACTTGTCGTCTTTGAGACTTGCTTCGCCTGGAGTGCTCTAGGCTGCAACTATGGTTCGTGATTCCTAACTTCTTTCCGGGGCTTCACTTACAAATTCCAGTTTTTCAAACTCCCGTTCCAAAAATATTCCGCCATATCCAGAGACGACTCATCAGAAACCTCTTGCGACCCCGAAGAAAGCAAAGTCCTCCTAACACAATCAGAACTCCACACCCGCAAACAAAGATCCCAGACCCAACGCCTCCTCGAAATAACAACCACCGTAATTCTAACCCTCCTCCTCACCATAGCATTCCAATTCATCTACCAAAAAGCAACCGAATCTTCCACCCTCTCCGCTCAAGAAGCTATAATCAGTATCTACGGCGAAGGACTTCCACCGCGCTATACCTGTGGAAACAACAGCACCGAAGCTCTTTCCCTAGGTTGTATTTTCGACATGTCAGCCTCAGGTTGGACACCACCTCAATGTCAAGATCCTTATTTGATGACACAGTTTGAAGCCCATGGGTGGAAATTCTGGGAGGATAAAGAGATGACGAGGGAAGTGGGGTTGGATCGTATTGCGGCTAGTGCTACGGAGGAGGAACCGAGGGAGGTTTTTTGGAGTGAGCCGGGGTTTCATGAGAATCATTGTGCTTTGAGTATGTACTCTCCACCTCTTTTTGTTTTGGTTCGTGGACACTCCAATGAGTGTTGTGGGGGGACTTGGGGAAGAAACATACTGATGTTTTGTAGTGTGGGAACGAATGCATCGTGCTGCTCAGAGAGGGTGGAGGATGACTACTCATATGTTGAATTTTGAGCATACGAGGCATTGTGGGGAGGTTATGCAGAAGGTGCATGAGTTTACTAGTGTGGGACTTATGCCTTTGTTGAATAGTTGTTGAGAAGTATGGGAGTGTGAGAGATGGGGATGTCCAAGTTTCGAGTTAGTTCGGATGTAACTTTCGTTGTTTTGGGGGCCAAAACAGAGTCATGAGTAAGCCACATAATTAGAAGTAAGCCAAACAAATTATGTTGACTACTTTTTGCAGTTTATTACTCTTTTATCCTGGTATAGGTAGTATAATTGGGACTAAGTCTTCGTCCTCTGATCTTATTGATTCCAATTTTCTTGTTCGTGGTAAAATCAAGTCTCACTCTCACGATATTTCAGAGGTAAAAAGACGCCTCGAAAGACCTAAAAAATTGCTCAACATCATGTTATCTATTCTTAGTTCGGAAAATTGAGTAGACGAGTGTCTCATCGTTCTAAACTTTCTCGAATAATACTAATAATTGCCCAAACTCGTTAAGCACCAAGGCTCTTACATGCTACTGCTTCATTCTCAGCCCCTCTCTCCCAGCCATTCCTTCAACTTTCCAAAATCTCGACACTCATGCACAGTTGCAAAGTCAGGATTCATCCGTTTTCCATTCTCAGACCATTTCAAAGGAATGGGTGTCATATTTCCACCACACATAATTAATTCTCGCAATGCTTCTATGCAATGATCTATTTCATTCATTTAGTATCATGATGTGTACGGGTCTGGGAGGAACTTACCAACATGTATTTGGGCGTTTGTCGTGAGCATCTCGGGGTACATGTGGGAGTATACTCGCTTTCTTATTGTGTTCTATATTTTTGGTGAGCTAAGAGAAGCTGTTGAGGAACGAGGGACGACGAAACTCACTAGGCAGTGAATAGAATGAAACAATTCGATTCTAGTTTTGTTATCAGACACAATGGTTTTCTGGGAGAACTTGGAGAAAAATACTCAATGGTGTGATCCTCCATTTCAAGACCCTCCCAAGGATTTCCTCCCACAAACTTTGCTTCATCGGGAGTAATCTTGACATCATTCTTCTCAGCTTGTGCTGTCAGTGTACGTTTCAAAGCATTCTCAGAGCAAGCATACGGCTTATTAACTTCTCCCAATTTCCGTCAACTTCAGTCCCATTTCCCACATACACAGGCTCATCCGGATCGAAAACTCGAAAGATGGTATGTTCATCCACGAAATCGAGGCTACTTGAGAACTTGACAAGTTTCTTTGATATTGCGGGTCGTGCAGAAACTAGGTCTGTTAGAACTTTCATCCGCAACTCCTGAAGAGGGAGAGATACCGAAGTCGGTGGCCGTCCATACGTTTACTTTCGTTAAGGTAAGGAGTGAGAAAACATTGAGGGATACGAGGAGGATCAAGAGAAGCCACGGTAATATCGGGCTGGATGACAATCTCGCGATACAAGACGGTTGTGGGGGAAGGTCTCTCTCTAAAATGAATGGCGTGCTTTCCTCTTCCCAAATATGATCCTTGCGTTGACGTTCCTTTAGGTTGTAATGAGTCATTTTGCTTCCGTTGAGAAATACAGACAGACGAGTCACTCTACAAGTCTTTTGGGAGTATCTGGAGAGCCCAGTTCTGGGTTGATGTTGGTCATGTGTTTCTCACCTCCCAATTCAGTTGCTGCCGAAGCTTCGGAATTCACTCGGAGCCGGTCGGAAAAGGGGTGAGCTCGCTTAGCGGAATTACCAAAATCATCAGCATCATGATCCAAGGTCCGGTTCCGAGATATGCGGTTACACCGGAATCTGGGGCTGGAATGATGAGTAAGGTACCTCCTAAATCTTGGACTAGCCTGTAAAAGTTTCACAACTTGAAAGTGCTCTCGTTCTCTGCGTGGCACCTTTGAAACACAATGCCAACCATCACTGGCAATGGATGCGAATAACACCGAAAGTTTAGAAAATGAGGTACTTCTCGATTCCGAAAAGCAACCTTTTGATGAGTTCGACTTGCCTTCTCTTGCGTCGCACTCGAAGCGAAAATACCGATTGTGGTTAGTGTCCACAGGAATATTTCTTTTTCTGCTGGTAGTATTTCTGGGAGTGGCTTCATTTCTGAATTCAAAGAAGAAATCAACGTGAGTGAATGCATAAATATACCGGATGTTCCACCATGGCTGACTCGTAAAGAACCACCGGTTCATCGAAAACACCATCTTGTAAGTTGCCAAAAACCCGAAGGAAGTAGAACACGTCACTAATCAAATCCATCAGGTGGAGTCCCAAGCATCCGACAAGAATGGCGCCAACTCTCTATTCCCTCCAGAAAATCATACCTTAAAGCAGTCCAATGCCTCACAACCAAGCCCTCTAAACTAAATTTGACGACTAGTCTCTACGACGATTTCACAGTAGCACATATGAAACGAGTTTACTCAGTCCATCATGTAGCTGCATCTCTCCCGTGGCATCGATATTTCATTTTCATCTACGAACAAACATTACGCGATGAGTGTGAATATGAGGGTTCATTGCCGTATACCTCCCCACCATAAGATTTTTTTCGACTGAAAGCTAACGCTAGGAAATAGCTACTGGGACTGGACACTAGATTCCGAAGACCCTTTGGCATCTCCAATATGGCATCCAGAAATTGGATTCGGAGGAAACAGCTCCTTGATAACGGGTTGCGTACAAGGAGGACCACTGAACAACATCCTCCTCAATTACACGTCAAATGGTCCCTCGCAGCATTGCCTGAAACGAAATTTTTCAACTAGTGCTTTATTTGGAGAACTGCACAGCAATCAATGGAGTCCCGAAATCATAGGCGATATTATCAAAACCTCCAAAACCTACCCAGAATTCCGGGAACGAATAGAGAATGGACCACATAAACATCTCCATGATGGGATTGGTGGGGAAATGCCCAGGATTTCTTCTACGAATGGTATTTCTCACAAAAGCTCTTTCCCGCGCTCAGGAAATAATGGCTAATGAACAAATGCTAGATCCCTTATTCTTCCTCCATCATGCCCAGATTGATCGTTTGTGGTCAATCTGGCAACAACAAGACCAGGAAACAAGAATGAAAGAGTATTCCGGACCTAACAAGTTTGGGTTCGAGGCTAAGAAAGAAGATATCTTGGATATGGGTGGCTTGGGACAGGATGGACATCCGGTTTTGCACATGCTGTCTACTCAGAAAGGGTTGTTTTGTTATCAAACTATGGAAACGGGGTTCCCTGGTGGTGTCATTTTGTAGAAAAAAATAGTTGAATTTCAGCTCAGCATTTGACTGTAACTCGGCTTACCCATCTCCTGGTGGACAATAAAAGCGGTGCAAATAGGGTACCTCGGTCTCCTTATTTTAACCCTCTAGAGTTAGAACTTCGTAGAGACTTATGCAGACAATTAGGATAATCGAAGTTCATTGGCCTAAATCACATAGGTTAATGTTCCGTTCACCCAGATTAATTACCATGAATTACTCTAGAGAATCAGAATGACGAGAGAGGTAGGTAGATACGAGCCGGTGGATTTACTGCCGCTTTTACTGGCCATTGCGAGCGACCCCATCACGTGCCGTGCTCGACCTTTCTAGCAACTCGTCTTCATGTCTTCTAAGCCATTCTTGACCTCCTTCTCCTCCGTAATTTGATTGACGCTTTCCAAAAGATGACCAGGATCCATATCCCAAGATACATCAAGAATCGGATCACAATTCCATATTTCACCCCCGAAATCCAGTTCGAGAAACCAAGATTGTGAGAGGTAATCTTTGAAAGGTTCTTGCTGAGGCTTTTCGGGATTGTCGATCGTTGTGTTCAAGTGTCCCTTCCTTTGTAAGTAGAGGCTAGGATACTTGCCAGGAAATTCTTTTTCTTACCTCTTGGTGTGTGGGAGGCAAGAATAAATCATCCGGACTAACAAGAACGTCATCCAAATTCTTCCTAATGACCTCCATGTTTTTAAATTCTGATATGGCGAAAGCCCCGAGCTCGGAGATCTCATGGAAACCGGGATCCATTTGGTTGGAAAGAGACAGTTGCGCAAAAAACCCGGAAGCGATCGTCAAAAGTGCCATGTCGCTCGCTTGCCCCTCGCCTTGAATCATGCCGATGAATATAATACTCCAGGCTATCACAGAAATATTAATCATCGAGCTATGATAATTTTTAGCTGCAGAGAACAATTTAAAAGGGGGTGAGGAATTTCTTACTGCTTTCGGAGAACAAGAGAATTGTTGGGCGAACCCAGAAGGGTCAATACCTCTCTGGCAGATTCAAAGAGGATCAAATGGTCGTTGGTGGATATCTCGAAAGCTTGTTGATCACTATTGAATAACAAAATTGAAGGTTGTAAAAGTGCAAATATAGCCTCATGGTATTCAAAAGATATTTCGAGGCTCAGTTTTGAATCATGTGTGGAGAGGTTAAAATTGTGACCGAAAGATTGATTAGTTGCATCCCTCCAGTCTCGCAACATCGACAACAAATCCTGTTTGGAGAAAGCTGGAACAACACCAGAGGCTCCAGACTTGAAATATGACAAAATTAAAGAGCAGTTTTGAGCGTACTCGCAAAGACCTTGGGTTTTCTCGAAATGTAGACTCGTCGGGCCAAAATCAATATTATCATGCCGTAGGAGCTGACTATGTTTAGTTGTTGAGAGACACTTGAGAACTGTAAACTTACTGGAAGTCGGTCGTGTCTCAAACAGAGTACCTTTTCTATCGACCAAAGAACCCAGACAAGATTCTTAAGACAATCTCTCTCGTTACTCGATATTTTGAGAGCATCAATTTTTTTCGTTGAGAATAAATCGAGTGAACTGCTCATATTTATTGCGTTGGAAAGTAAGAGAAAATTCAACTCAGAAGATTCATGGTTAATGGAGTATAGAAGCTTCAAAGATATCAGCAATCGAGGGTAGACTTAAGCGAGAATCTCCCTCACCATCGTTACCAAAGCCTAGCGTTGTCAGTGAACTCTCCAGGTAAAAATAAGGCATTCCAAATTACTCACTTGAACTTTCGTTACTGAAGATGACCCCGAAATAAGTTCCCATATCAAGCCCGACACGAGATTGAAATATTTCCGCGAGTTGACCATATCAAGTGAGCCGAGGGAAACAACGCTCCACAAAAGAGCTTGTTCTTCGGGTTTAATTTCTTTTCCGTCGACCTGAAATGAAGCCAAAATATTCCAGATTTTATCTCTAGTAAGGAATGATGAGGGCCTAGCTGAATTAACAGGTAGCCCAAGTGTTACCTGGACAAAGTACTCACAGATGAGAGTGTTCAAAAAATGCTAGTTTTAGTCAACATATGTTTCATCCAAGACGGAAATTGACACACTTACCGTCAATATGATGCCTCATTAGCTGTTCTGAGTCGCTAAAGGCTGAGTCGTTGTTCTGGAAGTTGTCGCTACTCTTCAGTCTCTCCAATTTTGCAATTAACTTCTTAAAAATCGCGGAGATGTGTTTCGGTATTGATTCTGACTGCTCAATTTGAGTTTCGAAAGAATGCAGCATTGACTTGGTTGGAATGAATCTTTTGCTTGATGCTGCTTCGAGTGCTAGCTTATATCAGTTCAAGTGTTTCTGCCTAGTGAGTTTTCAAGTTACCATTTCGTGACTGAAATACCATGCTCAACTTATTCAGTTAGTACAAAGCTCGTCTTTTCAGAATTTGGTACAAAATACTCACACTCATGAGTGGAAGAGGGGTAATTGGCGGGTTTATATCGGCGGTGGAAGACAGAAGTTTTGCGAGGTTGTTAGGTCCATGTTCGCAGTCAGCAATTCCGCTGTCGATGCTTCTCTTGTTTCTCTCGTGATGACTTCGTTGGCTCTCTACTATTGAAGGAAACTCGTGGTATTTTTGATTGGAAGAGAATGCACTAATTGTGACTTTGTCTGAGGAAGAGGAAATATTGTTTAGTTCGTGTTCCTTCAAAGAGATATTTCTTGCTCGAGATAGTACCTTGCTTTTTACGAATTGATATCCTGTATTCGCAATGCAATTCCGCTTTCTATCACAAAGCGATATTAGCTCGTTCCTCGAAATTATGGTGGGTTTTTTACCTTGCAAGTGCTACATGGTCTATCTCCATTGCACCTCAGTTTCCTCTCTTTACAAGATTCGCATGCCCCTCTACGTCTTTTTATCTTGGTCGCCTTCCGAATAGACGAGTCAAACATAATGGTATCGTTCAGTTAGAATCCAAAGGACAAGAGCGGTAGTTTCTCATAATTTAGGAATAGGAATAAGAGATTATCTCCATTTCGAAACCCTCAACCAACCTGTTACCACTTCAGAGAAGTACATCATTACCCCATGGAATGATTTATGCATATGAACCTTACTATGATGTGCTCACAATGTGATAGCCTTTACCCCGCGGGGAAACCAATCCAGAAAGGGAATGTGACACCTCCATACTTTGGCATCCCAAGAGCCGCAAGTGAGAAAGTAGTTCTATGCCTGAACCTGGTAATTTATGAGTTGCCCGCAGGGAAAGACTTAACGGAAGTGATCTTGTGGTTAGAGAAAAGCGGGCTTCTAACAATTTAAGTACCATAATACAATTTCTTGAGTAAAGTCAGACATATTTGGTAAAAGCAAGGAGTATGCGAGTGTAATTGGACTATCGTGAGTTAATGGTCAAGATCAATCACTACTTGAGAGCGCATAAAGCATTGTCTGGAGATTCAACAACAGTAGTACAAGTTGTAAGCTTAATATTCAGACTGTAACCGCACTAAGAAAGCTGACCGGAAGTATGAGACCATTTCAAGGATCCGCATATGCAGACAATTTAGTACGTGGAGGGTGGACTGCCAAGGGTTACAGCTGGCTAGCCTTTAGTACTATGGTTGTATTCAATAAATTAGACTTATCAAGCACCCAATGAGTCTTGCAGAACAGAATGTCGGAGAGGCAATTGAACTCGGCATGGGTTACCAAGATGTCGCTAATGACGGAAGATCCCGAAACCCAGCTTCCTAGCAAATTTAAATGACCCTAATGTTGCTTTCAAAGAAGTGATCAAAGACAGTAAGACTTTGGTAATTTTACAAATCAAGAGATTATTTCCGCTAATGTTTAGTAAAGGAGACAATGGAGAACAGTTGTCAGCATACATCTGCCGAGATAACAAGATCTGGAATAACGAATACAGAAACAGATCTACCCACATCCCTCAAATCTTACAAAGCTGTAATAAACTTGGGAGTAAAAGACATTAGACGGGTATGCGGTCAGCTTAAGGATGGAGTGGCGGTCTACCGGTGGCGTCTTACAAGCAGAATATGCATGCGGCTTATTGAGATAAGGTTACAAGAATAATGCGTCTCAAATCAAAGTTAAACTGGAGAAACCCCTAGTCGTAGCGAATCATTTTGGTACCGTTACTTCCCCGAGTTCTGCAGGTGATCATGCCTACAATCACGACTTCATTATTGTACAACCATTCTTCGGAGTTTGAGGCAATCAGCATAAACTGCTCGATCGCCTGGCTATAATCATTGGCTATTGGTTGCCAACTGATGCTGGGCAGTAAGTCATCCCAACGACAAATATTCCCGAATATGACCGCCCACTTTGAAGCACCACAGCTTTGAAGCTCCTCGTACCTCCTTAGTACTGCAACTATAGTAACACAAATATTCGAGAGAGAACTAAAGCGTAAAGGGGATGAAACAATCCCTCTCATTATAAATATTAGACAAATATATTGTCAACTAAAATGCCCAGACATCACAGATTACATAAACCAATAAAAATTAAAAGCACCACTGCCTAACTCGAATGCTCATCCGTTCAACCTAGCTTCCGTAACTTTGCTGGTGGCAGTGCACGGGCTTGAAGCTCGTGTCTGCTACAAAACATTTTGTCTGGTCCCCTTTCTTTGCTCTCACATTGATGACCGTCTGTTCTAATTCCTTCGCATCTGCGTAGGTCTTTCCACCTAGGGTCTCTTTTGTCTAGAAGTATCTCCACTTTCTTTTTGAGGGTTGTTGTGCTAGGGTTAGGGTTGTATCTGCCATTATCCTCTTCTCTGTCCCACACATAGCCGTAAGGCGGATCGTATGTTCCCGCTTTCGGTCTTGGTAATTTTCGTTTTACGGAGGGGTCTGGCTCTAGCTTCGGTATTTCTGTGTCATTTTTCGAGAATCTCCATAGGTGACCCGGTGGTCCTGGCCCTGTATCCATTTGGGGTGGTGCTCTTTTGGGGGGCTTGGTAGGTTTGGGAGCATCTAAGCGTTCAAGATAATATTCCGGGAACCAAGGGTCATGAATATCAGTTTGTTTATTCGGTTGATATATCCATTCATATCTTTCAACATCGTAAGTATTGATTTCCAGTTGAGGTTGTTCTCTTTTATAAGTGTATCTGACTCTGCCATTTGGAAGCGTTTTTGCCTTGGGTTTTGGATTTTCTGGCGTCCATTCGCAGTTTTTAAGGCGCTCTATCATCACCTGACGGTCACCACTAGTCATTTCCCATCTTTCTTCAAGAGCATCCCGGATTTGCTCATCGGTCATTCTGCCTGTAATAAGTTCGTTTCCTTTTGACCCGCTCAGGTAAATACTTTTCAGGCGAGCGATCAGTTCATCCTTGTTGCCCGATTGATCGACGTGCCTAGTTCCTAGTATACTTCTAAGCTCGGCGAGTTCAAGTTTACCCCAAACAAAAGCTTTTTTCTTTATCCTTTCTTGCGTCCCTTTAAACTCTCCATTTCCACTTTGATGCTCTAATATCTTGGTTACGAGCGTTGTCTTTCGCGTTTCTTTGCTAAGTTCGGATCCAATACCACGTTTTTTGCATTCTCTCAGTAGTTCTACCTGACCCCACGTCATATATTTGTTTGAAGCCACTTCCCTAGTCTCCGCTCCATTATCTGAAATGGAATCATCCACTATTACTTGGAGTGGTGATACAGGCCCAATGAGTTCATCCTCTGTATCGGGATCACTAACATATCTGGGGCGTTTTCCAGTCTTCTTTCTAAATTTGTAGTCCCACATTTGCTTTATGAGCCATTCGCGGCTTTTATTACCAAGATCGAGTTTACGCATGATGCATCCATTCTCCAGTCCTTCGTCAAACATCGCCGAGTATCTTTGTCTAACCTCATCCTCGGTCCCTCCAATCTCTGAATCGTATTCCCACTCATCATCTGTCTGTTCTTGGGTGGGATTTCTAGCTTGAGTATTTTCATCTGAATCCGAAGGAATAATTATTGCTTCTTGGGGGGGGGTTCCACTTTTAGTGTTTTGGCTTCTCGCTTTGCTGGGTTGGTTCCCAGCTCTGTTACTCGCAGCTTGAGTAGTGGGTTGGTTTCCAGTTCTGCTACTCCCAGCTTGGGTAGTTGTCTGATTTCCAGAATTGCGAGTCCACGGTTTGTTAGTTTGTCTTCCATTTTGAGTCCTTTCCCGTGTAATTTCTTCCTTGAACTCTCCCGTCACACGTCTGTGTTCTACTATT
Source organism: Calycina herbarum (assembly GCA_001414485.1). Taxonomy (NCBI): domain Eukaryota; kingdom Fungi; phylum Ascomycota; class Leotiomycetes; order Helotiales; family Pezizellaceae; genus Calycina; species Calycina herbarum. The sequence continues at coordinate 445,359 of LLEY01000023.1, read as the reverse complement.
AATGCTACGAGAGCCGCCTTTGACGCAAAAGCACTAGTAGCAGAGAGGCCACGCCTTTGGCATTCCTGCAGTAACTTGTCACGATGCCACCCGGCATATCTGTCCAACTCCTCATTTTCCAACTCCTCATCCACCAAGGTCCCAACCCCTTGAGACTTTAGGACATCAACCAGGGCTTCTCTTGTGCCCTCTCTATCGAGGCCTAATTCTTTCAGTTCAAGTTTGATCCCGATAGTACTCCTCTTATCCCAACTCTCATCAGGTTCTTTCGGTTCTTCTCTTTTTCGCTTTTTTGGATTTGTTGACTGTCTAATCTCTCCCCTTCTAAGTTTGTCTTGTATTATTAAAGCTACGAGAAACTTCCTTTTTTTTCTTGAAGGATCGATCCTCCTGTTTTGGCATTCTTGAATTAATTCCGCGTTGTCCATCCTAGCATATTCCTGTTCTTCGGCTTCTAAATCTGGAACCGAAATTGATTCTCTGATGGTACTCGCAGGTCTGGTTGCTTGGCTTCCACCTCGATTTCCAGTAGTCGAGCTCACAGGTCTAATAGGTGGTCTCTCGCCTAGTGTTGGATTTCTAGTGGGCAGGATTCCCCCAGGTCCAGTGGCTGGTCTCCCACCTGAAGTGGGTTGGCCAGTCACAATAGATTGGGTAGGTTGGCTCCGATCTGGAGGATTTCGATTTCTAATTGTAGTAGATTGGCCAGTCATAGTATCCGGGCTGGTAGGTGGTCTCCCACCTGAAGTAATTGGCTTCCCCCAGGTCTAGTAGGTTGTCCTCCACCTAAAGTATGCTGGCCAGTCGTAGTATTTTGAGTAGGTTGGCTCCCTCCACCCTGGCCTTGTCCTTGGGCAGCAGATCTAGCAGCATTTGCTTTGTCGTCATCCATTAGGCGTTTCATCATCACCTGTTTAGTGCCTGATCCAGGGAGACCACGCTCTCTCAAAGCTGCCTTGAGATCACTGTTGTCAAGACTGCGGTACTGGAGCAGTCCTGCTTCTTCTTCTTGTATATCGTCCAATAATCGCCGTAGGAGCTCAGATCTATTGCCTGAAACGTGAAGCTCACGTTTTCTGAGTGCGACCTTCAGCTGTTCTTTATTCATGCCATTATAGCTAGCATTTGCTAAAGTATCCAACTTCTCCACGAGTGCATCCTTGCTTATGGAGTAACCAGTGATGCTATTTTCTTTGCAAATTTCCTTAAGCTTTTCGAGTGATAAAGAATCGAAACCACCTCTCGGAGGCACTATTACTTTGGGTGTTTGTCCACCACCTCCACCCCCTCTTCCTCTCGTGTTCATTTTGTCAGTTGTGGGCAGCTATTACGCTTGCCAATATGATGGTAGTCGTGCGAATAGTAGTCTGTTTATTTTTCGAAAGTATATTATTATTTGATTTCAGATTTGGGATACGTGTCTTTGTTGCTTGAATCTTCTTTGTTGTGTAGATTGGAAGGTAAAGATTGGGGTTGCGTTCTGCTTTCGGTTGACGAGGTTTTCTTTGTTGTATAGAAGGATTGTGTGATTTGAATTGCTTTCTGCTTTTGGTGATAAGCTTTTCTTTCATCAACATCCCGTGGCTGGGGGGGTGAAAGAAAAAAGACTTTTCAGCCCCTAACACTCGGTGGGATACAGTCCAGGTCTAGATGCAATGCTCGAACAAGAATTGAATAATTCAATATTAAGTGAAGAAGTCGAGAGACAGGGTTGGGAAGGTTTCTTTATTTTCGTCTGATATATCTCAAGAAAATAAAGTTTTCCTGAAGAATATCGGAGAATAGCTTTTGGAGAACGAAGTTACGAGATCCAAAGAAATGTTCAACCACCTAGATGTTTAGGAAAATGAATTCACGCGAATCAATTTACAAGAAGGTAAAAAATCGTGTCTATAATTTCGCTCTTTGGGAAATGTAAAAAAGAGTCACTTTACTCCTCCATAAAAAAGCCATAAACATTCTGTAACGTCAACAAAACATGATTAGAAACCCCAAAATCGTCGTTCCGAGAAGACAAGAATAACAATTTACAAAAAAGAAAGCTGACCGATGATGAATTGGCGACTCGGAAACTCAAACCGAAAAGTGAGCTGCCTAGCATGGGATGGGAGGAGCACTTGCTTCTCGAATTCCAGTTGTACCAACGGACTTGGGACCATCGAGAGTTTAACGGACACAAGCCTGAAGACTTCGAGCACAAAGTCTAACCCGACTTGACAACATGCACGCCTGGAGACAAGAATTGACTTCATTCTTCTCCGTGGTTGTCATTCTGCTTACGATTCTCTCAGGCACACCGTTGAACGGAAATAAACGAAAATAAACAATTAGATAACCAGATACAGTTACTCAAAATCAAAGGAATAATCTTGAATTGTAGATAGCAGTAGATGGACTCGAAGTCAAGGACACCCAATAGTCTAGAAGATGGAAAAAAGTCGGCCCGGACATGCCGGGATCAACCCCTTTCACCAAAGCTCCATCAATATCAAAACCCTCTCATACCAAAACAAAAACAATTCAATAAAAACACACCCTCTCCAACTGATCAATCATGGCCTCCCTAATTCTCCTCGCCCTCCTAATTTGCGTTCCCCTAGTTCTATTCATAGGCATGTGACCTCCATAACATAACCCAACTCGAGTTCATCAACTAACAAACTCTCAGCATGGTTAATCTTCTCCTCCTGCCTAGGAGACAACGCACGTCTCCGTTTCGACAGGAACTACATGCGAACCATCACCTCCAACGGCCAAGGAACCTGGAATCAAATAGAAATGGACGATATGCTGGGAGATAGTCCCCGAAGCTCAATTTCGTCTCATCGTTCTTAGTTTAGACATTTTTCGATTCCGTCTAGACACCTCTATTTACATATCTCATCCATTATCCCAACCCAGAAAACCAAAACCCGAAAACCCGAAAATATGAGATGAATTTTACGAAGGGCTTTAAAACTCAATATCAGCTTTCGTAACCTTCTTCCCCCCCTTATCACCCTCCAACCCTCCCTGTTGAGCCTCATTATCCCCATCAACAGGCGGCAAACTAAACGGCTTAATCACCATCCCCCTCCTCCTACTCAAAGTAAAAGAAAGATCATCCCCCACGCCCTCCCCACCACCACCCCCCTTCTCGTGGAATATGGGCAACCTCAGTACATGAACCATTCCCTGGGGCGGCTCCTCATGCACCGTCGAAGCACCCGGGGGCTTTGCAGCGATTGCGGACGTTGGGAAGGGCGCAAGTTCGAGCACTCCATCGGAGAGAAGTTCGATCCATCGGGTTAGACCTGTGTGCCTGGGGTAAAGGGTTATGGGGAGGGTGATGAGGGCTGTGAGTTGGGAGGGGTAGTTTCGGAGGAGGGCGCGGAGGGAATGGAGGAATTGGAGGATGTGGGTTGGGGAGGAGGTTTGCGGGGGGTAGAGGGCGGGGGAGAGGAGATTGGGAATGGCGATTCGGTGGATTGTTGATGGTGGGTTGTTCGAGAGTTGTGTGGCTATGTGATGGATGAATTTTGTGAAGGGGGATATGTTGGGGTCTGGATCTTTGAAACTGAGATCTGGTTGTGTTGAGAGGGGAATGAAGTGCATGTTTGAGGGCGAGGGGAGGATTAGTCGTTTGCTGAGGTCGAAATCGTGGCAGAATATTGCTGAAGGCTCGGAATTAGAGTTTGGTGTTGATTGTGGGACAATTCTCTCTGTTACTCGATACCATCAGTTTCTGATAATAGATATATTTTTCTAGTATGTACAAAATCAAAGGACCACCCACCTCTTGCGCCTCCACCGATTGTAGCCCCGAATTCCCCCAATCTCTCATATCGCCATGCAATCTTCATCTTCTCCTCATCCACTTTGACCTTCTTTCCCTTACTACCATCATCTCCCGATCCAAGTCCAGGGAGTTCTCTTCCCCATCCCTCGGGTATTCCCAATACATGGATAGTATGTTTTTGTACCACTCCCTCGGCGACGTAATATTTCAGTAGAGAACCTGCAAAGTCTGTCGTCCCACTTTCTTCTATCAACAATGATGTGCCGAGTGCCAGACCGGAGTGACCTGCGAGTAAAGCATCGAGTGAGCGTGTACCGGTCGAGGTTGTGAGTCTTCCATCGAGGGGTGAGGGGCGCGTGCCTGGTGGGGGTTGAGTTTGCTTGGGTATTGCTGGAGTAGAGGTTAGATTTGAATTCGGACCTGCTAGTGGAGTAGGTGTGCGCCCTCCAGCTCCAGCTTGGGGAATAACGATTCCTCTTTTGCGAAATGACATTTTGTTGAAATTTGTGAGAGGGGCAGAATGATGCCTTTATGGTCTTGACTTTTTTCAGAGCCTGACGCACTGACCCTCTTCTTTTTTACCAATCAGCATTCATCATTATTTTCGCAGCCTTGCGCCGCTGCTTTCGACTTCAAATTTTTGGCAGATCAACAAAGCAACTCGTTCCTCTCAACCTCGTCGCAAACCACATCTCGACCTCAAATCGAATCGCAAACTCCTCATACTCGATTCTCTCCAACCCGCCATCCGCACACAAACCGAAACCACCATCCCACGAAAACAACCCCTCCTCCCCGCATCACCCCCAAAATACCACCACCATGGCAAGCTCAGGCGACACCCAACTCTTCGACGAGAACTTCACCATCACCAAAATCGACCAATCCAAATACGACCGCGTTTGTCGAATCTTCTGCACTAGCGGCGACAACAGCACCGTCGTGACCCTAGACATCAACATGCAACTCTACCCCTGCACCCAAGGAGAGAACATCCGCATAGTGCTCGCTACAAGTTTGTCCTTGGATGGAAGTAAAGATGATGGGAGAGGATGGAGGGATGTTGCTCGTTCGGATGCGGAGCCTACGATGGCGGATATGTTTGATTATGTTTGTCATGGGAAGATTTATAAATTTGAGGATGGACCGGCGGATGGGGATATTATGTGAGTTTTGCTAGCTTTCTTTGTTTGGAGTTATGACTTGGGGGTTTTCGAGAGTGTGCTAATGGGTTTGGTGGGGTAGTAAGGCGTATATTTCGTTTGGGGGGTTGTTGATGGCGATTGAGGGACCGTATAAGAAACTTACCCCACTACGAGTCGACTACGTCTATCTTCTCTGCAAGAAGTAGAGGGAAGTGAGCTCGAGAAATAATGGAATAATGACAAATGGTGTACTGGGGATCGCCAGGAAGTGCGAATCCTCTCAAAACACAATGCATATCACCGGTGTATTGGTGGATCAGGCGTTACGGATACCAAAAACGCAAGGCATACTGCGTGAAATGTCTACGAAAGCGTAAGACGTTGATGAACGTAGGCCAGTTTGAGCTTACGGGTTTGGTTGGTGGCTATTTTCGATAGAGAAAGAAATGTAGAATATTTCCGACAGCCTTTTCCACATGCTCCTCTTACAATATCTCTTTCTTTTCCAGTAGATTGCAGAATTCACATTTGAGGACGTGTTACCCTGATCCACGAAAACTGTGATAGAAGGGTCTCATAATTCTTCGTCAACTCAGGGGGTATATATATATGCCTATATCTAGCTACGATGCCCAAAATCAATACCACCATCAATACGAAAACTCAGTCTCTGTATCAATATATCTCAAATCTCACCAAGTGGCACCCACTCTCAATTCTTCACATCCCACGCAGGAAACGGCAACTCCCTATGACACCTCCTAACCATCTCCTCAAAATCCCCATCATTCTCCTTCGTCAAAACCCCCCGTCTCAAGAAGAAATCAATAACTACCATAGCACAATTCGGCTTGAATTCTCCCAGAGCAAGATGTTTCTGCGTCTCCTCAACAGTCCAGAAATAAAACTCCTCCACCTCCCCATCTTTGATAGCAGGTATCACATCGGCAGGAAGTTCCAGATCATAGGTATACTGCGTTTCCGGCATCACTGTTCCCGTCTCCCCTCCCGCCTTTGCGGTGCGAAGATGCATGTACGTTACTGTGCCTATACTCTTAACCTTCTCCCTCACCAATTTCTCCGGTAACGAAGCTTCTTCATCCGCCTCCCTCACCATACTCTCAAAAGGACTTTCTCCGCTCGCAATCCCACCAGCGACAGTATTATCCAACATCCCCCCATAAGTTTGTTTCTGCTTACTCCGTCTCGGAACCCAAAGCCTAAAATCGTATTTACTTCCACTCTCCTCCTTTTGCTCAGGAGTCATGTAGGTGTAGCATGTCATATGTATCCCATAAGTCGCAACCCCAAACAACGGGCTCGCACTCCTTTCAACATTAAATAACAGCTCATTTCCCGGACCGTAGACGGGGTAGAGTTCGTTTCTCCAGCCGTCTAGGACTTTGAAGGTTTTGTTTTGGCGCCAGTACTGGCAGGTTTTTGCTACTACTGCTGATCTTTCGGATTCGGTGGTTTGAGTGAAGGCGGAGAGTGAGCGGGTTGGGCGGTGGACTTCGATTTCGCCTTTGGTGGAGATGGGGACTTTGAAGAGCTCATTGAAGACGAATTCGGGGATATAGCCTACTGGGATGGGTTCTGGGTGTGAAGGAGAGGTGTGGGTTAGGGTGTAGAAGGTTGAGAGGAGGTCGGTGTATTCTTTGGTTTCGGGGTAGGGGAAGCTGTTGAGTTGTTAATAGGTAAAGAGAGAATTTGTAAATTTGGTGGTTGTTTGTGAGGATAGGTCTTTTGGAATCAGGGGAAACTCCGAGGGTGGTATAGTAGTTCTCTGCCTAAGTAGGTAGAGAGGTAGCAAGAGCTGCCTAAAGTGTAAGTTGGAAACACTGAATAGAAAACGTATGGACTTACGAATCGCATTCTCTGATCAGATCCAGGTTTGACTTCATTTTGAATATCGAGACAATATCCAGAGTACAGCAATTTTCCAAAGCAGAAAGAGTTCTCTTGTAGCTTATTATTTATACTGCAGTTTGAGAAGGTTATGGAGGGGTAAGTGAATCACAGCATAGCCTTCAAGGTTGACCACAGGGCACCCTACGTACAAAGCGGAAATAACCCCGCCAAACCCTACCATGGAACCCAAGAGTCTACAAACGAACCTTCCAGGTTGATTCTGTTTGTATATTTTACTTCTGGGTTACTCTCCCTTTCTTTGGTACGGTACCGGTTAATGCTACGACCGTCTGGGCAGTTCTAACCTTGTTCAACCGATTTGTTTTCGTACCCTCCGCTAGAAATGGAACCCTCCCAAATCTCCCAATTATTCGGCCTCATCCCAACAGGCCATGCGCCAATCCTCACACCAACAAGTGCCCCCTCACAAACTTCTCTAGTCTACACAATACCCCTAGACCCTTCCAGACCATTTTCGCATATTGTAGTTTTCTTACTCCCAGGTAATACTCTCTTTCCCCAGCACAAAAACCCCTCCTTAAAAACCCGTCCTTGAGTCCTTTTCTAAACAGCAAATTAACAATCTCACAGGCATAGAACTCCCTCCAGACACAGCAGCAGCAGTATACATCTCCCTCCCCTCCCCCACCTCCCCCGCACAAGCATTTAAATTCCTCGGCGGCATCGGACCAGGAAAAGAAAGTGCTATCTTTAAAATCTCGAACCTTCTACCTCCCACTGCCGCAAACAATGAAATCGACATGGATTCCGATTCTCCCGCGCAAACCCTCACGATAGGAATATCAATCGAAGCCTCTTCTGCCGTAGCCTCGCAGATGTCCTCTCTCCAAAGTCAAAATCAGAATACTATACGGGGAGGGGGTGGGGAACAAGCATTGGTGCTTGCGAATAAGAAACCAGATACACTTGTACTGGCACAAAGGATCATCAAGAATGCTTTCAATTTCCTGGCGAGCTTTAGCGGGGATTTGGAGGGGGGGATTGAGGTTGTGCCGTTGAAGGCTTTTGAGGAGTGGTGGAGGAAGTTTGAGGGGAGGGTTAGGAATGATCCGGGTTTCTTGGAGAGGGATGGTGATTAGAAATTGGGACTAGGAGTATGGGTTTGTGATAGCTGATTGGTGTTTGGTGCTTGGGCGTTTTTGTTGGGATTTGAGCGTAGATGGTATTTGTTGTTGATGGGGTGTATAGATATAGGTTGTGCTGGGTTTGGTCGAAGAATAATGTTGGGGATGGGGTTGGAATTTTTATACTAGTGGTTTTTCTACAGCACTTGCTGAGAATAATATTATCTTTCAAGGACCTTGCTCGGGTATCCAAGAAGATAACATAAGAATTCTCCCCTTCATTCGGGTTCATCTATCGTAGAAGTAGAAAGAAATGCCTTGAGAAGTGAGTTTCCAGGTCGGGATTGGTAGGATGGAAAGTGTCGTGATCTTGGTGGCTTAGTTGCAAACTTCAGGTTTTCTGATACCTACATATTGTTTATGGATAAAGCCATCTTGGGCAGAATTTGATCAAGGGGAAAAGTCCTGTAAAACAACCTAGCTCTTCTTTCTTACTGTCAAAGATTCAAATACTTTCGGTTTCAATTTCCAACTGGTTTTATCTCAAAGTGAGAGAGGGAAAGCCTAAGCCTCTCCTTCTATTTAAATTATTTTCCTCCAGATAATCTCCATTGCATCCATTATCATTTGATTCAAAATCCTTCAACTCGGAGATTTAGATGGAAGCTAATTTTTCTGCAGAGGCAATGATTACATCTCCGAGTTCTCTCTTATATAAATCACTTTGGTAATAGAACAGCAATGCATTAGTTGTATTACGAAGCCTAATTCAAATGCTATTCTACTCAACCGATTCCTCGGCTTCCATTAGGTATTTCTCGGCTCGACTATAGTCTAGGAATGCGTGCATCGTTTGCTCCTGCGTCAATCCCTCGTCCTTGACTCTCTCCTTGAAACTGACATAGTCTACCCAGAGATCGTAGACCCAGTTCCCAGGCTCGAGATCTCTAACCTGGTCATTATTCGATCGTTGGATTCCTTGCGAGTTTTCGACCTGGTCCTGTTCTCCCTGGTCCACCTTTGAATTCTCCTGGTTCTTCCCATCACCTCCTATCTTGTTCTGATCTCCCGCCTTGCTATGGTCCAAATCAGCCTGGTTTCCTCCATCGTCTCCCTCCTGGTCTTCAATTACAGTTTCCTTTACCCGGCTACCATTCTTCTCACTTTCCTGGTCCCGACCGGCCCTTCCCTTGCCGTGGCTATTTCTCTTTCCTCTTTCCTGGTTCCCACTTTTCGTTCTCATTTGTGATTTACTTCCTTCGCCGACCTTGTTTCGCTTTCCTCCAAAATCCGGCGTCAACACATCTTCCGAACCAAGCCCTAAGTCCGCCGCAGACTTGGCTGCAATGTCACCTGGTCCGTTGAGCCTTTGATCTTTCTCGGCACGAGCTCCAGTTGTTACCTCCTGGTTTTGCTTTTTCTTTTCCGAAATTGGGACTCGGCGGTTGGTAAACTTTGTTGCAACCTCAGAGACTACAGTGAGTTGCGAGTTAAGCTTGAATTTGCCTACTTTTTTTGTAATCCGAGCTTTTTTTTTTATCATGGCTTTCTCCCTCTTTTCTTTAGAAGACAGAAAATAAAAGTACTCTAAAAGAGACGAGGCCTAGCTAGAAAGAAGCGCTATATCTAATTATCTCCCTTCTATATAATTTATCAATTTAAAGTAAGTATAATAAAAGTAAACTAAAAGATAAATAATTCTTAAAATAACCCCTTTTTTTGAAAAAGATTTTACTACCCCTATAAGGTCGATAGACTATGCCTAGACCTTATAAAAATTAAGACAGATATAAAATTGTCTGTTTTTGTCCTATAAAGTTTATAGAGTATAAGGAGAGATATGAGCCTCTTCTTTCCTGTTCTTATAAATAGTATATTATATGTTATTGTTAATTAATAGGTAAAAGAGTGCCTAAAAAGGGGGGAAATCAAGGAATTTTCTGAAAAAGCTCGGATTATAAAAAAAGTAGGCAAATTCAAGCTTAACTCGCAACTCACTGTAGTGTTGAGATGGCAACGCTTGTATTTCGTTGGCTTAATTTTCAATTTCTAGGGAGTTGTAAAAAGGATTTTTAGACCAAGTAGTAATATTTACTATAGAGTTTTTATTGATATTCATTTTTTGTACTTCAAGGTGTACTGTTCATCTCTCGCTTAGCGACAATCTAAAGTTTGAAAGGGCTGAAAGCAGAACTCCAAAATTTTCCTTTATAGACCATTTACAAAGTAGCCCAACTGATGTCACTCGATGTCTCCACCTGATTCAACATTTTGCAAATCCTAAACTCGTGTATAAATGCGACACTTAATGGTCCCGAGGAAGTGGTTCGCTTCAGCCCGCTATCTCATGTCCCGCAAGTTCACCCCTCATTTCCACAATCAAACGACAAAGCATCGCTTAATTAGGTAACTCGTGGGCTAGATCTGACGAAAAGCTTTCGCTTTCTTTATTCGATTCGACAACTCGGCGTTGTCGTTGGATCGGAATTTTGCACCGGACCGTTTCCTTTTCACGATAGAACAATAACATGGGCCGCAGAAAGGTCGGAGCCGTTTCCCCAACGTGGAAGTTACCACTCTTTGATGTCTAGAGTATGAAGGTATAGAGTACCTAGATTCCCAGTTATGAATCAAGGTACCAACTACATGCCCATGGCTAGCCAAAATTTCACACCTAGGCCGCCTCCCCATCAATTGCTTTTCGATTCTCAGAGACATTACTCAATGGACGGTGGGATTCTATTCTCACCTCCTCCTTCTGCGCTTTATAGGTCTGCGCCTATGTTTAGTTTCCCTGCGTTGCAGAGATTATCGAGTCCCTACTCTCCTTCCCCACAATCATTGAATCAACCCTTGGGCACGGAATTTTTGGAAAGCAAAGCACAAAATATCGAAGACCTCTGCGCTCAAAGAACATACCTCCTCTCAATCCTGCAGCGAGAAAACACCAAAGCTCACGATCTCCTAAACAAAATCCCACCCCTCAAGACCCTCCCCTCCCCCTCATCTGATCAGCAAACACCCAATCTAACGCGCAAAACCCGGAAACGTTTATCATGGCTCCGCCACCGTCTAAACGAAACAAACAACCAAGAAGCCGCCATCCTCGTCCGTCTAAACCAATTAACAACCGAGATCCAACAATTAGAATATAGGGAGAGGGTGGAGATGGAAAGAGGGCACTATGAACAATTACACGAGAATGCAATGAAAGCCATGGAAGCTTTACCTTTGGATATGACGCCGACCGTAAGGGGACCGGGGGCTTTTAGTGAGTTGAGGGTTACTACTCCCATGCTGGATCCTAAGAGTCCTTGTTTTGAACCGAAGGGGTTTGGGTATCCGTTTCCGATTGTTCCTTCTTCTACTCCTCCGACGGCGACGAAAAACGAGACGGCGGAGGTGGATGAGGGGTTTACTTTTGGGAAGGGGACGATGTGGAAGGATAGTGATGATGAAGCTTCGCCAACGACGAGGACACCACATGTGGTGGAGGAAAAGGAAGAACATAAGAAAGTGAGACCGGGTCTCGAGCATAGATCTTCGTCTTTGGATTCGGCGAATTGCAATAAGCTTTTGGCGACTCCGAGAAATGAGCAGATGATTTTTAAGAGACAGAATAGTTTGCCTATTATTCTGGGGCTGTCTGAGATTTGGAAATTGACTAGTGAGGATAAAAAGGAGCAGGATGATAAGGAGAATGTGGATGTGGGGTAGAGAAGGGATTTGTACATGAAAATGTGTGAAATGGTATGAAACAACAAGGATTTGGTGATTTGCCTGCTTAGGTACCAGTACATAGCATCGATGTAACCTGTAATTATGCCCATATTAAACTTGAGAATCAATGGGAATTGATTTATGAAGCCGCTTATAATTCTCAATCATCAAGAGTTCCTCCCAGCTCCAAAGACACCGTTTCAAAGAGAATGCCATTGGCCGAAGAAGGTTGTATCAGGTCAAAAGAGAAGAGTGAACAGAGACCCAATTAGCTTTCAGACTACTGAAACTCCCCAAACTCCCCATCATCAAACCCAAAATCATCAACAGGCTTCGGTGGCGGAGGTTCCATAGTCCTACTTAATCTCTTCTGAGCCTTAACCTCCTGTGCACTCGGTGGAGGCGGTAATAACGAACTGCCAGGAGGAGGAGGTAATGAGAACCCACCTCCGCCTCCAAACCCACTCCCCGTCGATTCCGGCTTCGAAACGTTCCTTCTCCCTTTCCCTCCAAAAGACACAGTAATCGTCTCCCCCTCTTTCAAGCTGAAATCCTTCTTCTCAGCAGGCTTCTCCTCTTTCACAGCTTTCTTCCCTCCAGCCTTGCCATTATCCTCAATATTCAAAGTCTTCCTCGTTTCCTGTAATGCGACACTGAAATCAAAAGCCTCACTTCTCTCCTCATATCCAATTCCCAGTACCGCTTTCCTGCCTCCCTCTCCTTGAACCCTTAAAGCGAAGAACCGCGACGAGTCAAGAACCTGTTCTACGACATCTGGAGTGGTATAGGGAGCTGCGGCGAATAGCTGGCCATTTGAAGGGTCTTCGAGGAGGATATCTGCTTTTACGGACTCGGTGTTGTTGGGGAGTGGAATGGCGGTTTCGAGGAGTCGGAGACGGGCAGTGAAGATTAGACGGGCATTGTTGTTTTCGGTCCAGGAGGCGGCTACGTAGCCTTTTGTGCTGGTTAGAGGGGGGATGTTGTAGATGTGGACTGAGGGAGCGATGAAGAGGATTCTTTGGATTGCGTCTGGAGGGAGAGGTCTTCCTGTGGAGGGGTCGATGGTCTCCATTGTTTGTCTAGTGGGGTGTATTGATCTGATTGAGGAATTAGATATTATTTGTCGGTGAGCATCTTATAGATACTTGAGAGGTGAGGTTCAGGATGAGAATCCTCGAGGTTGATCAGGTTCCAATCACAGATCTCAATGCGAGAACATGCCTAATTCCGACCATTTTCCAGGTCGTAGATTTCCCCGCCGATTAGTGTCTTATCTCTTCTTATCTTAGCGTGGTTTTCCTTCTCGCGAATATACCCCCCGGTCATTCCAGTCAATTCACTCCAATCGGAAGATTCCAGCCCTGCTTCCAACAAGAAACAGGACAGGACTCGAAGCTCTCAAAGCCTTCGTCTCTTCTACTGTTATTTCAACTTTTGAAAATCCCCTCAATTTCGTCTCCCAATCAACTCTGAAACTAATCAACAACCGCAATTATGGATGAGTCCGATACCAGTAAGATCTTCCCCCTAGTGTCCCATGTCTCTATCCGCTTCCTAGTGCCCGCCGGCGCAACACCAAAAATTCAGCCTCGTCAACAACTTACTAACAACAGAACAGCATCTCAATCCTCCTACGAAGGAACCACCACCCCTCCACCTCTCGCCGGTCACCCTCCCGCCTTAACAAGAATGGCAACCGTAGGAAACATTCCCCAGGGCAACAAAGCCAAACCCTTCGAGTATGTTTCCCCCCCCCCAATGCTTTTGAACATCTGACTCACACCCCTCATAGCATCGTACAAACCTACCACCGACTCCTCCGCGAAGACCCAGACCTTACTATGCCCGTAGCAGCAATCGAAGCCCTCATCGAACTCCTAGTTCAATCCCGCGCCGTAACTGTTTTCGAAACACTCGACCTTGTAAAAACCCAATCCGACTACCTCAAATCGCGTATTCCAAATTCGATATCCCTTTCCGCAGGCACAGATCTTTTTCAACGATACATGATTTCCTCCTTAAAACCTACAAGTACTGGAAACTTCGATTCTGTACGACAACATCTTCTGAGTAATGGACGGTTGTTTGTTAGTCGTGCCAAAGCGGGACGGGAACGAATTGCGAATTATGGGAGGAATTTCGTGAGGGATGGGAGTGTGGTGCTGACACATGGGGGATCAAGGGTTGTGGGGTCATTGTTGAGTAAAGCTGCGGAGGCTAGTGCTAGTGGTGGGAATGTGAGGTTTAACGTCATTTATGTGATGAATGATGCGCGAAGTTCGGAGAGCAAATCTGTTGTTTCCGCGTTACGAGCGAAGGGTGTACCAGTTGCTACTATTCCGGAAGGAGCAGTTGGCTATGCAATGGGCAAAGTAAATTTGGTCATTGTTGGTGCGGAAGGTGTTGTCGAAAACGGAGGAATCATTTCGAGATTGGGGACTTACCAAATTGCACTTCTTGCTAAGGCGGCGGGGAAGCCGTTTTACGTTGCGGCGGAGAGTCACAAGTTTGTGAGATTATATCCTTTGGGTCAATATGATCTGGGGATTGATCAGGAGGTTATCAAATTTGAGATCGAGGATGAGGTGGAGAAGAGTGATCACAAATTTACCGATTCTACGCCGAAAGTGTTGGAGAGGATGGATTATTTTGGGGGTGTTGAGGCGATAAAACCTAATACTGCGGTTGATGCTGTGGATTTTACTGTAAGTTTCTATTCTCGGAATGATGGATTTATGAGGCTGACTTGAAAATAGCCTCCGGCATTGGTATCAGCATTGATTACTGAATCGGGGGTTCTGACGCCTAGTGCTGTCAGTGAGGAGTTGATCAGTGTTTGGTATTGAGGAGAATCTTAAATTACTAATCTAGATTCGAAATTCGCCAGAGAGGCACGGCACTTTGCGCCAGCCCGATGTATTCATAGTTCGCCCCAATGGTTTTGGCAGTGGGACTAAGATGAACACAGGTCTCACTCGGGCATACCATTTGGTTGGAGCAGAGGTAAAAATTCCAAGCAAACCCCTGTTTCGGACGTTCTACAGCAAGTACGAGATATTCTTGGGATCCAAGGAGCGTCAGATGTATGTTACATACCTTATGAGAAGCAAATAGCGGGAGAGTTTGCTCTCTGATAGTGTTACGGCGCTGGTCCGTAACCTGGAAGAATACACGTGACAAAGCACGTGACTCGGTAATCACCTCGGGATGTGTAGATCCATGACGAGAGCCATGGCGAGATCTCAGCTATACGTGATTCTGGCTCTTTATAGCTCGTACGAGATTTCAGCTCCTTACAGTTCATACTTACTTAGTAACTCCTTTTCTCTAGGTATATTCTCTAGGTATATAACCCGCGTTGTCTTCGTAGATAGAACTATAGCTTTAAATTCTCGTATTTATATATATATACTCTTATACCTTTGCCTTCAGTTATAGTTCGTAATAGATAGATTAGAGAAAGTATTATAGATAGCTAGTACTAAATAAATACGAGATTAAAAAGTTATTTTATATACTAAGACTATTCTTTTACTAATAATCTATTTTTTTATTCTTAATTATATACTTATAGCTATCGAGTTTACTATTAAGTTCTTATTAATATCTCTAGTTATTATTATTTGAATTTAATATAGCTTTTTATTTAACTTTCTTATAATAGTACGAACTAAATACTACTATAGAAGAGGTATATAGAAGTACGTTCGAATAGAATTATATATATAGATACTAGACTCTAATATAAAGAAAAAGACTAAATTAGTTCTTTTCTTAAGAGAGAGTAAGAGTATCTATATATAAGAGAGCTAGATAATAATAAAAGTCTATACTATACTCGGTATATATTCTTAGCTATTCTAATAGCTTAGTAATTCTATTAATAGCTAGCTATTATATCTCTCTCTCTTAAAAAAGACTCGTTCTTAAGGCTTCGTATTATTAGTATAGTATTAGTACGATATTAGTAGACAGTGTCTATAGATAGTAGTATTATCGTTTATAGTTTAAATCGTAGTTTATTAGTTATCTTTTATATAATAATAGTAATAAACGAAAGAAAGAGATCTAATTAGCTATTAGATAGAAGTCGATAGACTATAGTAGTATTTATAGTTTATTCGCTATTATCGTTTATAATAATAGTAATAAATAATAATTATAATATACTAGCTATTATTATCAGTTATATATTAGTAGCTAACTCGCTCTCGATTCTGATTTCTTTTTCTCTTTTCTTTCTAATAAATAATAATAAACTAAACTATAAAACTACTTTTTAATTAGATATATCTTTCTATACTAACGTCTTTAGATATATATATATATATACTATTATACCTAGAGTTATAGTTATTAAATTATATCTCTTTAAAGTTAAAAGCTTAATCTTATAGTTGTTAATTTTACTAAAATAATTACTAAACTTTCTTAGACTCTAGAATAAAGAAGTTAGCTAAGACAGAGGTTAGAAGCGTCTAAGTCTAATTAGAAGAGCCTAAGTTTAATTAGAGATAGTATAAGTAGAGAGCAGAGAGGTAGGTAGGTTATAGCTTAGCTAACGCCTTATCTAAGACTAAGAATTCTTTATAATAGAGTCTAAGAAACTAAGATACTATATACTTTTATAAGAGTAGTAATAAGTCTAACTATTCTTAGTAGTTACGTATAGAGGACTTAGTATTTTTAATAAGTAAATAATAGAGTAAATAATATAATTAAATAAGTAAAACACTATATTCTACTCTAAATTCCTACTTGTTAGTATTAGGTAATAACTACCTTACTTACTAATAGACTTTAGGTTTAAACCTTAGTCTATACTAGTTCTTTCTAGTGTTGTCTAGAAGATTCGGTTACGTTCTCGGTTATGTAAATGTTACGAATCACGTTTTACGTAATAAGTAGTCTAGACGGCGTTCTAATAGGACAAGGTACAACGTCTAGGAAATAGAAGGTAATATAGGAGGGAATCTGTAATATAGAAGAGTATTTAGGAATTCTAGAATCTTACTATTAGAAGTTAGTTATAATCACGTAACTAGGAAGATAAGTAACATAGCCGACGGGTCGACTATGTCGACCATAGTCGGGCAAATCGACTATAGCGGCTAAGGGATACAGAGGGTCTATATAGAACTAGCACTTCTGCTATTAGATAGGAGCTTTATACTTAACTTTAGTTATTAATCTTATTATCTTATTTAATATCTTTGATATAAGTAACGAGTTCACTTCTAAGTAAACAATCTATTATATCTATACTTCTTACCTATATACTAACCTTCGAGACTTAGTTATCTTTATTTAGTTTGTTTAAGTTTCGTTATACTTTAAGCACCTAAGTAGAAGTACTACTAATATAATATTAAAAAATACACTATCCTCGAGTTTAACCTCTATACTACCCCTAGTGCTAATAATACCGGTAACACCAGTTACTACTCTTAGAGAGGAAGTGAAATTACTAGTACTAAAGACGTTTAACAGCTCTCTAGAAAAACTTACTAAGTTTATTATAAAAGCTTTAATATACTTAAACTTTTATTTAGTATAGTTTACTTATAAAACTGATTAAGTTATATAGCTTACTACTCGTCTTAAGAGAGTAGTATATAACTAGATAGAGCTATATTTAGAAGATTTTTAGAAGAATAAAACTTCGAATAGAAAAGTATTAAACCTTATAAGTAAAAGCACTTAAGGATTGTTTTTAACCGTTGCTAGATTTAAGAAAGGAATTAATTAGGCGTTTATAGATATAGATTTAAAGAAGAAAGCGGTACAAGCTTTATATAGCCTTTGATAAAAGGGGTTAGCAGCTAAATATACGTTAATATTCTAGTAATACTCTATACGTCTTAGCTAGAACGATAAAGCCTTACGTAAGCAGTACTATAGAGGATTAAAGAACAGTGTTAAGAATAAGTTAGCTAGAGATAACTTCCTAGATATACTTAATAAGTTAACTAACGATATAATTAAGATCGATAATCGGAATTATAAGTAGAGTCTAGAGAAAAAGAGCAGTTATAGACATCGACATTAAGGAAAAGGTAGAAGAAAGGACTATAGAGATCCTATAGAAGTTAATACTACTTAGAAACGTTAGGTCTAAGAAAAAGGAACTTAAAGTAGAGACCTACTAAGAAAAGAGCTTTCCTAGAAAGAGCGAGATCGTTGTTATAAGTAGAACTTATGTTATAACTATAGCCTTTCTAGCTATAAAGTAAATAAGTATAGTAAGAAGAAAGACTCTAAAGAGAAACAAGCTAACGCTACTATCTAAAAAGAAGTAGCTTTACTAGAAAGAGTTAAACTTATAAATAAAGAACTTAAGACTAGAGGATATAGTACGTAGATTAAAATAGATGTCTTAGATATATTAGCAGGCGCTATATACTTATAACTAAGCGAAGAAATCGAGTTCCTAGATAGTAAGGTATAAGATACTAATAATAGTAGAGATCTACTTCTTAAAGAATATTATAATATATAATTAGAAATAGAATATAGATTACCTCTTTAAGTAGAATATAAGTTACTACTATTAATAAGTTTATTAGAGTTATTAGAATTAGAATCTAATTCGTTAGAAGTGAATCTAAGAATATATAAGCCTAAATAAGGTAAGACATAGGTATTTATTAGAACCTTTAAAAGAGGGAATAGATAGATATATATAGAAAACTAGAAACCTGATTTCTAGAGCCTATATTCTACTTAAGAAATTAACTCTACTATGTTAACTACTTATAAAATAGTTTAGAATAAATAGAATAGAATAATATTAGTAAGCCTTATTACTAGAAGAGAAACTATCGAATTTAAAGAACCTAGACTAGAATAAGCAGTATTTAGTAAGCTATCTAGTTCGCTTAAGATAGGAGATATTTAGATAGTCGTAGATCTTTAGAAGAAAACCAGCTTATAGTAATAGTAAGGTTCTAACGACTTTATAAGACACCTTAAACCTAGTTTTTTAAGTACGCTACCTAATAATAAGGAAGCTATACTAGAGATAGAAGGCTAGTATACTATGGTTACTTTAGTTAGAAAAGTTAAGGTAATATTTTAGGAATTAGGAAGTAGAAAGTTATTTAGTATAATCTTCTAAGAGACGAACAAATACGATATAGACTAAGAAACGGAGTTAGTATAGAGGGAGCTCTACTAACTAATAATTAGAGAACTAAACGCTACCTCTAGAGAAAGTTAGTTAGTTATATCTATGAAAATTAAGGAAAAGAAACTTTAAGTTATAATTAATTCTAGAGTAATAGGTAATTTCCTCTCCTTAACAGCTTTAAAAAAGCTAAACATCCTAATCGAGAATATGAAACTATACTACTTAGAGGTAGTCGACGGAACAGACGTTACCTACTAAAATAGGATTATTAATTAGTAAACTATTCTAATAAAGGTTAACATCGAAGAGTACTATTTAGACACGTAATTCGATATTATTAAAATAGGAAGTAAGGAAGTAATACTTAGTATACTATAGATTTAAAAACATAATCTAGATATCTATTAGAAGGCCTAAATAATAACCTTTAGTTAATATAATTATATAGAATTGTAATTATAACTATAAAGCTAGAACGAGGTTAGCGCTACCTCTTCTAAGACGCTAGAACACCTTGTCTAGGGTCCTCTATAGGTTAGTAAGAAAGCTGATAATAAAATACCTATATAGTATAGAGAATTTAAGGCTTTGTTTAAAAACCTAGAAGACTTATAAGCTTTGCTAGAACATTGCTTATAAGATTATAAGATTAAATTAAAAGAGAGTTATTATCTCTCGAAGTAGAAGCTTCAGTTATATAACTAGAAAAGCCTATAGAGAATAGAAAGTTATATAAAGGAAGGTATTAAGAAGAGATATATTAAAAGATCTAAGTTATTAATTACCTTAAATATACTTATTATTAAAAAGAAAGACGACCTAGATAGAAGAGTATATATTAATTATAGAGAAGTAAATCACGCTATAGTTAAGGACGCTTATCTGCTACTACCTAGCTAATACTTATAAGATAAGTTAGATAAAGTAGTACGATTTATAAAACTAGATTAACGAAACACTTATAGACTTATATAAATAAAAGTCAGAGATAAATAGAAGATAGTATTTACCTTACTATTAGGCTTTTATAAATATATAGTTATACTATTTAGACTCTATAACGTACTAGCTATATATTAAAGATAAAATAATAATATTTTAAGAGATCTTTTAGAAGTAATAGTAATCTATTACCTAGATAATATTCTAATCTTTTTAAAAAAAGAAGAAGAATATAAGAGATATATTAAAGAGGTTTTATAATAACTTATAAAAGTAAACTCTTAGTTAAAACTCTTAAAATACGAGTTTAAAGTAACTTAGACACTTTTCCTAGTATAAGTATTTAGCTTAGAGAAAATAGAAATAAATCTAGTAAAGATCTAAGATATCTTAAACTAGAAGTTACTTAAAAATATAAAAGATATATAGTTCTTTCTTAGATTTATAAACTTTTACTATCTGTTTATCTAAGACTATATAAAGATTACTAAACTAATATTAGTAATAGTTAAGAAAGCTGTTAAATTTATTTAGAATAAATAAGCTAAGAACGCTTTTTAAAGGATTAAAGTAAGATTTATAGAAAAACCTAGTATAATCGAAATAGATACCTTAGATATAGTAGTAGATATGATTTACTTATAACTAAATAATAAGAGAAAACTTATATCTATTATATATTATTCTAAAATATTTAACCTAGTATAATAAAACTATAGTATCTTCGACAAGGAATTACTTACTATAGTATTAGCTTTAGAATACTAGAGAATCTATTTATAACTAGTAAAATACCTAGTTATAATTTTATCTAACTATAAAAACCTTAGAACGTTTATAATAACTAAGGAACTTACGATAAGACGATTAGCTAGATAGTTAGAGATATTAGAAGGATTTAATATTATTATTTAATATATAAAGAGAACGTTAAATACTCGAGCTAATACTCTTAGCTAGAAACTTAGATATAAGAGAAACAAAGAGTATAAGAAGATTATAATCTTAAAAACTCTTAAGAATAGAGACTTAATACCTACTATATATAAGATAATAGTAATAAACGATATTTAGATAGATAAGATTTAGAATATATATAAAAGTTATAACTAGTATATAAAAGGGAAATTATAGGTTCCTAGCTTATATATAAAGGAATTTATATAGGTATACTATATTATACCCGCTTATAGTTACTAAGGAATTCGTAGAACTCTTTAGAGAATAAGATAATACTACTATATTAATTAGTTATCTGCGATAGTTAAGGAAGTAATAGTAGAATATAATACCTATACCTAGAATAAGGCTTCCTACTATACTTCTTATAGATAGATAAATACTACTCTAATACTATAAGTACCTTAGAAATTAATATCTATAGATTTTATTATTAAATTACTAAAATCTAAAAACTTAATAATAAGAGTTAAATATAATACGATCCTAGTTATTATAGAATAACTTATGAAATATATAATTTTAATATTATATATAGAGTTAAGTATAGTAGAGGAATTAGCATTTATATTCCTTAAAGAAGTAGTCTTAAAACATAGACTACTAGAAGAGATACTCTTAGATAGAGATAAACTCTTTATCTCTAAATTTTAGATTACTCTTATAAAACGATTAAGTATAAAAAGGAAGCTTTTTATAGCTTTTTACTCTTAGATAAATAGAGAAAACAAATATATAAATTAAGTAGTTAAAACATACCTTTATTATTATATAAACTACTAATAAAATAACTAAGTAGAGTTACTACCTTTAATATAGTTTATCTATAATAGTTTAATAATAAAAATAACACTTATTATACTATTCTATACTAATTTTAAATATAAATTAATAGTATATTAAGAACTACTATCTATAACTATTAATAACTAACTTACTTATATTTATATTTTAAGAATTAAAGAGCTATATAAGGAACTTATAAAGGATTTATAGTTTATAGTTAAAAGAAATATATACTACTATAATAAATAACGTAGTTAAGAGCTAATACTAAAAGAGAGGGATAAGGTCTACTTAGTATAGAAAAACATTAATATAAAAAGACTAAGTAATAAACTAGATTATAAAAAACTTAGACTATTTAAAATTAAATAAGTTAAAAGACCTTTAAATTATAAATTAATACTACTAAAGATAATAAACATCTATCTAGTATTCTATATATCCTTACTCGAACTAGTACTACTAGGAGCACTACTAGCTCTACTTATAGAAATTTAACTAATAAACCTAAATACTAAATATAAAGTTAAAAAGATTCTTAACTATAAACTTATTAAAGAATAAGTTAAGTATCTAATTAAATAGTTAGATTACCTATACTTAGAAAATACTTAAAAGCTAAGAAGTAATCTTAACTATTACCTAGTAGAACTTTAGAAGTTCTATTAAAAAAACCTAGGTTTACTTATATTTCATAGTTTAAAGGAAAAACTACGAGAAAGACTAGGTTAAGAACTATCTTAGATTAGGAATTAGTAGGAATAGACAAGGCTATTAAATAAGTAACCTCTATCTTCTACTACTCTTATTCCTCTCTTTCTTTCTTCTCCTTCTCTTTCTTTTCTACCTCCTTAGTAATGTTAAGTTTATTAAGAAAACAAAGTCCTTAATAAGATATTTTATATTACCTTTCTTTAAGAAAGGCCTTCTACTTTCATAAACGTAGAATCTTTACTATCGCCTCCTCCTCCTCTCTATCTAGCTTCTCCTCTTATCTTTTAATAGAAGACTAGTTACTAGTATAAGAGACGTTCTTCTCCTAAGTATTATTAGTTCTATTATATTTCAGCTTTAACTAAATATATTTAGAATATTAAAAAGATTAAAAGGTATTAATAAAATATCTACGCTTTTAGAAAGCATAGTAAGAACATAGTAATATTTTATTATAAACTATTTTAATACTTTTTATAAGAAGTATTTATTCTTCTTTCTTCTTTTATATAAAGTAGGACATAATAGAAAGAAAAGGATACTACTAACACCTTAACCGAGTTTCTTAGCTTATACTTAAGTATAAGAACACGCTAGGCTAAGAAGAGGATAGTATTATAAATTACGTTATATATAGTAAGTAGTCTAGATAGCGCTTTAATAAGATAAAGTATAATATCTAGGAAATAGAAGGTAATATAAGAGGGAATTAGTAATATAAAGAGTATTTAAGTATTTTAGAATCTTATTATTAGATAACTGTTAATAGTTATATAATAGATCCTCTTAGATCTCTTAAGAGATCTAGAGGGATCTAGGGATCTAGGCTTATATAAGGATCCAGGTAATACGAGAGGTTCTATAAGACTAGCACGTCTACTATTAGATAAGAGCTTCGTACTCAACTTTAGTTATTAATCTTATTATCTTATTTAACATCTTTAATATAAGTAACAAGTTTACTTCTAAGTAAACAACCTAGCGTATCTATACTTCTTACCTATATACTAACCTTCGAGACTTAGTTATCTTTATTTAGTTCGTTTGAGTTTCGTTATATTAAGCTCGAGGCTAGCGTGTTTTTCGACATCGTATTAGTAGTACTTCTAAGTAAGTACTTAAAGTATAATAAAATAATAAACTATCTAATAAAGATAATCGTTTCAAAGGTTAGTATATAAGTAAGAAGTACTAACGCGATAGGTTATTTACTTAGAGATAAACTTTATTACTTATATTAAAGATATTAAATAAGATAATAAGATTAATAACTAAAGTTAAGTACGAAGCTTCTATCTAATAATAGACGTGCTAGTCTTATATAGAACCTTCGTTCTCGTTTAGAGTTCTATTCTATTAAAGTCTTAAAGATAGAGTCCGACTCTAATTCTAGAGCTCTCTAAAACTAGACTCTATTACCTAACTGCTCCTAACTGAGTCACGTGATATAACCGTAATAAGATCTATAAATTATATATCTAATATATTTAATCCTCTTTTCTCTTCTAGGTTCTAATAGTACTTATTCTATTAGATCGTCGCCTAGACTTTACTAGTTATATATTAATATATAATTCGTAATATTACGTTATATAACTAGATATTTTATATATATATTTCTTTTTTCTCTTCTTTTTTTCTCTTTTTAACTTTATTATATATAAATCTTTTATTTCTTTTAGAGTTTTAACTTATTTATTTAATATCTCTTTAGAATCCTAAGTATTTAGGCTTTTATAAATAATATACTAGAAATCGTTATAAGTCTTATAGTTTCTATAGTATAAAAATTTATATAAAGTCGACACGTAGATTAATCCTTTAATTATAAAGACTAACTATTTTTAGTTATAATAAAACGACCTCGCGCCTCCTGTTATAGTTAAGTAAATTAGTTATAATAGTCGTAATATATAATATATTATATATCACTTTTTAACAAAGTTTCTATAAGTAATCACGTGTATGCTTTTACACGGAGCTATCACTTAATCGTTCTAATCTCTATCCCATCTCTATGCCGTAATAAGGTAATGCCTTACAACGTATAAGCGACCGCGCCAGTAAAGCCCTCCCAAGAGAGCCCTAAACATACGATCAAGGAACTTGGAGTATGATCCAATTGGACTGCTTGCATGTAGAAATCCCTGCAATGATGACCTCATGACTACGACATCAGCGATGATGATCGTGGAACAAGCATAAGAGTACTGTTCGATCACTTTGCTTGTCTTTTGATAATTGAATATTAGTTTCATCTTACTACAGTACCTACAACGTTCGGTATGAATTCAAATGCAGAAAAAGCTATTGACCATGAGAGCGTAAACTTCTACGAGCAGCTCTTAAGTGCATCTATGCACCACAGAAAGTACGCACCACTCTGGAGGCAGACGGAAAACGAAAGGGGTGGCGCCATAATTCGCATCAAGACACTTCAGCACATGAACGTCATTCACCTTCGGAAGCTGCTCGCAGATGAAGTAGCGATTATGGTCCGCAGCCAGAGCACTGACGACGAGCAAATGAGATTGATCGAAGACTTAATGAGTAGATATGGTCTGCAAGACTTAGCTCCTAATATCTCGCAAAACCTGCCGCTAACTCGCATAATTAGTGTCTGCTCTACGCAATCTCAAATTCCTACTCGAGCGCCCCAGCCAAGATGACAGAATCGCTGACTTCCTACGCAACTTACAATATATCAATGCCCGAGACGACCCAGCAATTCTCCTTGCCTCTAATATCCTGCAACCAGAGTCTCTCAAGCAAAAAGCTGAGCTCAAAGTGCCCGATTACACCGGCTGGAATGGCTACCGCCACCATAAAGACACTGATCGTCAACGATTCGACCGCTTTGTTCGACGATTATTAACGGCACTCTTTGGCGGACTCGCTCTCATCGGGCCGATGCTAATAATGCGATTGCATCCTACGTTGTTGACGCAGCTCCTTACGGCATCATTGTTCATTTTGGCGTTTGGGTGCATGCTTGCCTGGTTCCTTGAGAATACTGATGAGACGTATATTGCGAGTGCGAGCGCGGCGTATGCAGCTGTCTTGGTGGTGTTCGTCGGAGCAAGCAGCACATTGTAAGATTGTGCCTGTGGCCTGCGATACTGTGAAGGCTTATCATGTGGTCAATGGTAAAAGTGATGTTTGAGTTTAGTACTACAGTATCTCGAATGCTTCGTGATAATTAGCTAGGACGTACAGGGCAGTTTCACGCTAACTAAGATTGTAAATCTCTTTGATCAAAAGTACCGACCAGCGTAATAACCTTGCATGAATTTGCGCCCCATAGCAGCTATAAAGCCAATTATTACTTCTTAGCATTTCTATAGAGGTCTTGGACTCAGATTTAAGTCATCTGTAAATTCGACAGCTGTTAGAAATTGGTGATGACGCTGCGGTGAAGATACCATGTTTCGCTAAAAAGCAGGCCCTCTTTAATTCAGGCGTGAAGGCGACGACGCGAACGTAATTTGTAAGATAAGAGGGGCCCTAAGTGTTTAGGAATAGTTATAGCATATAACTTGTATAAACTTAAGAGAAATGTTCATATGTGCCTGGAATCCGAGTTGCCTAAAGTCAAAGTACCGATTAATTTTCTCGGCACGGTAGGTTTCTCGCTACATAGGGAGGGACATTAGGACAATATAGACAGAGCCAGTTAGGTATTGGCGCCTGGCGTGCCTACATCATACTATGCTCTTGCAGATCATTATAGCAATGTCTCCTACTCTATACTCTATTATTATACTCGCGGACGACTCTTAAGAGACGAGAAGGCCTAAGGCTAACAGTACCTTAAACCGTACGAAGAAGAGGTAATTATTAAGTATCTGCTTAAAATGTCTAACCTTGGATATCTAGTACGAATGAAGTTTAT
The DNA here is from genome assembly GCA_001414485.1 of Calycina herbarum. Lineage (NCBI taxonomy): Eukaryota > Fungi > Ascomycota > Leotiomycetes > Helotiales > Pezizellaceae > Calycina > Calycina herbarum. Next base: position 419,297 of record LLEY01000023.1, on the reverse strand, counting down.
CTCTTTACTAGCTTATAGCGTTACCTGCTACTAACCTACTACTAAAAGGTCTCTTAAAGCTCCTAGTTATAACTAGGTAAAGGCTCTAGAAAAACGCTATCTAATACTACTAGTAAGGAAAGTTAAGGTGTTAGATTAGAACCATTATAAGAAAAACATATATAGAAAGATTATATACTAGTTTAAAGTAATAAAAGATATATTATAAGATTCGGCTATTATAGCTAAGAATATATATAATATAGATAAGACTAGAGTAATACTATTTATACTAGGCTCTGTTAAAGTTCTTATAAGTAAGTATAATAAGCGAGACTATAGAGGTATACAAGTTAAGCGTATAATCGTAACTGCGATCGAATATATTAGTAGTAATAGTAGGTATTTAAACCTAATAATAATCTAGCTAGCGAATATCTATTAAAGTAACTAGACTATCTTTCTTATCTCTAGATAGTAATATACGTACTCTAACTCTAGATATACCGACTCTAAGATTAGCTTTAAGTAGCTTAAGCGTATATTTGATTCTAAAACTAAAGAACGAGCTAATAAGAAACCACGTGTTTTAATCTACGATAGCTTTAGAATATACGAGACTCTTAAAATCCTAGAGTTCTATTTTAAGAACGATATTCTCTTATGTCGTCTCTCTTCTTATATCTTCTATAAGCTCTAGTCTTATAATATAGCACCGTTTACTCTACTTAAGATAATATATTATAACTAGGTTAATCGACTTAAGTAAGAAGATATAAATATAATCGGCAAAGAGTACTTTACCTTCTTATATAGCTTTATAAGAGAAAGAGCGTTTATACTAAAGAATATTAGAGCCGGCTTCGTAGTATATAGTTTATTCCTATTTAATTATTATAAATTATATACTCGTATATAATTAGTAAAGTTCAGGCGACGCTCTAATAGAATAAGCACTATTAGAACTCGGAAGAGGAAAGAAGGATTGAATATATTAGATATATAATAGATCTTATTACAGTTATATCACGTGACTCGGTTAGGAGCAGTCAGGTAATAGAGTCTAGTTTCTAGGAGCCCTAGAATTAGAGTCGGACTCTATCTTTAGAACTTCTATAGAATAGAACTCTAACTAGAATAGAAGGTTATATATAAGACTAGAACGTCTACTATTAGATAGAAGCTTCGTACTTAACTTTAGTTATTAATCTTATTATCTTATTTAATATTTTTAATATAAGTAACGAGTTTACTTCTAAGTAAATAACCTAGTATATCTATACTTTATATCTATATACTAACTCTTTAAGACTTAGTTACTTTTGTTTAGTTTATTTAAGTTTTATTATACTTTAAACATCTACTTAGAAGTTTAGTTACTATAGCTCTAGTAATATCTACTACCGTAGCTAGCTTAAATACTAGTTAAGTTAACGTTGTAGAAATATCTAGAAGTACTACTAGAAGAACATCTACTAGTATATAGTTACCTAGGAACGACGATAATATTAGTATACTAGAGGCCTCCGAGCTCTATAAAGTTAAAGCACTTAAGTCTATTAAAGTTAAAATACTAGATACGTATTATAGAAAGCGTAAGAAACTTAACTTATTTCTTCTCTAAATAGATATCTACTTTAACTTTAATTCTAATAAATTTAAAAGTAATTATAATTTATAAACTATCTTTACTACCTCCTACTTAAGAGGATTAGTATTAGAATAGACTTAGCTATATCTTAAGAATTTCTTTAAAAATAAGAATAAAGATAGAAAAATAGAATTAACTAAGATTATATTTAAATCTTAGAGAGGATTTAAGATAACTATTAGAAAAGTCTTTAGAGATTTTAATACTATCTAAACTACTATATATAAGCTTTTAAATCTTTACTAAACCGGATTAGTAATAGATTATACTAATAAATTCTAACGTTATAGAACTAAATTAGAATAGAATATTATTACTCTTATAAAACTCTTTTATAGAGAATTAAAAATATATATCTATAAGGAAATAGCTAAATAGAATATATAGTTTCTAACTATTATAGGTATAATTAAAGAGATAGTCTAGTTAGATAACCGTCTATATAAATTTAGAAAGAGTAACCCTAGATACGAGGAAAAGAATAAAGAGTTAGAAAAGTAGAAGTACTTCTATATTAATAAGTATAGTAAGAAGGTAAACGTTATATAGAAAAAGACCTTTCTAAAGAAAGAAGAACTTTTCTAGAAAGAGCGAAATCGTCGACGTAAGTAGAACTTATATTATAACTATAGCTTCTCTAGCTATAGAGTAAATAAGTATAGTAAGAAGAAAGACTCTAAAGAGAAAGAACAGGTTAATACTAGTATTTAAAAGAAGATAGTCTTACTTAATAAAATTAAACTTATAAACAAAGAACTTAAAACTAGAGAATATAATACGTAGATTGAAATAAACGTCTTAGATATAATAGTAGATACTATATATCTATAGCTAAATAAAGGAATTAAGTTATAAGTTAGTAAAATATAAGATACTAATAATAGTAGAAATCTACTTCTTAAAGAATATTATAATATATAGTCGGAAATAGAATACGAATTACCTCTTTAAATAGAATATAAGTTACTACTATTAACTAGTTTATTAGAATTATTAGAATTAGAATCTAATTCGCTAGAAGTAGATCTAGGAATATATAAGCCTAAGTAAGACGAAACTTAGACCTTTATTAGAATATTCGAGTAAGGAAATCGCTAGGTATATATAGATAATTAGAAGCTAGACTTCTAGAGTTCTTATACTATATAAGGTATTAAGCCGACTATCTTAATAATATATATAGTTATAAGAAATAACTCTAAAATAATAACTCTAGTTAGCCTAATTACTAGGCGAGAAACTATTAAAGAAAAAGAACCTAAGTATAACTAATAGTAAGTTAAGAAACCTACTTATCCTAAGATAGGAGATATATAAAGAGTATATAATACTTTAGAAAAAACTAGTATATAGATATAGTAAGTCTTAATAGGATTTAAAGAATAGATTAAAACCTCTTTTCTTAGAATAATACCTAAAGACGTTATACTAGAAGAATTTAAATAATATATTATAGTTACGTTAATAGAAAATAATAAGATAGTATTTAGAAAATATAGTTTATAAAAGTTATTTAGTATACTATTCTAGGAGCAAAGAGAGCTTAATATTACTAGATAAGCTAAAATAGAACTAGAGGAATTTTACTATCTCTTAATAAGAGAACTATAGTTTATAGAAACAGTTTAAGAAATAATAATATAATAGATATAATATAAACTAAGTCCGACTATAGACTAGTTATTATAGAAACGGTTTAAAGGAATTTTACTAGAGCTCGCTAAAATAGTAGAATATTATTAGATATATAAAGTAGCTTTATCTAATAAGAAAGAAGTAGTATTCTTTCTATAGTCTTAGATTTAAATAGTTAAAGAAAAGAACTTAAGAGATTATATATTTAAGGTTTACTATATAAAACCAGAGATAAGTATACTAAAGACTACTTTAGATTATCTATATAAGAGAGAGCTATAGTCTATAGAAACTATTAAGAAGACTAGTTATAGATAGGTCTAATATAGATATAGGAACTTACTAAAACGATTTATAAGAAGAATTCCTAAGACTATAGGAATTATAGAATACTAATTAGTATATAAAGTAGTATATACTAACTAGGAAAGAGTAAGATTCTTTCTATAATATAGGAATAAAGAAGAATAAAAATATAATTAAGAAAATCGATTCTTCGAAGTCTAATACGTTAAAGCAAAATTAAATACTACTTTAAGAGAAAGATAGTTAGTAATAACTATAGAAATATAAGAAAAGAAGTTATAAGTTATAATAGACTTAGAAGTAATAGGTAACTTTATTTCTCTAATAGCTTAAGAGAAGCTAAACGTTCTAATTAAAGAAATAAGACTATATTACTTAAGAGTAGTTAATAGAATAGATGTTATATACTAGAATAGTATTATTAATTAGTAAACTATTCTAATAAAAGTTAATATTAAAGAATACTATATAAATAAATAATTTAATATTATTAAAATAGAAAGTAAGGAAGTAATACTTAGTATATTATAGATTTAAGAATATAATCTAGAGATTAACTAGAAGGCTAGAATAATAACCTTTAGTTAATATAAATACGTAGGCTTATATTTATAACTATAAGACTAGAACGAGGTTAGCGCTACCTCTTCTAATATACTAGGACACCTAGCCTAGAGTCTTCTATAAGATAGTAAGAAAGCTAATAACAGAATACCTATATAGTATAGAGAATTTACGAAATTGTTTAAAGACTTAGAAGATATATATACTCTTTCTAAATATTAACTATAGGATTATAAGATTAAATTAATAGAGAGTTATAACCTTAGAAAGTAGAAGCTTTAACTATATAATTAGAATAACTTAGCTTTATTAGAAAGTTATATCTAATAGAGAATAAAGAAGAGATATATTTAAAAATCTAAATTATCTATCTTCTTAAATATACTTATTATTAAGAAAAGAACGATCTAAACAGACGAGTATATATTAATTATAGAAAGTTAAATAACGTAATAATTAAGGACGCTTATCTGTTACTAACTAGCTAGTACTTATAAGATAAGCTAGGCTAGGTAAAGAAATTTATAAAACTATATTAATAGAATATTTATAGATTAATTAGGATTAAGATAGACTATAAATAGAAGACTACGTTTATCTTACTATTAGAACTCTACGAGTATATAGTAATATCTTTTAGTTTAACTATATACTAGCTACTTATTAGAGATAGAATAATAGTATTTTAGAAGATCTTCTAAGAGTAACTGTTATATTATTATTATTATTCTTACGCTACGTAGGCTATAGACCGAGCTCTAAGAGTAAGTAGTATATCTTCTGTTCTAGTTTATAATACCTTTTAGTCTATTCTTCTTCGCCTCTCGAGTTTCTTTATAAGCGTATAATACTCCTTCTTTGATTCCTACTACTATCTATTTAGAGCTCTTCTCTCTAACCTAGTAATAAACTAGAGAGGTAGGTTAAAGTGCTCAACTGTTAAAGCGTGTATTAGTAGTATAGAGAGCGTCTAGGCGCTCTCTTAAAACTAGCGAAGCTAGGGTCTTACTCTCTAGCGCGCCTCGGCTCTCTCTTCCTCTTCCTCTCTTTCTCTTACCTCTTCCTATAATAGTACTATTAGGAATTGATCGGAATAATCGGAATTGGAATTGCCGAGTCTACGTACTGAATAGGATACGATACAGATGTTGTTTTAGGATTTGGAATAGCTAGATAGCTTCTAGACTTACTATTATCTAAACCTCTTATAAATAGCTGCCTTCTCTCTATCGGGAAAGACTAATTTAGTCTTTTCCTTCGTATTAGAGCCTAGTATTCGGATATGTTATTCTATTAAACGTACTTCTATATACCTCTTTTATAGTAGTATCTGTTTTATACTATTATATTAAAAGACTAAATTCGACTCTGTTAGAGACAGTCTATTATAATATCTTACTTAAGCACGCCGGCGTACCTGTTTCGAATTCGATTTAGCCTAGATTCGGATTAGTATATCGATAATCTTAAATAGCTAGGTAATTAGAGACTACCTAGATAGCTAGTAACACCAGGGTTTAGTATCTAAACAGTTAGCTAGTAAAATCGTAGGCGGTTCCTACGTTAATAAGAGTAGACTACGCTAAGTACTTCTAAGACTCCTAATAACCCTCGCTATATAGAGATTACTATATAAGATATAGATAGTCAACGATATACAGTTATCTAGAAAGCTCTCGAATCTACCTCTTAACTCTTCCTTTTTTAAATCGATATACGATATATTAAATTCTAATACTTCGCTTCTTAAAAGCGTTAAGTAATAATCTTCTAAGAACGGTAGACTCTCTTCTAAAAGGTCTACGAACTATACTCGTATACCTAAAAACAAAAGGTCTTAGAAAGAAAAGCAACCTACTTAAAACCTTAAAGATAACCGAGACTTTTCTAATATAGACGAGATATAAGGTATAGTATAAGGCTTAGAAGAAAAACTTTAAGATAATAACGATTAATTCGCCTAGTTAGAAAGAATAATAAGCGAACTCTAACTAGTCTTTATAAATCTACCTAGAATCGATCCTAAGCCTCTTTCGCCTCTAAGTACTATATAAGACTCTTTTTACTTAAGAGATCCTGTCTCTAATACCTTCTCTTAATAGTAGACTACTCTACCTACTTCCGAAGACACCTCGAATCCTCTTCTACTCTGAACTGTTAAAAGTAAGATTATAGAAAAGATTAAACCCTTGAATAATAGTACCTTACCTATCTACTAATAATAGAAGATATTAGTATACGATAGACTCCTAGTAAACGCCGATTATTATAATACTATACTAACTCGAAAGGCTCTTATCTAAGGAATAACTACTAGCTATACTAGGAACTACCTTAAGCCTAGATATAAGTCTAAGTCGATTTATATTACTTTCTATAATTATTAAGATATAATTAAACTTTTAGATTTATATTTCTTAACTAGATATAAGATAGAGGATATATAGAACGCCTTCTAGGCCTTGTAGATAGGTAGAAAGGATTATACTAGAGAAACGTTTACTAACTTTAGAGATTGCTTTTTAAGTATAGCTATACTTAGAGAGATACTAGAGTTAGAACAGTTCTTCTATATATAGGAAAAGATTATACTATAGCTCTAATACTCGGCAGCTCTACTTAAGAGACGTTAGAATTACAACTTTATTAAAATAGTAATAGATCTTCTAGCCTTAGATAAGGAAAGATACTAAAACGCTAAACTAAGCACTTTAGCTAAATTAAGCTTAATTTCAAACCTTCTACTACTTAAATACGAATTCTTTTCTACTATTTAAAGAGAAGATAAAACCAAGTCCTCGTAGAGTACCTCGAATTAGTAGGAAAATAAGGCATCTAATAATAATTATTAGTAATAATATTTAACTAGCCGATATCTCTCTAACTCTCTACTTCGGTAAGAAGTCCTTACTTTCTTTTACCTTCTAGCCGGATTCTAGAAGTCTAATTTAAATTAGATATAAATCGAAGAAGTACGCTATCTATTAGAACGAAAGATAAGAATAAGTAACCTCTTAGCTAAGTTATTACTATCTTCTATAATATCGACTTCTAAATTCCGACTTTTCCGCCTTCGACTTCTATCTAAATCCTCTCCGATATATAGAATAATTAAGAGATTAGACTATATACTCTTTTAGCGAATACTTTACTTTAGTAGGAAATACTCGATATAGATAATATCTATAAACAAGGCTAGCTACGACTTATATCCTATCTTTTACTAAATACTTCGCTTAATAAACTATATTCTATACGATAATCCTTCCGCTACTAATACTACCGCCTATAGACACTGTCTACTAATATTATACTAATATAACACCGATAATATAAAGACTTAAGAACAAGTCTTTTTCAAGAAGAGAGGATATAATAGTACTATTAGAAATTGATTAGAATAATTAGAATTGAAATTACCGAGTCTACGTACTAAATAAGATATAATATAGATGTTATTTTAGGATTTAAAATAGCTAGATAGCTTCTAGACTTACTATTGTCCGAACCTCTTATAAATAGCTGCTTTCTCTCTATCGGGAAAGACTAATTTAGTCTTTTCCTTTGTATTAGAGCCTAGTATTCGAATATGTTATTCTATCGAACGCACTTCTATATACCTCTTTTATAGTAGTATCCGTTTCGTACTATTATACTTCCTCGTCTTTCTCTCTATCCTCTTTAAGTAATTCCAGCGCTAGCTTATATTCCTAAAGTCTTCTAAGCTTAAGTAGCTAGGTAATAATTCTCGGCGCTAGCTCCCTATTCGCTAGTGCTTCTCTAAGCTCTCTTAAGTCTCTAATAGTCTTTCTAAGAACTCTTATAAGTGCTTCTCTCTCTTATAGAATATCTTAGTAGAATAGTACTAGATATCTCACTGTCTCTCTTCTGCTCGCGTATATATACTATAGTATTAGCTAGCCTAGTACTCTTTTTATAAAGAGGAAGGCGTTAAGCTCTATTACCTCTGTTCTTACCTAGACGAGTAGCGAGCTCTTTGCCTTAGCGAGCCTTTTATAGACTTTCTATAGCTCCTAGTTTACTAGGTCTACCTCGTCTAACACTTCTATATACCGCGTCGAGTTCTTCTCTTAAGCTCTCTTTCTTTAAGCCTCTAGGCGTTTCTACTACTCTACGAGTGTAGTATTATATCTAAAACCCCCTCTCTCTATTCTCTACTCTTCTTCCTATACTTGCCTTACTCTCTAGAAGCGCGGTATCGCTTTTCCTAGCTTTAACAGTCTTCCTCTCCTTCTTCTTAGCCGTGTAACTATATTCTCGTAAGCATCTTAGATCAGCTTTCCTAGTTAAGACGTTTAGAATTTCTTTTTAAAAGCAGCTACTCGAAGGTTAAAGTAGAGGTCTACTAGAGCGTAGTCTGCCTCTACCTCTAGACTCCGGATCAGAGTAGCTTTATATACTCCTATTACTACTTATAAACACTTCGATTATTATATAGAGAAGCTTCTTACTATCCCCTTTATACTCCCTTCTTTTAGTATTACGTAGTACTAGGCTAACGCTCTATATATAATTGTATTTCTTATTACTACTACGTATATTTATCTTACGTAGTAGTAATCGACGTCTTACGTCTTACTAGCGAGCCTTATAAGCGTAAAAGTCTATATTATAAGCTTCTTCTATACTCTCTCTCTATACGCTTTCTAGTTTAGTTTCCTATTAAGCTTAACTCTAAAGAACCTTACGTACTTAACTAGTATAAGCCTTACCTCTCTAAACTGTACTGTTTCTTTCTATAGAGCTCTCGTTCTTATAAAGTATATAAGTACTGTCTTTTCTAGGCTAAAAGCTATTCCTTACTTATTTACCTACTCGTTATATACTCTCTAGACTAACTCGAGTATTCTATAGTTTACTATTATACTCTTTAATATTATAAGTAGGTTTATATCGTCTATAAAGCCTACTATAATTAGCTTATCGATCCTTACTAGATTATCGTATAGTATTAAAATAAAAAGAATAAATAATATTAGAGATAGTACTAATTCTTATAGTACTTCTTATTCTAGGCTTCTTTCGTCTACGAACCTTTTATTAAAGAATAGCGTAGCTTTATATCTTAAGAGAAAGCTTCCTATCTAGGTTACTACCTACTATAGCACTTTCTTCTCTCTTAGAGTATAGAGTAGCTACGTATAATCTACTTTATTAAATACTCTTACTATATCTAACTAAGCTAGAGACACGTAGCTCTTGTTTTCCTACGTTATATATACTCTCTCTATTACTATTCTAATTACTAGTTCCGTGTTCTAGTGCTTCCGGTTACTTATTTATATTCTTAGGAGTATTATAGCGTCTTCTATAAGCTTTATAAGCCTCTATACTATTACCTTCTTAAGGATCTTATCTATAGTTAAGAGTAGTGTTATTAGCTAGTAGACTCTTGCTTTGTCTTATTCCTCTATTGTTTTACCTGGTTTTCTAAGTACTACTACTTTCGTATAGTAGAAGTAGGATAGGAAGTGTTATAAGTAAAAGCTCGCTTCCGCTATTACTATAAACACCTCTCGAAGTAGCTTATTACACGCTTTTAGAAAGCCGTTTATAAGTATATTAAACTCTAGTACTTTCTATAGCGCTGATCTTATAGCTACCTTAATATATTTCTTAGTTACTTGCTAGCTTACTTCGTACTCTTAAGAGAAGCTCTTAGAGCTCTATTCCCTGTTTAGAATACTAGAGTAGTTAGCTGTTAATTCTAGGAAGAACTTCTTTATAAGAATACGAGTCTTATCTTTATAGTTCTCGTCTTTTACCTTACTAAGTAAGGTAAGTATTAGTAGTACTAGTGCTTTAGGTTTTACGTATTCTTTAAGACGTACCTACTTTTTAAGTGTCTATAGTTTCCTATCGTCTTTTACTACCTCTATAAGTGCCTCTCTCTAGCTCTTCGTCTTTACCTTTCTACTTATTATTTAGAGCTCTTAAAGAGCGTCGTCGAGCTGTTTCCTTAAGCTTCTCGTACGTAGCTTCTTCTAGGTTCTTTCGTACTTTCTTACTTTATTTAACACTTCTTTAACCTTCGTATTCTACTAGAGTTACGTTCTCTCTCTATCTGGCTTTTAAAGCAGCGTCGAGGCTCGAGCTATTTGTTAAAGCTCTTCTATAAGCTTCTTAACAGCTCTCTTAAGCTTCTATACGTTCTAGATTACTAGTATCGTAAGGTAATTAGCCTCTGCCTTTACTAACACTTTGTCTATTAGCCTCTAGCTATAGCCGAGTATCTACAGTGTCTCTCTTTCTTCTCTAGCTGCTATTATAAGAAGTTAAGCTATATAGTTAGACCCTAGTAGGTCTAGCGTCCTCTACTAAGTAGCTACGTTTCTAGTAGAGAAGGCTAAGTTAATTATTAAGTTATAAGAGCCTTCTCTTCTTTAGATAACCTTGCTATATAGTATATTCTATAACGAAACTCAAACGAACTAAACAAAGATAACTAAGTCTTAAAGGTTAGTATATAGTAAGAAGTATAAATACGCTAGGTTGTTTACTTAGAAGTGAACTCGTTACTTATATCAAAGATATTAAACAAGATAATAAGATTAATAACTAAAGTTAAGTACGAAGCTTCTATCTAATAGCAGACGTGCTAGTCTTATATAGAACCTTCGTTTCCCAAGTACGTTGCTTACATCGCTTACGTCGCTCGCGTCGCTCGCGATTAAGGCGATTAGAGCGATGTAGGCGATCACGTCACATGACCCCACGTGACTTCCAACAGTACTATAATAGTGAGATCCTGAAATTCCTAATATCCTTCTGCATTACTGATTTCCTCCTATGTTACTTTCCTTTCCCGGATATTATGCCTTGTTCTATTAGAACGCCGTCTAGACTACTTACCACGTATACCGTGATTTGTAATATATTCCTCTTAAGCGCCTACTATGTAGTAAGCTTAAGAGTAAGGTCTACGTTCTAGTTATATCTCTCGTAGATATCTTAGAGAGAGTAGTAAGCGTTTAGATCTCCTACTATAAGCGCTCTCCTTAGTCTCGCTTGTTAAAGTATATCCTTAATTAGTATTCGCCTAGCTTATAGGTTATATACTAAGTAGACTGTTATTTCGTTTATTCTCTTATCTATTATTATACTTGCCTAGTTCTTACTAGTAGCGTATGTCTAGCTTTCTTTTAAATACCTTTTATATATAAAGAGTACTACTACTCTATCTAACTAAATCATATTATATCTCGAGCTTAAAGAGTAGCTTAGAGAGTCTCTCGCGCTATTCTACGCTAGCTCTAAAATCGCTAGAATATCGTATTCCTTCTTATAATTTAGAGCTACGTCGAGTACCTCTAGTATCTTCCTCGTGTTCTAGTATAGTACTATTATACTTATAGTAGTCTTATAAGTAGTGTTTAACCTACTTCTACTTTGTCTTCTTCTACTTAGTTCTCTGTTATATTAAGAGAGCTTCCTAGCTTTTCGAGAAACTAAGTAAGATTACTTCTATTTATAAGTCCTACTTTACTTATATCTGTTAGCCTTCCTAGTATAGATCCTTGCCTTAGTCTCTTCCTTACGGCTTATAAGCTCTCTTTATAGCTAAACGTGAATAAGTAAGACGTCTCTACCTCTTCTTTCTTTAAAGCCCTTTATAGATTTATAAACAAGGTTAGCCTATCTAGGTATTATTCTCTTACTTATCTATAGTACTGTTCTTCTATTTAATACTCCTTTATAAATACTAGGTATTCTTCTCTATAATTCCTATATTTTACTAGGTGCTTCTTTAGATCCTTTTTACTAGAGTACTCTTTTTTACTCTCTTCGTACTTCTCGTATATATACTAGGCGTACCTCTTCTCTTATTTATAGAAGTATACTATATACCTCTACTTCTAGTACTTAAAGTACTTTTAAGCTACTACTTCTGCCGCGTATCTCTTATATATAAAGTATTATATCTTCTATAGTATCTTTCTTAAGTATAGCTGTCTTACTTCTTCTAGTATTACTATCTTTAGAATATAGTTCTAAAGAGCTAGCCTCTCCTAGCTCTAGCGTTCTCTATACTTACTCTCTTATTATATAATCTTTAGTACTCTTATATTAGAGGCTTATAAGATACTCTATAGTATACCCGCTGTTCCTCTCTTAAGTATATCTACTAGGACTCTCTTTACTAATACTATAAGCGTTCTTACTACTACTACTACCTCTTATCTAAATACCTTCTTTACCTAGCTATTATCCTATATATATACTACCTATTTCTCCTCTTCGAACTATATAATAATATCCTCGCTTTAAAGCTTCCTCGTTATAATTACTTCTGCCTTATATCTTCTTATATTCATAGCCTCTATTACCTTCTTTAGTAATAGCTTGTCCTTCTCTTTGTCTATCTCTATAGCCTAGACTATAATCTCTTTTATATATTTAGCTAGTATAACGTATTCCTTTTATAGTATAGTTCCTACCTCTCTCTATAGCTCTCTAGCTCTAACCCTCTCTACCTACGTTAGAGTTCGTTCCTTTATATCTCCTATCTTCTTTACCACGATTACGAGCTCCTCTTATAAAATACCTCTTATTATTATTTCGTCTTCTCCTTTCCTAGCTCTTCTATACTTAAGCACCTTTCTTACTACTTTAATAATTACCTTAATACCTCTTTCCTCTATTACTAAGTTAAGTATTACTTAGATTAGGCTCTTCTCTATCACGTCTACGTATTCTAATACTCCTCTCTATTCTCTCTTACTCTACTCTTCTTTATTCGTTGTTTCACCTTCGCTGTTAGTTATTAGCGCGTTAGAGAGAGAAGTAAGAGCTCTTTACAAGCTTTCTATCCTACTACTACCACTGCTACGATTACTTAATATAATCGTAGAGTGCTTTATTCTCTTTCTAGACTGTCTAACAGTCGTCTAAATGTATTTCAAGGCTTTTAGAGTCGCTTTTTAGTATAGCTTCTTAGTAATAACTATTATATATTACTTAGATAATATATTAATCTTCTTAGAGAATCTAGAAGAATATAAGAGCTATATAAAGAAAGTCTTATAAAGACTTACTAAAGTAGACTCTTGTTTAAAACTCTTAAAATATAAGTTTAATATTAAAAGAACTCTCTTTCTTAAGTAGGTATTTAGTCTAAGAAAGATAGAAATAGATCTAGAAAAGATCTATATAGTTATTAAATAGGAATTACTAAAAAACGTTAAAGATATATAATCTTTCTTAGGATTTACTAATTTCTATTACTAATTTATTAAGAACTATATAAAGATTATAAAACCTATGTTAATATTAACTAGAAAGGCTATAACTTTTATCTAGAATAAAAAAGCTAAGAAGGCCTTCTAGGAAATTAAAGAATAGTTTATAGTAAAACCTATCTTATATAATTTTAATTATAAGAAACTAAGTATAATAGAAACAGATATCTTAGATATAGTAGTAGACGCTGTATATCTATAACTAAATAAAACAGGAAAGCTTATATCTATAGTATATTTCTTAAAAACTTTTAATATAGTATAATAGAACTATAGTATTTATAATAAAGAATTAATAGCTATTATTCTAGCTCTTAAAGAATAGAGAATTTACCTCTAGAGTATAACTTACCTAGTAATAGTGCTTACTAATTATCTAAACTTAAAAACATTTACTATAACTAAGAAACTTATTATAAGACGCCTAGCTAGGTAGTCTAAAACCTTAGTAGAGTTTAAAATAATTATTTAATACGTTAGTAGAATAAGTAATACTCGAGCCGACGCTCTAAGCTAGAAACCAGGTTATAAGAAGAATAAAAAATACGTTAATATAGTAATATTAAGATATAACAAAAACAGCGACTTAGTATCTACTATATATAAAATAGTAGTAATAAATATAAATAATATCTAGATAGATAAAATTCAAAGTATATACGAAGGTTATAACTAGTATATAAAAGAGAAGCTATAGGTTCCTAGCTTATACGTAAAAGAGTTTATATAAGAATACTATACTATATCTACTTATAACTACTAAGGAATTCGTAGAACTCTCTAGTAGATAAGATAATACTACTATATTAATTAATTATTTATAATAGTTAAGAAAGTAATAGTAGAGTATAATACCTATACTATAAATAAAGCTTTCTATTATATATCTTATAAATAGATAAACACTACTCTAATACTATAGATATCTTAGAAATCGATCTTTTAAGATTTTATTATTAAATTACTAAAATCTAAGAATCTAATAATAGAAGTCGAATACGATGTAATCCTAGTTATTATAAAACAGCTTATAAAATATATAATTCTAGTACTATATATAGAGTTAAGTATAGCTAAGGAATTAGTATTTACGTTCTTAAGAGAAGTAGTCTTAAGATATAGACTATTTAAAGAAATACTCTTAGATAGAGATAAACTCTTTACTTTAAAATTCTAGATCGCTTTTATAAAATAATTAGATATAAAAAGAAAGCTCTCTATAGCTTTTTACTCTTAGATAAATAGAGGAAACGAATATATAAATTAAGTAATTAAGATATACCTTTATTATTATATAAACTACTAGTAAAATAACTAGGTAGAACTACTATTTCTAGTATAGTTTATCTATAAAAGTTTAGTAATAGAAAGAATACTTATTATACTATTCTATACTAACTTTAGATATAAATTAGTAGTATATTAAGAACTACTCTTTATAACTATTAATAACTAGCTTACTTATATTTAGGTCTCGAAAATTAAGAGGTTATATAAAGAACTTATAAAGGACTTATAGTTTATTACTAAGCGAAATATATACTACTATAATAAACGACGTAGTTAAGAGCTAATACTAAAAGAGAGAGATAAAGTCTACTTAGTATAGAAAAACATCGATATAAAAAGACTAAGTAATAAGTTAGATTATAAAAAACTTAGACTATTTAAAATCAAACGAGTTAGAGAACCTTTGAATTATAAATTAGTACTACTAAAAACTATAAATATTTATCTAGTATTCTATATATCTCTACTCGAACTAGTACTACTAGAAGTACTACTAGCTCTATATATAGAAATCTAACTAGTAAATCTAAACGCCGAGTATAAGGTTAAGAGAATTCTTAACTATAAACTTATTAGAGAACGAGCTAAGTACTTAATTAAATAGTTAAATTATCTATATTTAGAAAATACTTAGAAACTAAAGAAGAACCTTATCTATTACTTAGAAGAACTTTAGGAATTCTATTAATAAAACCTAGAGCTATTTAGAATTCAAGACCTAGGTTAGATAGAGAGATATTATTAGAAAGTACTTATTTAATAAAAGAAGTAATCTTAAAAACAGGAAACTAGGAAGACAAGGACTCGGCGAGAGGACTTGAAGAAGGAGGACTTAGAGAAGTAATAAGAGGTCGTTTACGTATTAGACTAAAGAAAAACCGATATATAGGTTTTTAGAGCTTAGGAAAGGAAACGATAAGATAGCTAAAACTATTATAGAATCTTTTTAACTAAATATACTTAGAATATTAAGAGGATTTAGAAAGTTCTAAGAAATAGTAACGAGACTGTTTTTAATAAAAAGAATAAGTCTCTACTAGACGTTATATAGATTTAATTTATATAGTAAGAGTTAGACGCTCTTTTTATTTAGTATAAGAAGAAGATATATTTATATATAAAGAAAGGTTATTAACCTTCTAATAATATTCTTTTAATTATATATTAGTATAAGAATATACTAATCTAAGAAGAGAATAGTATTATAAATTATATACTAGTATATAACTAGTAAAGTCTAGGCGACGCTCTAATAGAACAAGTACTACTAGAACCTAGAAGAGGAAAGAAGGATTAAATATATTAGATATATAATCTATAGATCTTATTATAGTTATACTACGTAACTCGGTTAGAAGCAGTTAGGTAATAGAGTCTAGTTTCTAGGAGCTCTAGAATTAGAGTCGGACTCTATCTTTAGGACTTCTATAGAATAGGACTCTAACTAGAACGAAAGGTTCTATATATAAGACTAGCACGTCTGTTATTAGATAGAAGCTTCGTACTTAACTTTAGTTATTAATCTTATTATCTTATTTAATATCTTTAATATAAGTAACGAGTTTACTTCTAAGTAAACAACCCGGCGTATCTATACTTCTTATCTATAAACTAATCTTCGAGACTTAGTCACCTTTGTTTAGTTCGTATAGAGTTTCGTTATACTATTATAGATAGAGAAGAAGAGTTATAATTATACTATTATAAGTATAAGATCTTCTAGGTATTATAAGCGTAGAATCTATACGATATTATAATTCTTTATAAGAGAGTAAAAAGTGTTAAGCTTTAAATAATATTACGATCTATAACTAAAGACAAAGGTATAAGAGCATATATATATAAATTCGAGAATTTAAAGCTATAGATCTATCTACGAGAGTAACGCGGTATATATACCTAGAGGAAAGAGGTTGCTTAGTAACTATAAAACGTATTACGTCGTTATTCTAGCGTCGTTATTCCCGAGGTAGTTACTAAGGTTACGTGCTTATTATATATATTCTTCTAGGTTATAGACTAGCGCTATAATAACTATAGCCTCGGCTAATAACCTTACTTTATATAATAATATTCTTTTAAATAATAATATATATACGTTTATAAATAGTTTAATATACTTCTAAATACTTAATCTATCTATCTAAGATATCTAAAACTATAAAATCAAAATATAAAACTTCTTTATATCTTCTTATTATAATTAAAATAATTAAAATAACAAAAATAATATTTACTTCTAATCTTTACTATATATATATTCTCTATTCTCTAGAATAATAAATAATCGCTTAAGTACTACGATAATAAAAAAAAACAAACCTATAATTACGTTAGATAAATACTAACGTGTTTTATAAGCGAGTCGCCTACCTAAGCGAGTCGCCTACTTTCCTAGTCGCGTACTATCTACTACTTTTAAATCGTAATAGCTTAATACTACAACGTTCAATTGCCTTCTTAAGAAGCTAATATTATTTTAGTAATCTAAGGACTTAAAAACAACGTGTTATTAACCGAATAAAGTACTATAAAGATTTACCAGGTTCCTTAAAAGACTCTCTCTAACTAACGCGCTAGAAAGCTCTTATAACGCGATTACTAGCCTAATTCGAAAAAGCTTATAAAGCTAGAGGAGGAGGCAATAGTTAGATATATATTAGAGTTAGATTTATAAGAGTTTTCGTCTATAAGAGATATAGTATAAGATATAGCTAATAATCTACTAAGAGAGCGCGATAGAAAGCCTATAGATAAGAACTAGCTAGACAACTTTATTAAACGTATACCTAAGCTTAAAACTCGATAAAGTCGTTCTTACGATCGTTAGCGAGCTTTAACTAAGGATCCGCGAGTTATTAGCTTATAGTTTATACTTATATAGTCTATAAAAGAGAAATATAGTATTTAAGATAAGGATATTTATAACTTTAACAAAAGTAGCTTTATAATAGGAGTTATTTCGTTCTAACTAGTTATTATAAGCTTAGAAACGCGTAGGAAGCGAAAGCAAGTTTAGCTAGGTAATCGCGAGTAGGTTATAGTTATTTAGAGAGTTAACGTAATAAAATAAGTAATTCTACTATTTATTATATTCGCGAGCAAAGTACTTATTTCTTCCTAGTACTAAGATATATATATACTATACGATTAAGTAATTAAGGTTAGTAACAACGGCTAGATAAATAATAAGCTTAGAGTTATATAGTTAAAGCATTTTAATAAATATATAAAGACGTAAAGTATAGAAGGATACCGTTTATTAATTGTTAATAGTTATAAAAGCTATAACTCGCTTAAATTCTAGTAACTCTATAAAGACTTAAATATTATTACCCTCTATATACCTCTACACTTATTACATCTACTATAGCCGCTTAATATAGTCTACTTCTCGCTTTTAAAGTAAGCGTATAGAGCTGAGATATTAGGCTTAGTATATAATTATATTAATTATATTACTAAAGAAACCTTTCTTCTAGCGTTTAAAACAGCTTTTTATAAAGCATTTATAAAAGGCAATATCTACGCAAGTTTTAAAGGCGCTGAGCTGGTCCTATATAACCCAGAAGCTGTTTTATTAAAGCTTGATTTAAAGCTCTATATACTAACACCAACGATACTAGAAGACACTCTATAGACACCTAAAACACTAAGTAACGCGTACGAAATAATAGCTTAATTGACGCTTATTCGAGATCAGATTCAAAGACATCAAGACTCGTCACCTAGTTCTATTATTCAGTCTCTTAATCAACTCGAAAAAGGCTCTACTAGGGTAATACATAATATAGTATTAATATACAAGGAAATTACTAGTCTTTGTAAGATAACTGAAGCTACAACTAAGTGTAAAAGTCGTAAGAGGAAGTATATTAAGAGTTAAGAGACATTAACAGTAGGCGAGGTAGCTGATTTAATTGCTTCTGAGGAAACTAGCGACCAGAAACAAGGTAAAGAGTCTAGGAAGAGAGTTCGCGTAGACAGGCACTGTAGCTGTTGTAGCAAAACTAGGCATAATTCTCGTACTTGTTAGGCAGAAATATTTGATATATAAGATAGCGAAAGTTCTAAATAATACTAGGTAGCTTCTATAGTTTAATAACTTTGTATAGTGTTGAGTATTTTATATCGTAATAATACTAGATTGAAAAAGTGGGCGACTCGCTTGGGTGGGCGACTCGCTTGTGAAACACGTTGGTTAAAATAAGAGAATATAAATTCTAAAGATAGCTAAGGAAATCTCTTTATAGTAGTAGTCAGTTACCTTAGTAGTATAGATCTTAATCTCTTTACAACTCTAAGGAAAATAGCGAAGAGATAGTATAACAAGTTAGAACTTAACTGAAATAGTAACTGAAAATTCGTTGTCGAGGTCGAGGTCGAGAATCAATCGTCTTTAGATGACCTAGTTGACAGTAAGTGGAGCAATCGCTGCGAATTGTGTCGTAGGTAGCTACGTAGCTTGTGATTGAGAAGTCAGCTGTGAGTAAGCTGCAAGTGAGTGAGCTAGTAAGTGAGCTAGCAAGTGAGCTAACAAGTAAGCTAACAAGTACCGGTAAACTAGTAAGTAAGCCGTGGGTAAGCTAGTGAATTGCGAGTGAGCTAGTGAATCATAGGTAAGCTTGTAATTTGTAAGTAAGCAAGCGGATTACGAGTAAGCTAGTGAATTACGAATAAGCTAGTAGTAGTAAGGCATCCATCCAGATTTCATCTTGCTCTTTCTCAACTTGAAGACTCGACTACTCACGAGCGACCTTGACAAAATTCACATCCCACATTAGGTTCCAGATCTTTGAATGATTTCATTTCATTTCACTCCTCCCCTCCAAGCTATCTATCTACGTCACTCAGCCAATGCCCAATTCCGCAATTCCAATTCCCCCCAAAAATTCCCCATTCTCTGTACAACCAACAACCACTTCCCCTCATCATCATTCAATCCCCACAACCCAATTCTTCACAAAAAGAACTCCACAAAAAGGGCGCCCCCCAAAAATATATATACGCCGAACCCCATGCAGCAAAAAAGAGTCATGCAAGTGTAGTCCCCTCAATCCCATCGCGTGCGTAAATAAATCAAACTCCGACGTTTCGTCTTTGCCATCCAAAAAAAGAATCTCTCAATTACACGGGTACCTCAAAAGGTGTGTACCCATGCAGAATTAATAACTAATTTCTACCCATTTTTGTTCGTACGGATAAATGGGTAAGAAACCGTGTAAAAAAGCGTGTGTTGTATGTAGAAGAATAGAAAGCCACGAGGCATGTCGGGTGTTTGTATGCCTCGCAGCGTTGAAGAAAAGATAACCGATCTAGGCCGGTGTGTAATGAAAATAATCGGTCGTCCTCGTCGAAGAAAGGTATCCGAATTTCGAACTCACACCTCCTCCAAAGGCGTCATAAGCGGACTCTGTTTTCGCGTCGGGGAAGCAGCTCTACTCCTCCTTCCCGCACCAAGCATCTGTAGGCTTGGGGCCAGTCTCTCCCTACTCTCTGTTCTGACGACCAACCCACTTCGATCCATAGCATTAGGCAGTCCACTACCACTATTCAATCCCAACCCAACACCCTGTGGAGGCGCAGAATCAAAATAGCTAGTCGAATTGACAGACTCGAAATGGGTGACATTTAATCGTGGTGTCGCAAGTCCGGAAGCACGTCCAGCACGGGAACCCTCGCTGCTATCAGAATGCTCATTATCATCAGAGTCCAACTCGCCCAACTCGAATTCGTTGGCTCCATCGCCATCTTCCAAAACTCGCTCGTAGTTTCCGGAGCTTCGTCCTCCAAAGAACTTGCCAGCTCCAAAAAATCCCCGGCTACCTTTACTCTTGGGACTTCCAGGACGTCGATTACGGCGTAATTTCGATCCAACGGTACGGTATAGGCGAAGTCTCCTTTCTCGTTTCCTAAAGATATAACCGATGAAGATGAAAAAGAGCATGATGAGCAGGAAAGTAGACGTCGATCGATGGGCCTTCTCAGCTAGATCTTCGGCAACCTCGGACCAATTATCATCATCTTCTCCGAATGGAACCGGTTTCGAATTCGATCCAGCTTCCTGAAAGTCGGCAGGTATACCAGCTTCATTACTTCCAAATCCAACTGCCAAAGCCTGTGGACTTGCGGGTGGGATTTGTCCTGCTGCGTATAATACCATCTTTCCCAAAGTCCAACTAACTTCCATCCCCTTGATCTTATCAACAGCCTGAAATGGATCCAAAAATGTCTTGTCTTTCGCGTGGTTGGCAATTTCCTTCGTTTTGTTGAATCCGGGAGCATCTCCCTTGTCAATTCCCAACCTTGGAACGCCGATTCCATCGTGAAGAACACTAATCAACCAAGCTGACTTGAAGCACAATTCTTGTGCTGTCTTCTCGTTGACCTTCTTTCCCCATTTCTTCTCTCCAACTTCACTCTTGAGATCATCCCATTCCGTTGCGCAGAATTCCTGGACCAACTTTTGATATTGCACAAAGTTATACGCTTTATCCTTGTGTGCCATTTCGAATACCTCATGGGTTGTATGCCAATATTCCGAGACACCAACAAAGTGATTCACGTCGAAATCGATGGCGGGGACATGCTGACCATGTAGTAAACATGGTTGATCTGCACATGGTGCATCTTTGTCGAGTAGAGGATATGTTTTGGCAGTACATTCCTTGAATTTACCCGTTCCTACCAAGAGTGGCTCTTTGCCATGATTATCTGGAACAGGTTTTCCATCCAAAGTAGTAATCAATCCAGCGGGAAGACATGGATCTGGTGTTTCGTGGGGATTCTCGGTGAACTGTGACTCCATGAGTGCCTCGACATATCGCTCTCGTGCTTGATTGACTCCAAAGCCCAACCAAGTTGTTGTGAATACCTTGTATTCTGTCGATTCGCCATTCAGCGTACGCATCCGCAGTAACTTGAGATCATTCGAGTGCTTTTCGGCCTCGGTGCTGTTAGGGGCAAAGGCGATTTGTGCTGAAGCGCCCCCCATGTCGAGAAATCCATACGTGTGGTGTCCTTTCCCGTGAAGATGCTTTTCCGGCGCATCGAAGCCCCCTAATAAGTAATTCGCAGCAATCCATCCGTATAATCCTTCCGTCTCTCCGGGAATCACTTGAATGTGTAAATCGCAATCTGGCAACGAGAAATCGGAGTGTGCTTTGGCGTACGAACAAATCTCATTCAAGAGAGCCGTCTGCTTCATGGGTTCCAGTAGCCTGACTCCGGCCGTTGCCATCAAAAATATGGGAGTGTCCTTGACCTGATCGGCGGGTACGATATTCAAAGCATGGTCGAGAAGTTCTTGTAGATGATCTGGCCCAACATCTTGAGGATTGTCACCGAACGTCGACACACCTGGCTTGATCTTCTTGGTATAACGTTTCTTGGTTTCTAATTGTGGCAGACTCTTCAGGTCGTCTGGTTTGGCATCGTGTCGTGCCTTCGCATTGTTGAGCCATTTGTAAACGTGGACTCGAGTTCCTGACGAGCCCGCGTCCAGGATCACACCCCATCGCCCTGAAGACAGACAACATTAGCATTGCACACGTCGAGATGGTGGTGGAAAGGGGATGATGGGAATTGCGACGTACATTTACCCATGGGTGTGACGGGTGGGAGGTGTTGGACGAGGCTTTGAGCTTCGCAATGGATGTATTTGACGTAATTGGGTGGTTGGAATCCGACGTTAGTTCTTGGGTGGAAGGGCAGATGGCGAATGCATTGAAGGGATCCGGGTGTGGAGGTCGAAAGCGGAAACGAATGTGTGACGTCGCTGGGACTGGAGGATGGTAGAGGGTGAGAGTATGTTTGGTGGTGATGTTTGGTGGTTACGAGTAACGAGTGTAGTGTAGTGTAGTGTAGTGAATTGTTTTGAGGCTGGTGGACGAGCGAGAGCTTGTCTGTCGAGATGGTGCTCCGGATTTCTTTGGTTGCTCGGGGGCTCGGGCGTGATTTTGGTGTTGCGTTGCCTCGCCCGTCTCCTGGCAAAGCACAAGCCAAAACGGCCTGGGGCGGCTGCGTCTTGGCAGATAAGAAAAGCGACTTTGGAGTAGTAGACTAACTCCAACAAGACTAGTCTTGGTTAGTAAGGTGACCCTGCTTCCTTGGCTGCTTCCAGCACTTGCATTCAC
This sequence comes from Calycina herbarum, assembly GCA_001414485.1. NCBI lineage: Eukaryota > Fungi > Ascomycota > Leotiomycetes > Helotiales > Pezizellaceae > Calycina > Calycina herbarum. The sequence goes on along the minus strand of LLEY01000023.1, from coordinate 396,477 downwards.
TGCATTCAACTCCAGAACCCCTGAAATGGCATTGTTTAAATCGGACCAATGGGCGTGTTACGGGCTTTTGCAGCTCGCAGCAACGTGAGAATTCCCAGCCATTCACTGGTGGGCGACGACGAGGATGAGACACCAGGGGCTGGGGTGAGAAAGAGGGGAATGAGGAGAATCTTTGCTGAGTGGGGGGTTGACAGTGGGTTCTAGTTCTACAGTACCCAATTCTGGAACGCTGCAATCAATCAATCAACTGGAGATTCACGTCATTGCCTAAAGAAGCAGGTACTTGGCCTCTGGTTATACTCGAGTACCCTTTGTGCTTTATTGACTATGGGTAAAGATATCTGCCGCCTTTCAAGAATTATTCCAGCGCCAAAATCGATAGCGAAGTCACCGTCAATAATCGGCACATCGGCACGATGATTGGACCAGGTTATTGGTTATGTACGGATACGGTACGTCTCGGTGATGGCAACAGACCCCACCCCGTTATTACGAGGCCTCTATCAAGCAACACAACCGGATTCGTGAGTGACGACTTCACAGCATCAGCATGTTATCATCGACAATCACGAGTTCTGACTATTCACGTATTCCAATTGCCAACATGTTATTTATTTCGTATCCGAAGAGGCGCCATCTACCGAAATAGCCTCTATACTGGGGGGATTCCGAGTTAAAATGGCATCTTCATCGTTTCCGTCAAACCCGATCCAAGAGTGTCGGGATCTGGGGAGAAATGATTGCAAAAATTCCCAGCAAATCCACGCATGATTTCCTCGGCGGGAGGATGGAAACATTCATTCTCCAGCCCATCCTATCCTCTCCAACCCATCATGGCCCTATAAACCGGTGAGGCTGCTGCTGTCAGCAAGAAGGAAGAAACCGTCGCTGAATCCCACGATCCCTCAGCTCCCAAGAATCTTGTTCCCCCCTCACCAATCCCATCAAATGCCACATGCCACGACCTTATCCCAACCTCATGCGAGAGGATGCGAGAGGGGGCTCAGCAGCGCCTTCAAATCGGATGCGTGACTACGTCTGACTTTGTGCTGACGACTCCTCTGTTTCGTCTTGAATTTTCCCCCCGGCACCCGTCGCTCCGCTAGGCTTTCTCAAATCTCACGACTCACGAGGAAACACCACTCAAATTCTTTATACAACGTCTTGATCCGGTGCCATTGGAAATGTTTCACGGCACATTGCGATAGATATGTACTGATAAACAACTGCAGTTTTGATTGCATCGCTATCAATTGTGCGCGGTGGTGGCACATCGATGCTCACAGAAGGCCATGCAACCTCTCACAGACTTTAGACGAACCCTTCCGTTCTTAGCCAGACACGCCAACGGCTGGAAAGAATCTTCCGGGAGTTTAAAATCAGCCCTTCCCCTTTCAAAGTCCAGACTCACCAAGCCTTCTTTCAGAAAATGAGTTGCGCAAAGGACTCTTCCAAGTGGATACATACTCAATCTCCGTGTAGCAGATAAAAAATCCCCACCATCTTCACAAAACAAGTCCCTCGAGTTCATGACATCACACAAATTATCCATCTCTATATGATCTTTTCCTTACTTCATATAAACCCAGAATATCCCCAGTTTGATCCCCAGATTTATCCGCATACATCCGGAAAACCGGGTGCATTGACGATTATTCACTGCCGGTGCATGATTATCGTCGACGTCATGCCTTGGAGGGGTTGTGTTTAATGGATGAGATGTTCCGGGGGATATAACATTCAATACGGGGAAATTGGGGTGGATGAGTAGATTTATTATGTGTTTATCGCGAGGGGGTGCTTGTGGATGTTTTTTTGTTGGAAGAGGGGTTAAGGTTATTGGTACCGCATGTTCTTTTGGTATTGATTACGACCTCTTATCTTTACAAGGCAAGTTGAAATTTTTGGGGGGCATACAAGTCAGGTCTGCAGATCAAAAATGACAAGTGTCTACTTTCTTGCAGCTTCAACAAATTACCTCCGAGATTGAGAAGAGCAACGTGTCCGGGTAACAGAATAATACAAAGACATCCCACACCACGTGGTGCTTCGTTGATTTGCGAGAGGAAAGAGAAAAAGAAGAGAAAGGTTGTCACTGAGCTATGATGGGGATTAAGCATGTAAACCGACTCAGCTATGAAGAAATTCATTTTCTGAGGAGGGTGGTGAGAGAGAAATAGCGTAGAGCTGGATTTACTATCAATCTCTGGACTATCTTCGATTCCGAACCTTCCATTTGTTTCCCTGTTTGGATTTTCGGACACATGGAGAGATCGGGATATGCTACTTACGAAGGATTGAGACGCGAGGTCTGCGATAGTTGGATAGTGGAGCTCAACTTCTCAAGTGAGTGAGCATGGATGGAGGAGAGAACAACTAGTCTCATGAAGTTTTGTTGCATATCGCGTTTCTCCTCTCAAAAAGGCATCACTTAGTATGTTTATTTCTCGTTGATAACCCTCACATTTTTACCTTCACTTCGCAGGAACTCGTCTTCTTGAGTGGAGTGAAGAGAGTAGGAATTGAGAGTAGAAATTGATTTTTTTGTAGAGGTGGTAGTGAGTTGTATTGTTGATATAAAACCCTGGGCTTTGCTAGGGCGGAGGAGAGGGGTTGACTTCGTGGTTGTTTAAAAATTTCGAAGGCGCACCGCTCGCGGGTTGAATTATGATGTGTTCATTGAGAAATAGATACCATTCCATTTCTCGCGACAATATAGGAGCCTTGTTCTCGATCTACTGGAGAGACACTTGCATTTAATAACGAAAGAGGAAAAAGCGACAAGTTTCCGGCGTCAGCACTTCTATCACTTGAGTTATTCTCTCCATTTCAATGTTTTCCGCACTCTCTTCCTGGGAGCTTCACAACACCGTCTGAACAAACAACCCACATTTAGAAGATGTCTTCTGGATTGGTACCTGAAGGAGATGAATGATCGCCTGGAAAGCCAAGCTTCTGAGCTTCGGGAAGTGTTGCGCCAGGCTGAACAAGCCCACAACGAGGTGACGGAATCTCTCGATGCCTAGGCCGATTGTGACGAAATCTTAGCCAAGGACTAGGCTTAGCAAAAAGAATTGAAAGGCTTGCGAAAGGAGAACGAGGCATTGCGGAAAGCAGAAGAAGATTTGGCAGACTAGGAAGAAACAGAGAACGAGGATAACGTGCGACTTGTAACGAGTTTGACAAGGAAAAGTGGCCAACTTAAGCTGGCAATTAGACGAGGAGAAAGCCGAGGTAGCTGCTTATGAGGAAGCCCTTCAACAGAAGGAGGAGGATATCAGAAAGTATGTGGAGCATGCTAAGGCTAATGACCGAACCACAAAAAGGTTGAAGGACGAAGTGGCGGATCTGGAAGAAAATACGAAGACGCTTGAAGAATCCATCGAAAAATACAAAGCAGATGTTAGGAAGGAGGCCGAGGCAACTAGGAAGTCGAAAACCGAGGCCGAGCGAACAGCATTCCCTTCTGAAATCGATGGAAGGAGATTTGCAAGCGGCTAACAATTTATGTAAAGACAAGGATGGTATACTGGAAGTCCAAGGCCAGACAATTGCTCGATTGCAAAAAACCGGACGAGGAAAACACTCGTGCGGTCGAGGAGCTTAAGAAAAGCAGAGCGGATCTGTCCAGGGCATCGACCAAGAACGAAAAGGAGGCAGCTCGATATAAAAGAGAGCTTGGGCAGTGGTAGAAGGATGTGGCCCCAGACTGCGAGGAAGTTTGAGACTTGGGAGAAGACCAAGGCGGGGTTGAAGAGGTACTTCGGCAAAGAGGAGAAGAAGCCAGGGAAAAAGACTAAGCATTGGAGAAGGAGAAGCACACGATTCAACTTCCTTTGATCAATCAGCTCAAGAACTCGCAAACTAAATATGGAAATGAATGGTGGGGTTGTGTTCGACGTTGGCAAAGTACCATCCATGTCTTTGATTTCTCCACAGGACCTCGACCCTTATAGGGGTAGTGAAATCTTTTTTCAAAAAAAAAGGGCTTATTTTTAAGAATTATTTATCTTTTAGTTTACTTTTATTATACTTACGTTAAATTGGTAAATTATATAGAAGAGAGATGGTTAGATATAGCGCTTCTTTCTAGCCAGGCCTCGTCTCTTTTAGAGTACTTTTATTTTCTGTCTTCTAAAGAAAAGAGGGAGAAAGCCTTGATAGATAAAAAAAAGAAAGCTCGGATTACAAAAAAAGTGGGTAAATTTCAAGCTTAACTCGCAACTCACTGTAACTCTACTCGTTCAATACATTGCACAACAAGGGATTATTCTTTACGGTACTATAGCTAGGAGACTGATTTAGCTTTGGAAGGAATAACTATTAACTGCAAATAGTAAACTAAACATAACCGCGACTATTTCCAGATAACCTACAAATAGCCCAATTCTTCTAAGATAATTCTACAAGATGGAGTATTGGTAGGTGACTTACAAATAGCCACCCAGAAATAAACACTTCTATGAATCCCACCCAGACGAGAAATTTGAACAAAATACGAAACATATTCAAACAATGGATCATTATGTCTCAACTGACCAGGATCAGGATTTCAAATTGGAATGTACTTCTAGTTGATGAAGACCAAAGTGGCGATACCGGGAGACTCGGTCACTGCTCGTCACCGCTCCGCTTTTCTCATCACTCAAGCAAAAGCAATACGCAATTAAACGAACGAGAGAATATCCGACGCAATTTCGAAGTCACAAATATGAAAAAAAAAAAGACACATTCTATTTCTTCCAGGTCGCCCATCATTCTAAAGTACATTCTCATTAAAACGGGCACCACTGCTATCAGGTTATCATGTCTGTCTGTCCAATGCCGCCAGCGACCTTGTCTGGCTCAATTGTATCAAAACCCCCAGGCGCATAATCATGTCCGCAATTTTATCATTGCAAACCCATCCTCTTTCCCATTCGATAGATACTCTTATCTCTATCCAACATATTGAGAAGTCATTATGCCCTTGCGCCGAATTAATGCATGATATCCATTTCCAGTCGGGCGCCTTTTCGACATCTGTCAACCTTTCGATTTACCAGTTCATCAAATCTACTCAAAGTTAGCAGTGATCCCAATATCCAAAATCGGGAAAAGTAAACTCACCTCTCCCAAAGAAAGCCCTCTTAGCCCAATCCATAGCAAGAAGCATCCTAGTCCTCAGACTAACACTCTGCGCAAAATACACACTCCTCCACGCATAAACCGCCCACAACCCTCCAGTAACATTCCACCCACCCCCAAGATCAAAGACGGCCGAGTTTCCAATATAAGCTAGTGATCCTAGATGTCGATACTCAAAAGCTTTATAAACAGTCTCATCCAAATCCCCATGAATAACATCATTAGCTCTTAGCCCCGGCGCCGCTCTCGCCATCTTATTGAACTTGTGTCCAAGATATTGACCCTGTTGATGTGCTCTCTGGGCTGTGGCGGGGAGGGATGTGAGCTTGGAGTCGATTTGCATCAACAATTCTCGAAGCTCGCCAAAGTCAAGGGTACCGGATTGATCTTTATCGTAATCGTAGAAGAGTTTGTCGAGACGTTTTAGGTGGTCTGCAGCTTGTGGAAAGCGTCTTCTCACTTTCTGTGCAACATCTCGCCATTCAGAGAATGTAATGTGAACAGTCTCAGGATCCTGTCCCTTCTCCCATGCTAAAGTACGGAGGAAAGTAACGAGGTGATCTGCCACGTTATTCTGAACCGTAGCGCAATCGCCAATGGCATAGACGTCGCCAAGAGGGGTACCATTGAGACGAAGGTGAGAATCGGTTTCCAGGGCGTGTTTATTGGTTTGAGCATTGCCCAAGGCGGCAGCTACTTTTTGGCAAAATTCGGTTTGGGAAACTCCTGTTGACCAGAGGCAGAAGCCCATAGGGAGTTCTTTGGTAATGGTTTCTCCCTGCTCTCCCTTTTGGGTGAAGTATATGCTCTTTGGGGTGATTTCCTTGACTCGAGAATTCGTGAGAATCACTACTTGGTCACGGGCGAATCGAGCTTCAGCGTATTTCGATAAGGATTCGTCGTATGTGTTTAGAATGTGTCCTCTGCTCTGAATCAAATGGACGGAAATCTCGTTTCTTAAGATTTTGGGAAAGTGATCAGTAAGGTCCTCATTGAGCAAGTCGAAAAGCTCAGCAGCAAATTCAACACCCGTTGGACCACCACCACTAACGACAAATGACAGTAATCGACGTCTCTCGTGGTCTGTGGTCGTCGGGAGGCAAGCATATTCAAGATTCGTCAATATCCGATTTCGGATTTTCTGCGCATCATCGATATCCTTCAAGAAGTGGCAATTTTCCAACCCCTTGACGCCATGAGGATTGGTGGTTGATCCTACTCCAATAACGAGTTTGTCGTATGGGAGATAGAATCGTACTTCCTTTCCATCTGCATCCTTCTGTGACAATTCCACCAACTTCTCCGAAAACTCGATATTTTCCGCAGAGGCTCTAATGAAATGCCCCTTCACCCTCTGAACAATTCGTCGAACGGGTTCCACTAGCGATCGAAATTCGAGTGTCCCAACCGTAGCAGAAGGCAACATGGGTGTAAATAAAAAGTAATTGGTGGGAGAAACCAAGGTAACATGGTATTCCTCTGGGTTCAACGTCTTGAGCAACGCAACACACCCCCATCCACTACCAAGCACCACCAACTTGGGTTTGTCCTTTTGTCGTAACATTTGTTCGCAATCATAGTCGTCAATCTGTACCTCCGCAATTGGCAAATTCTTGGGTCCTCCTCGTCTCGGACTCAACGCGAGATCCGAGACGTGTATATCCTTATAGCTCAAATCCTCGCGGTATGTTGACGCATCGAATATGAAGAACCCTATAACTCCCACTCCCAAAATCGCTATGGATCCTCCCAGCAGTGCTGCAGATCTGTATACAAAGTTGAGGATCCATGATCGACGTTGTGGAAGGGGTTTCCCAGAGACACTTCGAGTATTTTGGAGGGAGAATTGTTGTCGCAGCGCGGGGCGAGATTGCCGCAGGGAGAGAGGTAATGGTGGTTGTCTTTTGGATTGGAATAATCTTGAAGCTGTCAATCCGCGACCACGGAAGCTGGCGTGTTTCCAGGAAGCATTTGTGCTACCATTGCCGTATCGTAAAGGTGTGTTGATGAGGTGCCCGCGTCGACCGCATCGAGCAATGCTCTTCAGAGGCAGCATGCTACCAATTGCTTGCCACAACCAATTGGGTGGGAGATAATAGTATTTTAGTTTTATTGTGTGTCAAGAATACAATTGCGACGGCATTGCAAGAATTGGTTTGAATGAGGAAGAATGTTGAGGAAATTAGGATATGGTAGAGAGCTAGGAGAAGATGGTGGAGCTGAAGCTATCTTGCCGCGATAGTTCCAGAGTCCAGAATCAGCGACTTCGCAGTGCTGACGTAGTGAAATATCGGATACCCCGGCTGAAAAATGGATCCTGAAAAGATCTGATTGTCGCAAGCTTTCCGGAGCATTATAATTTTGCAATTTTCACAGTGCATGGATCTTCTAATGTATTAAATAATATTTTATTCTCGCTATCAAGCAACGTAACACAGAATGCAGAAAGCTTGGTAAGCGAAGTGGAAAACACTAGGCTGTTCTACAAATACAACAGTCATAATATCCTGAACGCCAACCAATGCCTTCTCCGCGGCCAGGTATAACGCCTCTACTCTCGAAACCGATGCCCAATTTATCCACTATAGCCACTGGTATCAAACATTGTACCCAAACGCCATTGTGATTTGCATTGGTCAAGTGATCATGGGCTCATGGCCGTTCTCATATCGTTCCTCTCTCTCATCAAGACCCAACTCCATCCGTGCTGGGAGATCCTTCTTTTGATCCCTTGCTGTATTCTCAGCCCATGCACGGAGACGAACAAGATTTCTAATGGCAGCATCTCGTCGTTGATTCTGAATACTCAAGATGGCCTTGTTAACACTATCTGCGACAGACCTACGAAGATCCGGGTGTAGAAGAGCGGCCAATTGTGGTTCAAGATTATCTGGAGGGAAAACAAGGAGCGCCATGGTCCTCTCCAAATCCTCCAAGAATTCTGGTTTTGTGGGTGCGCGAGGAGCTAATTGCTGTGTGGCAAATGTCAATGCAGGACTGATATCACCTCCGGGCTGTGAGTTGCATTCTCTGATGAGTTCAACAAGCTGCAATCGAAGAAGAGCAAAGTGTAGAGATGGATTATTGTCAAGGACCTTGGATGACAGTTAGCAATTGTAACCATAAATGGTTGTGATTGTGAAGAGTCAAGAGGGGATGTATTGCTCATACTGAGGACTGAAGTTCGTGGTTTTCTCATCACCGACCCGAAGGCTATATGAGTGGTGCATGAAACATATTAATCATCGCAAGGGAGGAAAGAAAAATAAAAAAAGTTGTATGGCTCACCTGAGGTTCCAACTCATTCAACTCCTCGATCGCCGCCTGGATGCTTCCGAGGTGGATCGAGTGTTGAATTGATTGACGCGCCCTCACTGAATCTGCTTCCTGTTGTGGTCGAAGGTTTGCCTCGGTGGAGAACTTGGCTGCTGCAGAGGGGTAGCCTTCTGTGGTAAGGTAGTCAAGGATGAGCGCATTGATATCACTAAACAAATAGAATGTTAGCACGGATTCTGTGGGAGAGAAGTCCTGCTACCCAAGGGCAACGACCATGAGCGCTCAATCAGTTAACAACTAATTTGTGTTCTCCGCATGCTTTAATTTTGTAGGAGAGATTCCCAGTTGATGAAACTCATCATGTAGAGCGCGCAGGTATTGTGGGCTAGAGGAGAGGGAGGCGGACGGGAGGGAACGTACTGTTTCAAAGGCTTGACCTCCTCTACACGCCGCTCGAAGGCATGGCGGAGAGGGGTCGTGGTGGAAGCCGTCGACGACGTCTGCGCGCGGGGTCAGCATGGGCAAATGACAACGCGCGACGATCGCAGAGACTAACCATTCTTGCAGTGTCCACGCCAATACGGCCGACCATCTACGAGAGTGTCCTGCACAAACGCAAGAAAGGAAGGCCACTTGCAAGTGCAAATGTTGTGGTGGGAGTGGAAGAGGACGAGAAGCTTGTTGACCGCAGAAGAAGTCGTGGAAAAAGAGGTGTGGTTTGCAAGCTCTGCAAAATCGAGCTAGTGATAAGCTAGCCAAATCAGGATAAGCTGGGATACCACGTGACCTAGAGCCTCTCCGTTTTTGGTAAAGGTTGATTTGTCCCTTGCATTTCTGACTCCTTGGATACAAGGCATAATTCAAGGCATTTTCCATTGGCTGCAGTTCTTGAACGGTAATCCACTGTTCTTTAGTGGTGGCCGGGGGAGGCCGTTCCCGTCATCATCTTGACATGCAATTATTCAAGATGGCACTTTTTGATAGATTTAAGGTCTAAATGTTGTGACATTTGCTTGTTAAGCTTGCCTATCTGCAACAAATTAAACTAGGGTACAGTCCCATATCTTTATCTCGGAGGCGGGGGCTTCTTTGCTGACGAGTTAATACCCTTCTCCTCCTCCTCTCCCATCCTTCATTGAACCTTATCTCATACTCTCATTTTCAAGACTGATTTCTTTCCAGCGGCCTTTTCAAACTCTCCGGCCAAATTCACTTCAATAGCGAGACCCAACCCTCCCCTCCTTAATCTCACACCGTCTTGTTCCTTCAGACCAAACCGCCATGTCTGAGGGACTCAGAACCCGAGCCCCAGGGCCATACCAGCCCCCATGGGCCGATGTCTGCATTATCGGTATTGCAGGAAGCTCTGGCTCGGGAAAGTCAACTCTGTCTCACGCCATTGTCTCCAAATTGAACCTTCCTTGGGTCGTCATTCTATCTATGGTAACTGGGTTCTGACTGTAATCAACTTGTTGAAAACCCACTAAGTTGTGAATAGGACTCATTCTACAAAACCTTGGACGAAGAAGCATCCGAAAAAGCATTTCGAAATGAATACGATTTTGATTCTCCGTGTGCAATAGATTTCGATGTTCTGGTTGATAGATTGAGAGATCTGAAGGCGGGGTACGATGACAGCAAATCTCCCAAATATACTCCCTTGTTGACACCTGCATAGGCGACGTGCTGAAATTCCCATCTATTCCTTTCCAAAACATGCCAGAGAAAAGGAGACAACCTCGATTTACTCGCCGCACGTGCTCATTCTGGAGGGTATATTTGCGTTGTATGATGAAAGAGTCCTTGAGCTCCTGGATATGAAGGTAGGCTTCTGCCCATATCTTGGAGGCTATCTTATTCTAACTTGTTACGCTAGATATTTTGTGAGGCAGATGCAGATACTTGTTTGTCAAGAAGAAGTAAGCTCTCGTGACCTTTTGAATGGCAAATTACTAATTTTGTCAAGTCCTCCGTGATGTAGAAGAGCGAGGAAGAGATATTGAAGGATGTATCAAACAATGGTTTGCATTTGTTAAGCCAAATTTTGAACAATACGTTGAACCCCAAAGAAAGGTCGCAGGTGAGTGACTTCCCCTCATTTGCGAGAGCAAACCTAATCATTCAGATATCATTGTACCTAGGGGTGTTGAAAATCGAGTTGCGATATGTAAGTAATCTGTCGGGTATCCTTTGAACGCCCAAAATAACATTTGTATAGTAATGGTAATTCAATATATTGAGCGTAAACTTATCGAAAAGTCGCAAAGTCATCGCGCAGCTCTCAAAAAGTTAGGACAGAGCTCAGAAGACGATCCACTTTCCGAAAAAGTTGAACTTTTGCAAGATACACCACAAACCCGAGGAATGAATACCATCATCCAGGATATCGGTACTTCCACTGAAGATTTTATCTTCTACTTTGATCGGGTCGCTACTTTACTTGTGGAGCAGTAAGTTTTCCCACGAACACCAACTTCCAAGCCCCATTTTAACATCTTACAGTGCTATGAACAATGTTTATTTCAAGGAGAAAACAATACAAACACCAATAGGCAATCGCTATAACGGGTTAGCTCCTATCGGAGAAACCAGCGCCGTAGTAATTCTTCGAGCCGGAGCCGCTTTCGAAACCGGTCTAAAAAGAGTACTACCCGACTGCCGAACCGGACGAGTTCTAATTCAGTCTAACGTTCGAACCGGCGAGCCTGAACTTCACTACCTCAAACTGCCGGAAAATATCGATGCCCATGATGGTGTCCTTTTACTCGACCCTCAAATGAGAAGTGGTGGAGCTGCTGTCATGGCCGTTCAAGTTCTTCTTGACCACGGCGTCCCGGAAGAGAAAATTGTTTTCGTCACATATTTTGCTGGGAGAATTGGTTTGAATAGACTGACAAAAGTATTCCCGGGTGTCAAGGTTGTGGTGTGTGCTATCGTTGCCGATTTCGAGGAGCGATGGATAGAGAAACGATATTTTGGTTGCTGAGCTGGATAATATGAGGAGCGTCAATCAAAACTACCAATTTTTGGACAGCTTGGACATCCCATACGTGCCAGAAATGAACAGGATGTGCCAGTCCCGCTTCTGGATAAGAGTTTTTTTTGAGGGGCTGCCGTCAAAAGATACATTTGCGTCATCACAATTGGTCTAAGACTAAACTCTTCAACCTGACGGTTCTTAGGAAGGTTATTCGCCCAACAAGATAATTAAATATTTAACAAATCACCAGCACCCTCACTAGCGAAAAGAAAATGACAGCGTACCATAATTCAGTAGGTCTTTTCATACGTGTCACATCTTTCCTTCTCTTTCTATCTTACAACGTTGTTTCTGGACACTGTCCTCTCACAGTCGTTTCTGGAAACAGCGAATATGCATTTCTCCCCAAAACTCATTGCAGCGTATGCTGCCTTGATTGCAATTACTGGTGTTTCTGCGCAAGTAACTACGACTTCGAAGAGTTTGACTACTACTTCATCTCGCAGTATCTTTTTTTCTGTCTCTACCTCCACTGTTAGCTCGTAGGAAAGGGTGGAAATAACGGTGGGAATGGTGATGGTTCAAATGGCGATGGAACTAATTGAAATTCTGGTGATTCGAACTCGGGCTCTGGAAATGGCTTTGACGAGGGATCCAACTCTGGAGATTCTGGTTCTGGTTCACGTCTTGGAAATGGCAATGGAAATGGCATCGACACAGACGCAGACGGAATTCCCGATACCTGGAGCTCAGACAACGACGACGACGGAATCGACGACAGATTCGGCTTCGACACCGACGGCGATGGACGCCCTGATCGATTCGGCTTCGATTCTGACGGTGACGGAAACCCAGATACTTTTAGACAGGATTTCGATAATCATCCTGATGGATTTGAGACGGTTATTATTTATCCCCATAAGACTGTTCATCACGGTCCCCCTCAGGCCTCGCCAAAGTCAAAGATTTATCATCCTGTTCCGTATAAGGGTAGGAAGGGTGACAAGAAGCCGAAGCATGAAACTAAGAAAGATAAGATTGAACATCATGGGGAGCATGAGTATGAACGAGAGGAAAAGGAGAAGCATAAAATCGAGTATCACAAGGAGTGTCCTGCTTGGTGGAATGCTTGGGTTTTGGCTTAGTTTTGCTGTGCTTTCTTCTTGAGACATGAGCCAACAAATTGGAGCTCAACCAGGTAGTTTCTTTTTTCAATTTGTAATTTGCTTGAAATAGGAGTTCCGCGCGGTTTCCAATTTTTTGGTGAGCTGTTCATTAGAAGGATTAAAAGAGAGTCGGGTGTAATTGAATTTCCGTTCTCTGAGTTTCGTCTTTTAGCGGTTTTGAGAAACCCCTCTCATCCACCTTGCTTTTTATTCATTCATTTCCAGTTTCAGAGTACTGTTGGTATGACTAGGTAGCCATAACAATGAGTGGTGGAATAGGTTCTTTATTACATGGTGAGCAGAGGCTGTACCTACGTGCTTATTAGCAAGCACGACACTCTCATTTTGAAAGCGATTTTGTTTTTTCTTTTTGGATTTCGAGACCTTGTTATCTTTGCTCGCGGTGGACATTAAAAGTAGCAGTAAATAGCCCGTTGTTCCAAACTTTCTAGCACTATTCAACATTATCTCAATGCTTGAGGACAATTGGATTTGATTTTTCTAAAGTTACTCTTCTCGTTTATCCCAAGTTTCTAGAGCAATTACTTGAATTGCCCTAGAGATTTAGAACAACAAGAGCTACCTAGGCAGGTACGTATTTACTGCCACTTTTAATGCCTATCGTGAGCTTGGGTTGCTTCCAACTAGGATAACATGCGACTAAGCTCCCCGTTACGATCTACCGAATCACCTCAAGAGGCAGATTTCTAAGAAGTGGGGGTTCTTGACACACCTTGAAGTTTTCTGAGGCAAGGGTATTCTCGGCCTTGCAGATTCTCCACACCAAGTTTACGTACTTCTTTTAGGCTGCAATCTTTATTTTATACTTACATCTATTAAACAATTTTGAATCGAGAAACCAAATATTATAGTGACTGCCTGGACATCCTCAAACATTTTAATACGAAGTACCATACATTGTATCAATTTATCCTCAACATGGCATTTGCAATCCGATCGGCGAGTCTGACCGACCTGCCCTCCATAGCCACTCTTGATATCGCAGCTCATAAGCCAAACTCAGCCCTCCTAAACATGAATTTATTTCCACCAGACGACATACACACTCTGTACGTCTCCCGTTACGCGCACCTACTGTCGCAATCAGATCATTATCGATTCCTCGTCGCCATTACATCTAAAAGTGAAACCACAGATGGCGGAGAGATTGCAGGCTTCCTCGTAGGAGCGAGACCAAAGCCAGAAAATTCCGAAGAAAACGAATGGAATCCAGTATTTCCAGAGGATGCGCCCGTGGACAAGCTTGCATGGTTCTCGGGGTTGATGAAGATGATGAAGGAGGACAAAATGAAGTATTATAAAAACGATATGTGGGGTTCGTTGTCCAATTCTCATAAAACCTTTTCATTCCCCAATTACATTGCGCTGACACTAAACAGAACTCGAAGCCCTCGCAACATCACCCACTTACCAGAAACGCGGAGTCGGCTCTCTTCTTCTAGCCCACTGGCTACAAGAAGTCGACAATGCTCATGGAACACTATACGTTCGCTCCTCACTATCTGGGCGTGGATTGTACGAGAAATTCGGCTGTGTGAGAAAGGGGGAGCACTCGGTCGACGTAAGCGATCAAGGATGGATGAAGCCTATTATCAATACCAACATGATAAGAGCAGCCAAGGGAATGTGATGTTTTAGCATGCGAGAGAAAGATATTAAGCGCCAATACGTGGTTTTATGAATAAAAAGTCGGGTTACAAAGAAGCATTTGAATTCAAGCTGATATCGCAACTGACTGCCTTGAAAGAAGTGATTCACACATGAGATTCAATGGTATTGGAATTCTGCGGAGCAGTTCATAGGCAGGATTAGAAGAGTCTCGAGAGTGATTGAATTTAGGTCCTCTGTTTGTTCGTAATTTCATGGCTTGAAATCTTCAGGCTCCTTTTCATTTATTCAGTTCTAAAATGAATTAAAGTATCAGCAGTAATATTTCCTTCTATAATTCCTTGAAGAGTAGTTATCATATGTTGTTTTGTGAAAGTTAAAAGTTTGACCCTAGAGTCCATATATCTAAAACGCCACGTAATACATTAGAATAGTTCCGTCAAGCTAAATCAATCATTGAATTTTATGAGAGGAACTTACGACAAAACAACTCAAACGGGTTATCACTTTGAGCTTTTCTAAAAATATCGTTGGTGTGGCTATCCCGGAATGTATTTAGAAATGCTCTGGAAATTTAGAGAGCCGGTACTCCCCCCCCCCCTAAATAAAATGTAAGCGCACGGCCGCTGTGCCATACTAAATGTCTGTGCATTCTACATTTTATTTAGGGGGGGAGAGTACTCGAGAGACCTCCCAAGTCTAAAACTCCACCACTCCAAGCAAACGAATCATTACGTTGAAAGGGGTTCAATTATTCGCACACGAGATTTAAGATGCGCAAGACAAATAAAGTCTCATGGAAACGTGTCACGTACAATAAAAGCCGCAAGCAATATCATATGACAGTGGGGTGGTCATCTCACGATGTACCCATTTGTCAGCCTCAATCACCCCAGTACATAGAGAACACCTCAGCCGATTCCACTCACCGAACCTTCACTAGAAACTCATTTCTGGACTACAATATCAATACTAAACTATCATACTTAATTATCAATCGCACAATTATGAGACGCACCCAAACAACAAAACAAAAATCCTTCTCCCGCCCCGGCTCAGTAACATACACCCTCCCCACCCACCTCATTCCCTTAACCCCCTCAACGCCCCTCCAAACAACCATCACCCTCCCCCCAAACTCAAAATGGTCCTCCGGTCTCCACTGGCACGCAAAACACACCGAATACCTCCTCATAACCCAAGGATCCGCCCTAATAACCCTTTCCGGAACCACAAAAATCTACACTCCCAAAGACGGAATAATAGTCGTCCCACGCTACGCACGTCATGAATGGAAACGCGCATCCCCAGATGGCGAAGATTTAATCGTGAAAGAATGGACGGATTTCAATGATGGTCAGAAAGAGGTGTTTTTCCGGAATTTAAGTTCTGTTATTGAGGATGAGGTTAAGGCTACGAAGGGACAGGTTAGGGGATGGTTGTTGGAGTGGAAGATTCTTGTTATTTGTTTTGCGATGGATAATTTTCCTGTTTTTGTGGATGCTGAGAGGGTTTTACCGAGGGGAATGGGGAGGGTAGTCGAGGATATGCTTGGGTATGGGATTTTGGGGAGTCTTGCTTGGTTGGGGAGGTGGGTTGGGATTAAGGGCTTGTATAAGGAGTATACTCCGGGGGGGTTAGTTGAGGACCGGAAGGAGAAATGTGGTGAGATATTTATTGGCTACCAGAAACGCAGTGGGTAGAAATGTGTTTTAGTACTCTCCCCCCCTCTAAATAAAATGTAGTGTGCACAGACATTTAGTATGGCACAGCGGCCGTGCGCTTACATTTTATTTAGGGGGGGGGGGATAGTAGACGGGTATGGCAATACTATATATACCAGGACCTCATAGGAGTTTTCTGCAAGGTCTTTACAACTCAACAGGTTTTAGAAACTGTTGATAAACAGATGCCGAAATCCCACTTGGAAGAGAGAACTAACGGGCCTGTTTCCAAATAGTAAGTCTAAAGAAAACTAGCTCTACTCAGAGAGCAGCAATTTAACAAAACGTTAATCTCGAACGCAGAGATAAGAAGTGGCTTGAAAATGTCAAAATCACAGATTCCCAGTTGCTAAATTTCGCGAAACAAAATTTCATTTCATAAAATAAGTGACAGACCCAGTACAGGTGTACACCTTCAGATCGCCCAACAAGAAATCCCTTCGGTTTCAGTAGCCACACAACTGCAATACAACTCGCAAAAAGAAGCCACGAAACAAACAAAGATAGTAGTAGCTCCTGACCCCTCCTGTGGGGGATCCAAGTTTGTGGACTAGCCCGAGAGGGGAGTTGCATTGGTAGGTCCCGCTTCTCCACACTTGCATTCTCTGACCCGACGCCTACCAAGGTGTTCTTGAGTAAATGTCACCAAGTCACCATTGGTGGCCTCAGCCGTGTTAATTCTAAAAATGCTGTCTGTGTAGCCATGATCAGAATTTAAATGGGAGACGAGTCTATTCCGCCAAAACCTCGAAGGAGACGTTTTCGCACAACTTCCAAGCGCGCATTCATACTTCCCATGGGATCTCAAGATATGACTCTCTACATCCTCCGGGAAAATAAATCTCCCAGCAACCCCGTCACGACAATGATTAAATGGGCAGGGATAGGTCGTGTGTTGCTCGCGCATATGTTTTGTAAGGTGATCTTCTCTCGCGAACTCTTTGGGACACGACGGCAGTCGACACGCAAACTCTCGTAGTCCCGAGTTATGAGCTGATTGTCTATGTCGACCGAGATCCGAAGCTCTTCCAAATGGTGTTTTCATAGAACAACCTGGCTCGTTGCATACTAGAGGGTTTGTATGGATGTTGATGATATGTGTATCGAGCGCTTTCAACGACTTGAACTTGGCCTTTGATGAGCATTTTGGTACAGGGCACCTGTTCCTGCTATTGCTCGGAACGCCTTGTTAGCGTGGTTCTAAAAAAAAAAACCCCTACTCTGATTGGTCCATCGCATTGGGCGTAACAACTGTCAGACTGGGGGCGACGATGGGGGATGAAGCTGTCTGCTCTGCATTGGCAGCGTTTCCAAACCAATCCGTAGTATCCATTGTAGGAATTTCCTCGTTGTTGTAGTTTGGTGCAGGCATCCCGAAAGCAAACGGATTCTCGCGCTCGTATTTCTCCTGAGCTGCTGCCTTGTTGTTCCTCATCGCAACGATAACGTCAATTTCGGTCTGCGTGAGAGGCATGACGGAGGTTGAGTTGTAGGATTGAGCTGGAAGGGCTTGCGATACCATGTTTTTGTTGCTATTGTCGTTTTGAAACCAGGTAGTATCGATAGAAGCCGCGTCGAAGTCGAAGAATTCGTCGCCGAGGCCGGGCATGTTGTTGGAGTCGTTGTTGAAGGCCATCTTGCAGGACGGGAGCGTCTTTCGAGGAGGGTTTGGAAACGGTTGTGCGTATTGGGTTTAGGAGGAAAAGGGTGCGTACTGTTGATTTTGTTCAGCGAGGTTCATGAGATTTCTGGTGATCGCGGTGTTTGTGGTGAAGAGTCAAAATTGCGACGGCCCAGCAGATGTGTGCTGAAGGTGTGTGATGGGTGTGTTCTTGTACCTTCGTACCTCCAAGTTACCAAATCACCAAAAATCGATGCCTGGATTACCAAAGAAGGTTACTATAACATATAGTTTGCAATAGAGAAAACACAATCTCGATTTCTTCTGATATAGTGATACTTAATTACATACAGGAGAAGCGCGAATACCTATCATTATAACAGGTTAGAATAAACTAGGCGAATTGTAAAGTTAAGTTTCTCAATTCTTGATTTTTTTAAGATTGAAACATCTTACACACACTTCTCACCACCCCCACAAATCGCATAACTGAATCTATCCGTTTAGCCCAATAGCTGCTACATACGACCATAGACTGAGAGAATTGGGCAAAGTCCTCGCTCTACGTGTACACAAGCCTCAGATAACTTCAGTTTTTGTACAAAGGGAGAACGGTTTTCTGGTTTTCCGGTTTTCAGGCTAGGCCCTGGAAAGGCAGCTTCGGCGGTTAGAGCGCCGGAGTAGTGTGGTGGCAGCCTGAAAGTCCTCGAAGCTGTAGCGCCTCCTGTGTGTTTTCAGATTCTCGGATTTGTAGCATACTACTCTCTGAAGGAAAATCATCTGGGGGCATCCGTCAGCGCTTGGAGCGCTGGAGCTGTGTGGCGGTAGTTTCAAAGCCCCTGAAGCTGTAGCATCTCCTGTTTGTTTTCGGGTTTTCGGATTTGCAGCGTACTACTGCGCCACGAAATGCATCACGTGCTACATCCCCGCACGAAGGGCTACTCTACGTTAAGTCCGCCTAGACGTTAAATAGACATACACACACTCTTATCCCACACTCCACTCTAGAATGTGATTTCTATCTTACTGTATGTTAATATCTTCAGACACACGAGATTCTAGCCGCCTGAAACCATGCGTCTTTTGGAGATGAAAAGACCTGGCGAATTCAGCCTGGTCCAGGTTGCCACCTATGACATCTTTCCCTACGCAATACTTTCGCATACTTGGACGGATGAAGAGGTCACATATCAAGATCTAATTAGTAGTGCTGGGAAAAGCAAGTCTGGCTATAAAAAGATTGAGTTTTGTAGAGAACAAGCGACCAGAGACGGCCTATAATACTTCTAGGTGGATACTTGTTGTATTAACAAGTCTAACACTGCTAAGCTTTCGAAGGCTATTAATTCGATGTTTCGCTAGTATCAGAATGCAAAGAAATGCTATATATACCTTACAGACGTTTCGATACCTAGCGAAAACGTAGACGTCTAACTATCCCAGATCGCGTAGGAAGTAGCCTTTCAGAGGAGTATATGGTTTACGAGAGGCTAGACACTTCAAGAACTTATTGCTCCAGCGGTGGTCAAGTTCTTCTCTCAAGAGGGCAAGCTACTAGGTAACAAAAAGTCACTCGAAAAGCCAATTCAAGAGATTACCCATATTCCAGTTCAGGCTCTGCAAGGGAATCCTTTCTCTGATTTTAGCATAGCTGAGCGGAAAAAATGGGCAGCACAACGCTAGACAACAGAGGAAGAAGACATTGTGTACTGTTTGTTAGGTCTCTACGAGGTATCGATGCTAGCAATTTATAGCGAGGGGAAGAAGGCCGCACTAAAAAGGCTCGAAATGGCAGTAAAGGGCTTCTCTCAGGACGAGAGCGAGCCGAGAGATCTCAAAGGTGCGGCAGATCTAACGTGACTTGGCCTATGCTAATCGCTCTTCCATAGACAATACTGCTCCGTTCATCGTCCCATTCGACAAAAATCTCAACTTTATAGGCCGCAAGTCCCAGCTTACCCAACTCGAAGAAAAGCTATTCAGGGACCGTCGAACCACGAAGTTTGCAGTTACAGGGCTTAGGGATATAGGAAAGACCCAACTAGTGCTTGAACTTGTCTACCGAGTTAGACAGAAGTATCAGCATTGCTCAGTTATCTAGATACCGGCGACCAACGTGGAAAGTCTTCATCAAGCATATCTAGACGTTGCCCGACAGCTCAAGATCCCTGGTTTAGACGAGGATAAAGCGGATGTAAAGAAACTTGTACAACGTTACTTGAGCAAGGAAAGCGTGGGCCGGTGGCTTCTAGTGTTTAATAATGCCGACGATGTGAATATGTGGATCACCCAATCAGGGCCAGGATCCGGCCGTCTAACCGACTACCTCCTACGAAGTGAGCAAGGATGCATCGTCTTCACGACGCGAGATAGGAAGACCGCCGTCAAACTTACACCACAGAATGTCGTAGAAGTGCCCTTGATGGACGAAGACGTAGCGATACAGCTGCTCCAGAAGTGTTTAATTAACCCGGATCTGGTTAAAAATAAACCACATACAACAGCCCTCCTTAAAGAGCTCACCTACCTTCCGCTTGCTATTGTTCAGGCAGTAGCATACATCAACGAGAATGGGATCGCCTTCGTGGACTATCTATCCCTCCTTACAGAACAAGAAGAGGGCGTTATCGATCTCCTTAGTAAGGAATTTGAGGACGACGGGAGATATGGCAACATCAAGAACCCCGTGGCAACAACATTTCTTATCTCATTCGAACATATTCGGCGCCGAGACTCTCTATCAGCTGAATACTTGTTATTTGTGGCTTGTATAAGCCCAAAGGATGTCCCACAGTCTCTTCTTCTACCTGGCTTATCACGGAAAAAGGAAATCGACGCTCTAGGGACACTAAATGCTTACTCGTTTATTACTAGGCACTCAGGGGCCCTAGTATTTGATGTTCACCGGCTAGTGCATCTTGCGACTCGGAACTGGCTCAAAAACGAAGAGTTGCTTGCTTGGTGGACTAAGAAGGCAGTCAAACGATTAGCTGATATTTTCCCAACAGATGATAACCAGAACAGAGGAGTTTAGAGGGGTTACCTACCACATGCATGTTGTGTTCTAGAATCTAATCTTGTTGAACCAAGTAGGATAGAAAGGATCGACTTAGCTTAGAAGGTTGGATTATGCCTTGATAGCGATGGACGCTGGAAGGAGGCCGGGCCCATGTACCGGCAGACGCTGCAGCTTCGTGAGAAGGTCCTGGGCCTCGAGCACCCTTATACTCTTACGAGCATGAACAACCTCGCACTCCTCTTAGATAATCAGGGCAAGTACGACGAGGCCGAGCCCATGTACCGGCAGACGCTGCAGCTTCGTAAGAAGGTCCTAGGCCTCGAGCACCCTCATACTCTTCAGAGCATGAACAACCTCGCACTCCTCTTAGATAATCAGGGCAAGTACGACGAGGCCGAGCCCATTTAGCTATAGTCACTCTTTCACTTCATAATCTTTGTATCATATATATTTTTATAACTTTGATAGAGAGGGGCTTGGGGGAAGTGGTGTTTATATACTTTGATATATCGAAATGATTTCTAAGCATATTAGATCACTTTCTTAAAAATATTCTAGAAGGCTCGCTTTGATTACTTAAAAGTTGTCAATGAAAGACACGTTCTAAGTCACCGCCAAGCGTCAAATTAGTCCAAGCCAAAAGGGCGGCTTACAACGTTAGTATAAGGGTTGGAACCTATGATAGAGGCTCGGGCCATGCCCTCGCTAAGCAGTGGCTATTACCCCACTGCTAAGCAAGTCTCTTCTATTCTATACTTTTCTGTTCTATTCTTTTGACATTATATATTTGTCAAGCAGTTTCTTGAAATATTCCAGAAGCTCTTCCTCTCTCTATATATAGAGGAAGAGCTTGCATATATATAGTCTTCACGCACTTCTTAATTGAATATTCGAAACCATACCTTTGAGTTGTACGAGGTCTGGCCTCTTACAGTTAAGCCATAATATAATAATAAAGATTATACGCTTCTTGCAGCGTAGCCGGAAATCATCTTGTCGAAGGAAGCAAAATAAGGATTCACGCGGCGACGTAACAATGGCGGCGATAAGAGAGCGGAATTCCGTATAAATACTAGGACTTATAATTGTAGAGGTTTATTATTCTATAAAGCTTATTGTAACAGAGGTATCTCAACCAAAGGATAAAACGGCCGATTTTGGCAGATATCGGTCACTTTTTTCTCTCGCTTAAGGGTGTAGTCTAACTTAGAGTATATCGGGAGAACGGAATTGTTTAGTAAGGCTTAGCAGTCTACTATACACAGCCACAGCTCAGTAGCTAGAAGCTTTATTATATAAGATATACATCATAGTTACTATAACCACTATCTACTTTTATTATCAAGTAACCAGGGAGTCTTGATCGTTTAATTTAGAGGTACTAACTCACTATGCCCATATAGCGACGTTACGTGACACAGCACTCCCTGGTCACTACAAGACTGAAAATGAATTTTTAGCATCATGATAAGGCTCGGAAACTCAGATCAAAGTAATTGAGTTTGAAAGGCGCAAAGAACTCGTGGTAGCGCTGTATGTTAAGGGGTTTAATTATACTTCGAATTAACGCCCTCTACAATCAGGCGCAACGGCGACGGCGTGGTTGTAAATTTCAAATTAGCTATGATTTGGACTGTTCAGGAATGATCATACAACATAACTGACACAAAAATACTAGAAGTTTCAAGAATTCAAAGTACCAACAGTTTTTCTCGTCACGGGGTGTGTATCTCGATGCATGGATGCACATTATTTTACTTATTTGTGTAAGTGTTCGTCACATATGAGGCCCCTGGGGCTAACCCGGTTAGCCCCCAAGAGCGCTGTAAATAAGACCTGGATAAGTATATTGTATTATGCCCCTGCCCGCTCTCAAACGCTCGCTCCTGAGGCTATTCGCAAAGCCTTCGACGAATCAGGAGCGAGTATTTGTGTGCCGCTCCGTAAGGAGCAATAGTGATATATTTACAAAGCCAGTCCATGTAGCGCTACCTGCCGGATACGGTAGGAAGTAAATAAATCACAACGAACCCTGGTAAATAAGCCTTGTATCCTCCTATCAGCGTCCAGAGCTACCTGCTCCCGCTCTGCCAGATTCCAAGGCTCTCCATGTCCCTTTTGTCCCCCGCTCAAGCTAATTACAGAGTGGGAGGGATGGAAATCGTAAAACCGTCTTTTTTAGAATAGGTGATTGTTGCAAAAATGCTTTTGAATTGTGCCTCAAACCTCTTAAATGGAGGAAGAGAAAGGATGTATTTATATACAAATTTACAATTCTAGAATGTTCTAGATCACGTGTTACTGATTCTAAGCGATTCCAGCAACAGTGATACTATAGCCAAGGTACAGACTTTCCCTTGCTTAAGTGCCCGGGGAAAGGGAAAGCTGATGCTTACGTAAGCTTCTACCACTCTACAAAAACAACTCATATAATAGAAAGCTATCAAGAGAAGATTATATAATTTAGTAACAAATATTATATTTAAGTAAAAGACTATTACTTCTATTCTCTAATTATATACCTCTCTATTGGAGAACAGAACACCTTTTTTCGCAGATTGAAATTTTTGTTCGAAAAAGCTCAATCTCTCTTGCTTCCGCTTAATAAGCTAAATGTAACGAAACTCAAACGAACTAAACAAAGATGACTAAGTCTCGAAGGTTGGTATACAGGTAAGAAGTACAGATGCGCCGGGTTGTTTACTTAGAAGTGAACTCGTTACTTATATCAAAGATGTTAAATAAGATGATAAGATTAATAACTAAAGTTGAGCACGAAGCTCCTATCTAATGGCAGACGTGCCAGTCTTATATAGAACTGTAGTCTCCTGTTCTAATCGCTCTAGTCGCTCGCCCTGATCGCTTTAGTCGACAGGCGACTTAAGCGACTTAGGCGACTAGGTCATGTGATGCTTCTTACTAAAAGAAATCCATAGATCGCTTAGCTAGTCTAAGGATCCCTCTTTTTGTTTATAAGAGTTCCTAATAGTGCTTAACCTGTTAAGGCGCCGCCTAGTCTTCACTTGTTACATGTTTATACGTGATTCGTAATACTATCCCCTTCTTAGCCTAGCGTGTCCCTACGCTTAAGTACGACCTAAGAAATACTATCAGAAGGCTAGCGGCCCTCTCTTACTATAATGTTTTTAATAACACTATCTATAAAAGATAAACTAAAACAAAATCGTATTAATAACGCTCTCTATATTAATTAAGTAGGATCTGAAATGTCTCCTTATACTCACTGTCTTACTTCTACGTCTAGCTGTTGATATATATCTATTGCCGGGGGTAAGAAATGTTCTAAGTATACTAGGAAAGGTAAAACTTATAATATCGAGGAGTAAAATTGAATACCTTTAACTTTTAAATAGGAATCTCTTAACGCGTAGAAACGCTGTCTATGGGTCGAGGAGGAGACGGCCTATTAGGCCTAAGAAAAGGCCTTTCGGGCCTAGTAGGAAGTAATATTAAAGGTTCTCCGTCTTCGAGCGTAGTAACGTCTTCTCGACGAGCGAGAATAATAGATGCTTCGTTAAGGACTTAGCACTCTTTAGAAGCTAGATAAGGCTAAGGAAAAGGAGGAAAAAGAAAAAAAAAGAGAAGGAAAGGAGAGAGGAGGCTGCTAGGCTAGCCGCCTACCCTACCTCTACCGCTTCTAACCCTGCTTTCGACCTAGGTCTCGATCCTAGTTTCCTCGAGGTCTTCTCTACCGATTACCTAATATAAGTAACTTTAGGTTTTAACAGTAGAAGTTCTAAAGTTTCTCTAAGTACTAGTTAATATTTTTTCTAGGTTCTTAAGTGTTCTCTAAGTATAGGTAATCTAACTATTTAATTAAATACTTAATCTTATCTTTAATAATCTTATAGTTAAGGATCTTTTTAACTTTATATTTAACGTTTAGATTAATTAGTTGAATTTCTATAAATAGGGCTAGTAGTGCCCCTAGTAGCGCTAGTTCGAGTAAGGATATATAGAATACTAGATAGATGTTTATTATCTTTAGTAGCGCTAATTTATAATTTAAGAGTCCTCTAACTCGTTTGATTTTGAATAGTCTAAGTTTTTTATAATCTAGTTTATTACTTAGTCTTTTTATATTAATATTTTTCTATACTAAGTAGACTTTATCCCCCTCTTTTAGTATTAGCTCTTAACTACGTCGTTTGTTATAGTAGTATACGTTTCTTTCAACTATAAACTATAAGTCCTTTATAAGTTCCTTATATAGACTTTTGATTTTCGAGATATAAATATAAGTAAGTTAATTATTAATAGTTATAGACAGCGGTTCTCGATACACCGTTAGTTTATACTTAAAATTAGTATAGAATAGTATAATAAGTGTTATTTCTATTACTAAACTATTATAAGCAAACTATGCTAAAGGTAGTAGTTCTACCTAGTTGTTTTACTAGTAGTTTATATAACAACGAAGGTATATTTCAACTACTTAATTTATCTATTTGTTTCCTTTATTTATTTAAGAGTAAAAAGCTATAAAAAGCTTCCTTTTCGTACCTAATCGTTTTATAAGAGCGATCTAAAATTTTAAGGTAAAGAGTTTGTCTCTATCTAAGAGTATTTCTTCTAGTAATCTATATCTTAAGATTACTTCTCTAAAGAATATAAATACTAATTCCTTAGCTATACTTAACTCTATATATACTATTAGAATTATATACTTTATAAGTTATTCTATAATAACTAAAATCGAGTTATACTTAACTTATATTATCAGATCTTTAGATTTTAGTAATTTAATAATAAAATCTATAAATATTAATTTCTAAGGTATTTATAGTATTAGAGTAGTGTTTATCTATCTATAAGGTATATAGTAGAAAGTCTTATTCCTAGTATAAGTATTATATTCTGTTATTACTTTCTTAACTATCGTGGATAATTAATTAATATAGTAGTATTATCTTATTCTCTAAAGAGTTCTACGAATTCCTTAGTAGCTATAAGTAGGCGTAGTATAGTATTCTTATACGAATTCCTTTATATACGAGCTAGAAACCTATAGTTTCCCTTTTATATACTAGTTATATCCTTTATAAATATTTTAAATTTTATCTATCTAAATATTATTTATTACTACTATTTCATATATAATAGGTACTAGGTCTCTATTCTTAAGAGTTTTCAAGATCTTAATCTTCTTATACTCTTTATTTCCCTTGTATCTAGGTTTTTAGCTAAGAGTATTAACTTAAGTATTTAACGTTCTCTTTATATATTAAATAATAATATTAAATCCTTCTAATATCTCCGCCTATCTAGCTAACTATCTAGTTATAAGTTCCTTAGTTATTATAAACGTTCTAAGGTTCTTATAGTCGAATAGAATTATAACTTAGTATTTTACTAGCTATAAATAGATTCTCTAGTATTCTAAGGCTAATACTATAATAAGTAATTCTTTATCAAAGATACTATAGTTTTATTATACTATATTAAATATTTTAGAATAATATATAATAGATATAAGTTTCTCTTTTCTATTTAGTTATAAGTAAATTATATCTATTAATATATCTAAGACGTCTATTTTAATTATACTAGGTTTTTCTATATTAAAATCGTATAGAATAGGTTTTTCTATAAACCTTACTTTAATTCTTTAAAAAGCGTTCTTAGCTTATTTATTTTAAATAAACTTAATAGCTTTCTTAACTAGTACTAATATTAGTTTAGTAATCTTTATATAGTCTTAGATAAACAGATAGCAAAAGTTTATAAATCTAAGGAAAGACTATATATCTTTTATATTCTCTAGTAACTTCTAGTTTAAGATATCTTAGATCTTTACTAGATCTATTTCCATTTTCTCTAAGCTAAATACCTATCTTAGGAAAAGTGTCTAAGTTACTCTAAATTTATATTTCAAGAGTTTCAACTAAGAGTTTACTTTTATAAGTTATTATAAAACTTCTTTAATATATCTCTTATATTCTTCTTCTTTTTCTAAGAAGATTAAGATATTATCTAGGTAATAGATTACTATTACTTCTAGAAGATCTCTTAAAATATTATTATTTTATCTCTAATATATAGCTAGTACGTTATAAAGTTTAAATAGTATAACTATATATTTATAAAGGCCTAATAGTAAGATAAATACTATCTTCTATTCGTCTCTGACTTTTATTTATATAAGTCTATAGACGTTTTATTAATCTAGTTTTATAAATCGTACTACCTTACCTAACTTATCCTATAAGTATTAGCTAAGTAGTAGTAGGTAAGCGTTCTTAACTATAGTATAATTTACTTCTTAGTAATTAATATATACTCTTCTATCTAGGTCGTCTTTCTTCTTAATAATAAGTATATTTAAGATAATTAGTAACTTAGATTTTCTAATATATCCCTTCTTAATACTTTCCTTTATATAACTTTCTATTCTTTATAAGCTTTTCTAGTTATATAACCGAAGCTTCTACTTTAAGAGGTGATAATCCTCTTTTAATTTAATCTTATAATCTTATAAGCGATGTTCTAGTAAGACTTATAAGTCTTCTAGGTTTTTAAACAAGGCTTTAAATTCTTTATACTATATAGGTATTCCGTTATCAGCTGTCTTACTAACCTATAGAAGACCCTAGGTAAGGTGTCCTAGCGTCTTAGAAGAGGTAGCGCTAACCTCGTTCTAGCCTTATAGTTATAATTATAAACCTACGTAATTATATTATCTAAAGGTTATTTTCTAAGCCTTCTAGTTAATATCTAGATTATGTTCTTAAATCTATAGTATACTAAGTATTACTTCCTTACTTCCTATTTTAATAATATCGAATTATATATCTAAGCAGTGTCTTTTAATAGTAATCTTTATTAGAATAGTTTACTAATTAATAATTCTATCCTAGTATATAACGTCTGTTCTATTAACTACTCCTAAGCGGTATAGCCTTATACCTTTGATTAAGATATTCAGCTTCTTCTAAGCTACTAGAGAAAGGAAATTACCTATTACTCTAGAATTAATTAAGACTCGGAGTTTCTTTCCTCTTATCTTCTCTATTACTATAAGTTAATTCTCTCTAAATATAGCGTTTAACTCTCCTATAATAGCGTAACTTTCTAGTTTAATATAATAAACTTTGAAACTTCTCTTACTATTACCTTCTTTCTAAGAGCTTAGAAAGAATATTATTTTTTTATTATTAGAAAAAGCTACTTCGTATATTAGACTATCTTCTACAGTTCCTTTAGGTTCTAGAAGTGTTCCTATAAAACGTCTTTCTATAGACTAGTCTAATAATACTCGTAGTTTATATTAAACCTATTTAATAGTTACTCTATATAATGTTTTAGTAGTCTACTACTTACCTCTTATAAGTTAGTAGAATTCCTAGATTAGGTTAGTCTAGAGGTCTACCTTAGTAACTTTAAATATTTGCTAATCTCCTAATCCTTTAAATACTATTATAACTCCTTTTTTAATCTTTAATACCTAATATTTTTCGTTAATTACTAACTTATAATCTTAACTAGGTAGGTAGGTAGTAATATCCGACTTTAGACATCTATTATATTTATCGAATCCCTCTAGGTAATACTACTGCTATTTAGTAGTATTATTTTTTAAATTAGTAACTATCTATAGATCTCTCTTCTCTAGGTAGTTATACAGTATCGTCTATTCTAGTCCTAGCTTCTTAAACTTAATAGTTTCTCTATTATTAATAGAGCTAACTATAGTTACTTAATTCTAATTATTTCTTACTATCTTATAAGTAGTTAAGATAGTAGAGTTGATTCCTTAAGTAGAATATAAGCTCTAAAAATCAGGTTTTTTTGTCCTTCTATATATACTTATCTATTCTCTCTCTTAAAGGTCCTAATAAATGCCTATATTTCCTCTTCTTTAGGTTTATATATTCTAGGATCTACCTTTAATAAGTTAGATTCTAACTCTAATAACTCTAATAAACTTATTAATAGTAGTAATTCGTATCCTTCTTAAAGAGGTGATTTATAATCTATTTCTAACTATATATCGTAATTTTCTTTAAAGAGTAGATCTCTATTATTATTAGTATTTTATACTCTACTAACTTATAACTCGATTCCTTTATTTAGCTATAAGTATATAACGTCTACTGTTATATCTATAGCGTTTGTTTTAATTTATATACTATATTCTTAGGCTTCGAGTTCCTTGTCTATAAGTTTAATTTTATTAAGTAATACTACTTCTTTGTAGACTATAGTGTTGATTTGTCTCTTTCTATTAGAGTCTTTCTTCTTACTACACTTATTTGCTCTATAGCTAAAGAAGCTATAGTTATAATATAAGTTCTACTTACGTCGACGATTTCGCTCCTTCTAGGAAAGTCTCTCTTTCTTTTAAAAGGTTTTCTTCTATATAGTATTTGCCTTCTTACTATATTTATTAACGTAAGAGTACTTCTACTTTCCTAACTCTTAACTCTTTTCCTTATATCTAGGGTTACTCTTCTTAAATTCGTATAGGCGGTTATCTAACTAGATAACCTCTTTAATTATATCTATAATAGTTAAGAACTATATATTCTGCTTAGTTATTTCCTTATAGATATATACCTTTAATCCTCTATAGAAGAGTTCTATAAGAGCGATAGTATTCTACTCTGATTTTGTTCTATAGCGTTGAAATTTATTAGCGTAGTCTATTATAGATCCGGTTTAGTATAACTCTAAAAGCTTATATACAGCTGTTTAAATCGCGTCGAAGTCTTTAAAGACTTTTCTAATAGTTGTCTTAAATCCTCTCTAAGATTTAAATATAATCTTAGTTAATTCTATCTTTCTATCTTTATTCTTATTCTTAAAAAAGTTCTCTAAGTATAGCTTAGCCTATTCTAATACTAATCCTCTAAGGTAGGAGATAGCGAAGATAGTTTATAAATTATAATTGCCTTTGAACTTATTAGAATTAAAGTTAAAGTAGATATCTATTTAGAGAAGGAATAAGTTAAGTTTCTTTCGCTTTCTATAATACGTGTCTAGTATCTTAACTTTAATAGTTTTAAGTGCTTCGACCTTGTAGAGCTCGGGAGCGTCTAGTATATTAACATTATCGTCGTTCCTAGTTAACTATATACTAGTAGGTATTCTTCTAGTTATACTTCTAGATATTTCTACGACGTTAACTTAACTAATATTCGAGCTAGCTACTACGAGGGTTGCTAGGGCTATAGCGACTGAACTTCTAAGCAGATACTTAAAGTATAATAAAACTTAAACGAACTAAACAAAGATGACTAAGTCTCGAAGGTTAGTATATAGGTAAGAAGTATAGATATACTAGGTTGTTTACTTAGAAGTAAACTTATTACTTATATCAAAGATATTAAATAAGATAATAAGATTAATAACTAAAGTTAAGTACGAAGCTCCTATCTAATAGCAGACGTGCTAGTCTTATATAGAACTATAGTCTCCTGTTCTAATCGCTCTAGTCGCTCGCTCTAATCGCTTTAGTCGACAGGCGACTTAAGCGACTCAGGCGACTAGGTCACGTGATGCTTCTTACTAAAAGAAATCCATAGATCGCTTAGCTAGTCTAAGGATCCCTCTTTTTATTTATAAGAGTTCCTAATAGTGCTTAACCTATTAAAGCGCCGCCTGGTCTTCACTCGTCACATGTTTACACGTGATTCGTAATACTAAATTCCTTCTATAGAGTCTCTCTTAGAAGAGCCTCCGTCCTCGCCTACGCCTCTAGGAAGGGGTATAAGGAGAGAGAGAGTTCGCTCGATTCTCTCTATTCTAAATATCTAATAACACTTCGTCTCTAAGACTACTAAAGCTCTCGAACGTAGAGCTATAGCCTAAACCTTCTTTAGAGAGATTAGAGAAGCTATAGACTACTACCTTAGCACTACTCTCGATAGCGCCTCTCTAGAACTCTTACTCTTTCTCTAAGCCTTTTATACTTAAGTAGCCGACCTTAGCCTTTCTTTCTACTAGGTATTTACTAAAGAGACCTTACCTCTACTTCCTTTAGCTCTTAACACTTACTTAGAGTATAGAGACGCTTCTACGCCCTCGTTGACTCCCTCCTCCCTTCTAGGCCCTGTAAGGAAAATTTTATATATATAGACTATAAGGAATACCTTAGCGTCTAAAAACAAAGCCAAAGCTATAAGTATAATAATAATAATAATAATAACTATATTATCTCTCTCTTCCGCCGCCTTTAAGCTACAGAAGAATAAGAGAATACTAGCTAAATCTAACCTTAGAGTCTTTATCCGACTTCTCTAAGACTCTTCTAACAGGAACCACTCCGCCTAAGCTATCTTTCTTACACTTTATAACCTAAAAATAGGCTATAAAGAGCTAGTATAAGAAGTACTCTCGGTTAAATCTGGTTTCGCCATTGTCTCTAAAGACAA
Source organism: Calycina herbarum (assembly GCA_001414485.1). Classification (NCBI taxonomy): domain Eukaryota; kingdom Fungi; phylum Ascomycota; class Leotiomycetes; order Helotiales; family Pezizellaceae; genus Calycina; species Calycina herbarum. Next base: position 365,541 of record LLEY01000023.1, on the reverse strand, counting down.
AGAAGCTCTAGATACTCTTTTAATAACAAAGAGGGCCTATATTCAAACCCTATTTACTATAGCTAAAATAGAGGTCTTATAAGACTAGGTAGTATACTATATAACAGGTATACCTCGAAGTGTAGAAACTGTCTAGATTAGCGAAGAAAGAGCGATTCTTTTAACTCTTATCTCTACTATAGCCGAAGTAGTAGCTATAGTAATAAAGGAACGAATTAGAATAGCACCTACAAAAGTCAACATAGCCGCTAGCTCTCTCTTAAACGAGCTATTTTACACTACCTAGATCGCCTTCTTTAAGGAAGAGGACGTAAGAGGTCCTTCCGCTATCCTAGATATAACGTCACTCCTAAGCAGCAGAGCCTTCCTTAAGCGTCTCCTTAAAGTCTCTACTATAATTTAGTACTCAAAGTACTAGAAGTGGTATAACTTACGGAACTACGGTAAAAATCAATAATACCGCATATATAGTAGTATAAAACACTTAGAAGCCTTCTACCTAAGGTATATAAAGCACTCTTAATATAAATTAAAATACCTATACTATAACAACTCTTACGCCTTAGACAACCTTATATACTAACTCCGGCTAAAAGCCTCTAGACCCCCGCTTTTAATAGAGAATAAGAGATCTATATAATAAGTATATAACGAGATTCGCCTAAGAAAAGAGGAAGACTCGCTCTATAGCAACGCAGATACTAAAATAAGCTGCTCTACTACTCCTACTCTTCTCTTGAACTTACTATAACTAAGCAAAGAGGCCTCTACGAGCGCCTCTTCCCCGCTTTCGAACCTCTCTTCTTAACTAAGGAGCCTAGACCCTTACCTCTCTCCTTTATAAGTAGACGAGGACCTTTTAAGTAATACTGCCTTTAAGTCTTATAAATTAATATATATAAGTCTAGTAAGTACTAAGAGCTAGTACTCTAACTAGTCTACTCTAGATAAATAGATATAGTTCTTATTTAAGAACTATATATCTACTAGAAAGAGATTAACTATTAAATTATAAGACAATACTTAAACTATGCCTACTTTACACCTATATATAACTAGAACGTTAACTCTTCTAGAGTTCTTTTATATAAAAGAGAGCGAGGATTCTCTTAAGTTAATAATCACCGACTATACCCTCGCTTAAATGCCGAGACCTTGTTTATATCGAGATCACTTCCTCTTAAAGCCCTCTACTTTATATACTTAACGTATATAACGCCCCTCTAGGTACTAAGAGAGCAGGAGAGGCTGTTAACTATGTTCTTAGCTTAGTATATATTCTTATAACTAATACTCTAATAGCTAGCGACTTTAACCTAAAGAGCTAACTCTGGCAGCCGGACTTTCTAGAGTAGGAAAGCACACAGTCCTCCCTGCTTATCAACTAGATAGAGGACAGAGGGCTATAGCTCTCTACCTCTCCTAGTACGCGAACTTATAACCTCGGTAACACCCTCGACCTAGCCTTCTACTCTAATAACCTCTACTAGAGAGAGGCTGTTACTAAGGTTGACCTTATATTTGAGTATAGCTCTGACCACTTCCTACTTCTTACTCGACTTCTATATATAGGAAACTTAACTATAAAGGACCTCTCTCTTAAGCTTAGCTCTCTTAACGTTAAAACCTTTAAGACAACTCTTTAAGGAAAGCTTGAAACTTAATAGCTTTATAAACTTATAAAGTAACTAGACTCGGACTTGCTAGAGGCCTTAGCAGGATTTATTACTAAGAGCGTATATAGCGTATATCTTAGCAGCGCTAAGCGAGGGCTTAGATACGGGTTTAGACACCTCTAGTAGAATAAGGAGTACTAGACAGCGGCTACCGTGGCAAGGCAGGTATAAAGGCTTAACGCGAGCGTACGAGCCTTAAAGACTCTTTATAAGAGTCTAAGATAGGAAATCTGGAAGGTAAAGAGAGAACACTTCCGTACTCTAGTTAACAAAGCTACGAAGAGCAAAGATGTATTTAAAATTTATAAGTAGCACTAGAGCACTAGAATCTATAAGTCTCTCTCTCTAAGAGACTCGGTAGGCTAACTAGGCTTCTCTACCTAAGAAAAGTAGAAGATCCTAGTATAAGAGCTACTTATAAACAAGGCCGAAGTCGGGGATATTCTATTTAATACTCTAACTACCTCTACTTAGTCTCTTCTCTAGGCAGTCCTTATACTACGCGAGGTCGAGGAATCGATCCTTAGGAAAGCTTCTACTATGCCAGGAGAAGACGAGCTAGTAACAGGAGTCCTTAAAGCAGCTTAGCTATAGATCTTATATCTTATCCTCTCCTTATTCAAAGGCTATATAGAGGTAGGTTTCTACCTAAAGATCTTTCGTACTACTATCGTCGCTATTATCTCAAAGCCTAATAAGAAAGATAAGTCGTCCTCTTAAGTATATCGTCTAATTACCTTACTCTTAGTCCTTAGAAAGAGGCTTGAAAGGCTTCTTACAAAGAGAGCCTCTTAGATAGCTATTAAGTACTCTGTCCTAGAGCAAAACCAGTTCAGGGCTCTCCTCTTAAGAGCTGTTATAGACCTTACTACCTGTCTTACCTTCGATATTAAGTTAGCTCTTATAGATAAACAGAAAGCCTCTCTTCTTATACTTGATATTAAAGAGGCCTTTAACATAGTACTTCCTAGTTACTTAATTAAAAGGCTAAGAGAGCAAGGTTAGCTGGATTACTTTATTAAATAAGCTACCTCTTTCTTAACTAATAGACTAGTAAAAGTAAAACTAGACAAGGAAATAGGAGCTTCTACCCCGCTTTAATACAGGCTTTCTTAAGGCTCGCCTATCTCGTCTATTCTCTTTATACTTTATATCTAGCTCCTCTTTAGCTTAGAGGTTAGCTCTCTTCTAGTATTATAGAGATTCGGTTACGTAGACGACATTAGATTACTTACTTTTAGGCTCTTAAAGGCAGGGAATATTAAGGCCCTTATAGAGCAGGTAGCTAGTACCCTAGAGTAGGGTATAGACGAGGGTATTACTTTTGACGCTAAGAAGTTAGAACTTATATACTTCTCCTATAAAAGGAAGCAAAAAGAGAGAGGTATCTGGCCCTCTCTCTCTATTATAGTTGAAGAGAAGATAATAGAACCTACGTAAGAGCTTAGGTAGCTTAGTATCTTCTTTAACCTCTGCCTTATATTCTATAGCTACGTTAAAAGAATAACAAGTAAGGCTATACTTATAGCTAATACTCTTAAAGGAATAATAAATACAATAAGAGGCTTACCTCCTTATCTGCTTAAGTAAGTTACTACTGCTTCTATCCTCTTAATCGTCTACTTTAGATATAAGACCTAGTACCTTAGTTAAATAAGAGAGGAAACAAGCTAAGTAGGCTTTGTAAATAACTAGATCAGCCGCTACCTAACTCTCTTAGATAGAGTAGTATTAAAGTGTGCTAGGATTATCCTCCTAGTCTATAAGACTACCCCTACCTTGGCACTCCTTATAGAATCTAGCCTCTTAGCTATTGAAATCGCTCTTATAGTAAAAAGTAGAGTATTTAAGGCTAGAACTCGCTGACTTAACTTAGCTCACCTGCTTAAACGATGTATAAATAACTCTTACTTAAAAGCTAGGCTTATTTACTACTCTTTTAAACTTCTCTCTCTCTTAGAAGAAATCGACCTAATATAAGACCTCTTATAGAATAGAGGGTTTAACCGGTAGGCCTGTCTTCTCGAGGTAGTAGGTCTAAGCCCTAGTAGTAATAAGAACTTCTACAAAGCTGAATTCCTTGAATTCCTTACCTCTATCTCGTCTATAGACCTGGTTATATTTACCGACGGCTCTCGCTTAGATAACAAAAGTACTAGTAGCAGTGTATGTCTTATAAGAGGAGGGGTTGTTCTAAACACAAGGCTCTTCCCCTTCGGTAAAACATTAGAGATATATAACGTAGAAGCTAAAGCTGTCTTATATAGTCTAGAACTAGCCCTAGACTCCTCTTTCTAGGCCTCGGCTACGAAGTACTAGATTTGCTTCGATAACCTCGAAGCTATACTATAACTAACCTACTAGTCTTATAGCACGTCGTAAGAGACCTTTAATAAGGTATATAGCTTTACTTAGCTATACCTAGAGAAGATTTAGACAAGGTAGTGCCCTAGTTATATAGGAATCTATAGTAATAAAATAGCTAACAAAGCTATAGGAAAAGCGGCTCGAACACTCTCTTCTAGTTCCTCTCTACTCTATACTACTATACTTAAGAGAGAGGTTAAAGAGACAGGGATCAGGCTCGTAAATCAGCTCTAGTAGATAACGCTCCTAGATACTTATAAAAACCTAGGACTTACTTCCTAGCTTTCAAAACCTAAGACTCTCTAGCTACTAAGAGAGGTCCTAGCTCGGCTAATTACAGCTCGAACTAGATACAGAGACTTTATAGTATATCACCTCCGCTTCTTCTACCTTAATACGTTACTAGAATCAGGGAATTACAAGTATAAAAGAGCGAAAACACAATTCCACCTACTCTACTATAGGCTAGCAAATAACAAAGACCTAAGACTATTAGCTAAGGTAGAGAGAAACCTGTAACTTCTTTTCAGACCTAGCTACGAGGAACTCTTTAGTAAGATCTATACTAAAACTAAGTTCTTTACGAAAATCTATTCTTCGAGATAGCTTAACTCTATTTTCCTTTCTTTTCTCTTTACTTATATATCTCCTTTGTCTTTTCTTGATTCTATAAACTAATTAAGAACAAGAGCTGTTTCGAAAGTAGAGCTTCTCTTTAAACTATCTCTATAGCCTAGAGCACCCCCCTAGCGTTATTTGCCCTCTTTTGAGACACTTTTAGAATTTAGCCTACGCGAGCTATTCTCCGCTTAACGTTAAATAGAAATAAATAAATAAATAAATATACCTCTCTATTTTAAGTTATATCTATAAGTAATATTAGAGATATATAGTTAGTCTTTAATAGTAATATAACTCTTACTATATAGTTTCTTAGCTTTATAGTTTATATAACCGACCTAGTATAAGTGAATAACTTAACCGTAGTTAAATTAGAAATATAATACAAATCTTTATAAAACTATATCTCTCTAACTTAAAGTCTATTCAAAGCTCGTAGCTTTGACTTATAGACCGTGTTTAAAAATCTAAGAATTTTAAGAACTTAGAGCCTACGACAGCTTATAAGAGCTTCGAGAGTATTAAGCGAATCCGCGAAGTATAGTCGTAGTTAGTTAATTCGTAAGTTTAATAGAATATTATAAGAAATTAGCTATAACCTTAATAAAAAGTCCGAGAGAAATATATTAGAGTTCTAAAACTTATATATATTTTATTAAAAAATAATAACGTAGTTTATTAAGACCCCGGTTATATTAGAACCCTGATTAATTTTCCTTAGTATATAACTTTGAACTTAAATAACTTAACTATAATATATTAAATTAACTCTTTATAATCAGAGTCTAATATACTAGATATATCTACAGCTTTTTAATAAGTTCGTACGTTATAACTAGCTTTTCTACAGGTTCTATAGTATTATCTAGACGGTTACCTCTTCTTATAACTACCTCTCGCTATACGTATATCGCGTTATACCTGCTTATCTACGTCTTTCTAAGCTATAATATCCTATATATCCTCTATAATAAGTGCACCCCCTTTATAGACACGAGCCTTTTTAGCTCTACGGAATCTAGCCTAAGTGTTCTAGACTATTATAGATTCCCTATATACTGCTATAAAGGCTAGAAAGAACTCTACCTTAGTAATTAATAGTTCGACTTAGTAGTCGATAGCTTGATATAAAAAGAGTGTATATTCTTATAACTATCGTTGATATATACCGAGTAAGAAAGAAGTCTATACTCGGTTCTTAAATACCTGCCTTCCTTATTAAGCGAGGAAGATACGTAGAAGTGTAAAAGGTAAGTAGAAGTACTAACTACTTATATATATACCGACAGTAATATAGTTAATATAAGCTTTAATAAACGTCTTAATCTATCGACTATACACTCGTTTTAATATACTAAAACACCTAATATCAAGTGGCTAGGTTAGATAGAACGAATAGAGAGGTAGTCTAAGAGTTATAATATTATATACCTTATAGTACTCTTAGAATTCGGCCGATTCGTAGCTCTTATACCTATCTAACACTAGTATTCGATATAGACTCTTTACTTAAGCAGTAGTATACTTATTAAAGTATTTTAGCTATTCTAGACCTATCTTATTATTTGTCTATCTATTACTTATCGGTTTAATAACCTAGTTATATAGGAGGCTACTGTCTATATACTAATTTATAAGATAATTCTTCTCTTAGACGACTAAAAATAGAGAGATATCCTAACCCTCGCTATTAATATAAGTAATTACTATAGTCTATTCCTAATTACCTAGCTAAACTACCTTACCTCTACTACGTTAATCTATACGTATAATAACTATTATAGAGTAAATTATACCTATTATAAAGCCTGTTTCGTCGAAGTTATAGAAATCGTAATCTAAAACACTGTATTTCACTCTTATATTTTATATAAGTCGGAACTATATACTAATTAGGTTGGGATCTTCGTATAAGGCTCTTTAGAAGTTGTAAACGTGATTAAAACGCGTCTTTAACCCTGGTTATCGTTATATAAATTAATAAGCCTAGAGCTTACTAACGTGTTTTTCTCTTTATAACTTAAAGATAAAATTAGCTATATCTTCTACACTAGCTAGCTAAGGTGTAAACTCTTTAGAATCTATATTAAGTATATTTTAAATAATTACTTCTTCTTCTATCTTAGATAATTTAAGGTTTACTAGTCAACGGTTAGCTAGAGGAAGGTAGCTGTTTATTCTATTATTAAGTATAGAATAAGGTATTCTATAGATCTTTATAGCTTTTTAGATATTCGAATTACTTTAATAGCTAGAATAACTTTTGATTCTTTAGTAATAATAGATATAGTAGAAAGTTAAAAAAACGCGTATTAAAGTTAGAGAGTAGGATTTCAGGAAAATTAATCAGAGTTCTAATATAACCGAGGTTTTAATAAACTACGTTATAGACTCTTAGTTTACTATAATAACTTATAATAGTTTATATAAGCTCTTAACTAGTTCTAAAGATATAATTCGTTTTCTTTATTCTATAGAAAGTATTTTTAGAAGTAGAGAGTTGTCTAGTAGCTTCTTCTTATATCTTTTAATCTTATCTAGCTATTTCTCTATCTTAATACTATTATCTATTCTTAGATAAATATTAGCGACCTTCTACTTTCCTAGAGATAGTAGAGAATATATACCGAGAATAAATATTATAACGAGCTTATATATAACGGTTTATACCCGAAGAATACTCGTATAATAGTACGAAACGAATACTACTATAAAAGAGGTATATAGAAGTACGTTCGATAGAATGATATATCCGAATACTAGGCTCTAATACGAAGGAAAAGACTAAATTAGTCTTTTCCCGATAGAGAGAAGGCAGCTATTTATAAGAGGTTCGGATAATAGTAAGTCCGGAAGCTATCTAGCTATTCTAAATCCTAAAATAATATCTATATCGTATTCTATTTAGTACGTAGACTCGGTAATTCCAATTCCGATTATTCTAATTAATTTCTAATAGTTCTATTATATTCTCTCTTCTTAAAAAAGACTCGTCCTCGAGTCTTCGTATTATCGGTGCGGTATCGGTAGTAGAAGGATTATCGTATATATTATTTAGAATACGGTTTATTAAGCGAGGTGTTTAGCGAAAGATAGGATACGAGTCGTAGCCGGCCTTATTCGTAGATATTACCTATATCGGGTATTTTCTACTAAAGTAAAGTATTCGCTAAAAGAGTATATAGTCTAATCCCTCGATTATCTAGAGAGGATTTAGATAGAAGTTAAAGACGAAAAAGTCGGAATTCAGAAGTCGATATCGTAGAAGATAGTAATAACTTAGCTAAGAGATTACTTATTCTTATCTTTCGCCTTAGTAGATAGCGTACTTCTTTGATTTATAACTGATTCGTATCCGATTTAAATTAGACTTCTAGAATCCGGCTAGAAGGTAAAAGAAAGTAAGAACTTCTTACTAAAGTAGAGAGTTAGTAGAGTTTCAGCTAGCTAAATAAGTTAATTCCTAGTAGAGTTAAGAAGTATTTTAAAATGTTTTAACTATTTATTACTGATAATTAAGTCTTACTATCCTAGATCTAGAATAACAAAGAGGCAGTTATAGATACGACGTCGATCTAGGTTTAGATATAGTTATATAAACTATGTTATCTAATACCTCGTTTTCCTACTAATTTAGAGTACTTTATAAGAACTTGGTTTTATCTTCTCTTTAAATAGTAGAAAAGAATTCGTGTTCGAGTAGTAGAAGGTCCGGTGTTATACTAGATAAGGATTAAAAGATAGTCTTTTTAACTAAAGTAGTTATACTAACTAGCTTAGTCGTATTAGCTATATATAACTTAGCGTTTCAGCGTCTTTCCTTATCTAGAGCTAGGAGATCTACTACTATTTCGACGAAGTTATAGTTCTAACGTCTCTTAAGTGTAGTAGCCGAGTTTCGTAGCTGTAGAGTAATCTTCTCTTATATATAGAAGAATCGTTCTAACTCTAGTATCTCTCCGAGTATAGCTATACTTGAAAAGCGACCTCTGAAGTTAGTAAACGTTTCTTCACCTTTAGCGTTATCTATCTACAAAGCCTAGAAGACGTTCCGTATATCCTCTGTCTTATATCTAGTTAAGAAATATAAATCTAAAAGTTTAATTATATCTTAATAATCGTAGAAAGTAATATAAATCAACTCGGACTCGTATCTAAGCTTAAGATAGTTCCTAGCGAGTCTAGTAGTTATTCTCTATATAAGAGCCTTTCGAGTCGGTGTAGTATTATAATAATTAGCATTTACTAGGAGTCTATCGTATACTGATATCTTCTATTATTAGTAGGTAGGTAAGGTACTATTATTCAAGAGTTTAATCCTTTTTATAATCTTGCTTTTAGCGGGTTAGAGAGGATTTAAGGTGCCTTCGAAGGCTAGGAGAGTAGTCTGCCGTCGAGGGAAGGTATTAGAGGTAGTAGTATCTCTTAAGTAAAAAGGGTCTCGCGTAGTACTTAGAGGCGAAAGAGGCTCTAGATCGATTCAAGGTAGATTTATAGAGGCAAGTTAGAGTTTGCTTATTATCCTTTCTAACTATATAAACCGATCGTTATTATCTTAAAGTTTTTCTTCTAAGCTTTATACTATACCTCGTATCTCGTCCGCGTTAGAGAAGTCTCGTTTGTCTTTGACTTTGTTATTATTCTAAGACCTCTTAGGTTTTAGTATACGAGTGCGATTCGTAGACCTTTCGGATAGAGGCCTACTGGTTTCTCTAGTAGGTTGCTTAACGCTCTTAAGCGGAGCTTTAGAATTCGATATATCGTATATCGATTTGAAAAAGAGAGAGGTTAAGAGGTAGATTCGAGAGCCTTCCGAGTAACTGTATATCGTCGACTGTCTATATCTTATATAGTAATCCCTATATAGAGAGGGTTATTAGAAGTCTTAGAAGTACTTAGCGTAGTCTACTTCTATTAACGTAGGAACCGCCTACGATTTTACTAGCTGACTATTTTAGATACTAAACCCCGGTGTTACTAGCTATCTAGGTAGTCTCTAATTATCTAGCTATTTAAGGTTATTAATATACTAATCCGAATCTAAGCCGAATCGAATTCGAAGCAGGTACGCTAGTATACTCGAGTAAGATATTATAACAGGCCGTTCTCGGCGGAGTCGAATTTAGTCTTTTAATATAATAGTATAAAACGGATACTACTATAAAAGAGGTATATAGAAGTGCGTTCGATAGAATAACATATCCGAATACTAGGCTCTAATACGAAGGAAAAGACTAAATTAGTCTTTTCCTAATAGAGAGAAGACAGCTATTTATAAGAGATTCGGATAATAGTAAGTCTAGAAGCTATCTAGCTATTCTAAATCCTAAAATAATATCTATATCGTATTCTATTTAGTACGTAGACTCGGTAATTCTAATTCCGATTATTCCGATTAATTCCTAATAGTTCTATTATAACTCGGTCTACCGACCTTTATATAAAACGTAACCTTACGTGACCTTACGTAACTTCACGTGATAACCTTAGAAACTACCTCGGTAATCACCTCGGTGATAAGGATATATAAATCTATAACGAGAGCTATAACGAGAGCTATAACGAGACTCTAGCTTCTTATAACTTATACTTACTAAGAGACCTCGATATAAAGAGTTCTAACTAAGTATAAAACCTCTTTCCTTATACGTAGAATAGACTTCTTCTCTTTTCTTTCTTAGTTAATTCTTCTTATAATAAGATAACCTTATCTATTAACCTCTTTATATTTAGCTTATAATACTATAGACCTAGATATTACTAGGTCGTTCTTATATACCTCTATAGTACTCTAGTAGTAAATAAGTAGATATTCCTCTACTATAGTATATAGGTTAAAGAGTAGGTTAAATAGAAATTCTAAAATTATAGATCTTTGTCTAGTTACTCTAGCTAAGAAGTATATTCTTAGGTTTAATATTAAAATAGATATTCTTAGAATAAATATACTCTATACTACTATTAATATTAATCTATATCTAATATATAGTATCGCGAGATAATATAAATATTCTCTATATATCTACGAATTTTAAAAGATCTTATCTACTATATTCTAGTTCTAGTTATAAACTCGAGATATTAGAGCTTAAAATCTTAATAATTAATAGCTAGTAAAAAGTAAGACTAAGTAAAGAGGATTTATCTTAGTTGTATAATTTAAGGTCTTTAGAATCTTAACTTTATTCTTCTATAGATTAGTAGACAGCGTTATATTAGAATTATAATATATCTTAATCGCGATTATAACTCCTTTTTAAATACTTATAAAGACCTTTATTCTATCTATCTAGCTAATAAGTTAGTCTAGAGAACTCTCTATATACTCTATAGCTCTCTTCTCGCCTTTTCTACTTATCTACGTTGTTTTACCCGCCTTCTCTATTTTTTTAATCTTTTTTATAATTACTATACTTCTCTTTATACTTTCCTCGTTCCTCTTCGTATTTGCCTTATCTCTAGTCTTTAAAAGATTACTTAGCTCTTTTTTTATTACGAACTACAACTGAAGACAAAGGTATAAGAGTATATATATATAAATATAAGAATTTAAAGCTACAGTTCTATCTACGAAGGTAACCCGGGTTATATACTTAGAGAGAAGTGGTTACTAAGTAAGTATAAGCTATAAGAAGCTGAAATCTCGTACGAGCTATAAAGAACTAGAAGCACGTATAGCTAAGATCTCGCTATAGCTTTTATTATAGCTGTAAAGGAGCTGAGATCTCGCTATAGCTCTTGTTATAGATCTACATATCCCGAGGTGATTGCCGAGGTCACGTGCTATCACGTGTATTCTTCCAGGTTATAGACCAGCGCTGTAATATTTTTAGTAATAATATCTAATCGTTTCTTAAGAAGAGAAGTATTTATTAGAGAAGAAGAGATAAGTACCTAGTTAGAATTAATTTCTCTTATAGTCTAAGATAAAACTTATACTTCGAAGTCTAGGTTTTTACTAAATTAGACGTACTAATAGCCGCTCTTAATAGTGTTCTCTTTATCTAATAATAATCTAAGTATAAGCCTTTCTTAATCTAGAGAATTACCTAGTAATATAATAGTCTTACTTTATATAAGCCTTTATATAGTCTAGCTTTATAAAGCTTTATTATTATTTATATTATTATAAGAGCTTAACTTAGAGAATAAAAGTCTATCGAGTTTATAAGCGAAGAAAGTAATACTTTTATTCTCTTTTAACTAGCTAGAGTAGAGTACTAATTCTAACTTAGAGAAAATAATAGCTCGAAGATTAGAATAGTAGTAAAGAGCTAAGTTAATAATATAATTAGCTTTATCTAATACTAATAGAATATAGCTATAAGATATTATTAATAGACCTTAACTTACGAAACTGAAAAGAGGATATACCTAGGTACTAACGCTTTTATAAAACTACTCTATTTATAATATATATATTAGCGTTTTGAAAAAGAGTAATTCTAGCGAACTACCTACCTTTTTAAAAATAGCAGTTGTTTTAGAACACCTAGAATTAATAGAAATCGGTAAGATATTAATAATAGTAAGTAATTACCTTATTATATAGAAATAACTTAGAAGTACGTACTAGTACTAATAATTTTCAGCTTAAGAATACTAAAAATCTCTTTTTTAAAGCCTTTTAAATTAATTTCATCTGTTTACTTTTATACTTAGAGCGATACTTATTCTACTAGTTATATATTATAAAAATAATTTAAAGTTTCTAAACTCTAATTTTATAATTATAAGCCTTATATATAGATCTTTCGATATTATTTTAGATAATATTTTATAAGTAATTCTCTAAGAAGTTCTTATTTACTAAGATCTAATAAATATTAGTATTCTTCTTATTTTACCTCTCTTTAATATTTTAATCTTAATTCTCGAAGTCTTCTAACATTTTTATTAAGTAGATAAATATAACGTAGTTTATTAGAACCTCGGTTATATTAGAACCTCGATTAATTTTCCTGAAATCCTACTCTCTAACTTTAATACACGTTTTTTTAACCTTCTACTATATCTATTATTACTAAAGAATCAAAAGTTATTCTAGCTATTAAAGTAATTCGAATATCTAAAAAGCTAAGTCGATAGAAAGCTATAAAGATCTATAGAATACCTTATTCTATACTTAATAATAGAATAAACAGCTACCTTCTTCTAGCCGACCGTTGACTAGTAAATCTTAAATTATCTAAGGTAGAAGAAGAAGTAATTATTTAAAATATACTTAATATAGATTCTAGAGAGTTTATACCTTAGCTAGCTAGTATAGAAGATATAGCTAATTTTATCCTCGAGTTATAGAGAGGAAAACGCGTTAGTAAGCTCTAGGCTTATTAATTTATATAACGATAACTAGAGTTAAAGACGCGTTTTAATCGCGTTTACGACTTCTAAAGAGTCTTATACGAAGATCCTAACCTAATTAGTACGTGGTTCCGACTTATATAAAATATAAGAGCGAAATATAGTGTTTTAGATTACGATTTCTATAACTTCGACGAAATAGGCTTTATAATAGATATGATTTACCTTATAATAGTTGTTATACGTGTAGATCGATATAGTAGAAGTAAGGTAGTTTAGCTAGGTAATCGGGAATAGACTATAGTAATTACTTATATTAATAGCGAGGGTTAGAATATCCTTCTATTTTTAGTTATCTAAGAGAAGAATTATCTTATAAATTAGTATATAGACAGCGGCCTCTTATATAACTAGGTTATTAAACCGATAAGTAATAAATAGATAAATAACGAGATAGGTCTAGAATAGCTAAAACACTTTAATAAGTATACTACTGCTCGAGTAAAGAGTCTATATCGAATACTAGTATTAGATAGGTATAAGAGCTACGAATTAGCTGAATTCTAAGAGTACTATAAGATATATAATATTATAACTCTTAGACTACCTCTCTATTCGTCTTATCTAACCTAGCTACTTAATATTAAGTGTTTTAGTATATTAAAATAAGTATACAGTCGATAGATTAAGACGTTTATTAAAGCTTATATTAACTATATTACTAAGATAAAGTTCTTTCTAGTCTTTATAGTAGTATATAAGGAATCTATAATAGTCTAGAACGCTTAGGCTGGATTTTATAGAGCTGGCCTAGTATCTTTTAATCTATAAGTAGTAATTTTAAAGCTTAATATAAAGTTATAGACTTTAACACTCTCTAGACCCTCTACTACTAACACTCTTCTATAGGAATCTCAGACCTCTTCTAACTTAACAGAAGCTCTTTTATAGTTAACTCTTATATAAAATCGAATTGCTCGCTATTAGAGAAGCTCGCTAACCCCTCTATTTGAGACAGTTATAGCGCTAGCTAAAGATATAGAGCGAATAGCTTATAAGATAACTCTTCTATCTACCGAGGTACGTATACTTTAGGCAGTAAATAAAGCTCTTAGCAAACGCTAGAGAGCTAAAAAGGCTCGTGTCTATGAAGGGAGTGCACTTATTATAGAGGATATATAGGATATTATAGCCTAGAAAGACGTAGATAAGCAGGTACGACGCGATATACGTGTAGTAAGAGGTAGTTATAAGAAGGGGTAACTGTCTAGACGATACTATAGAACCTATAGAAAAGCTAGTTATAACGTACGAACTTGTTAAGAAGCTATAGATATATCTAGTATATTAGACTCCGATTATAAAGAGTTAATTTAATATATTATAGTTAAGTTATTTAAGTTCAAAGTTATATACTAAGGAAAATTAATCAGAGTCCTGATATAACCGAGGTTCTGATAAACTACGTTATAGATAAAGTTATCTAAATTGTTTTAGATAGTCGAAGAAAGAGTAGGTTAGAATCGTAGGTTTAAGTAGAAATAATAAAGAATTTAGCTCTGTTTTTATATATTTGTTTTAAGGTTTTTTAGTATTTCTTACTAGTTAATTAGATAAGTATAAAGTTACTAATAATAATAGTAATTTCACTGGAAAATATTAGAAAGTTAGTACCTCTTACTTATATAAATCTAGTAGTAAGCTTTAATATAATCTTCTAGTCTTAAACGTAGACTACTCTAGAAGATACTCTATAAAGAAGAGTATATATATTCTATACTCTTACTATAAGCGCCTACTCTTATTCTACTATAGCCAAATTCCGAAGTCTAGAGTTCCTATTTTCGATTACTCTAGTAACCGCTGGTATAGAACTAACTAAGATAGCGACAGAGCGTGTAACGATAGGCTAATGTTTGTTTATCAAATCACGATTCCAGGTTTTCAGTAGTACAAAAGCAGCATCGGCTATATAACATTGTTGCCTACGGCTACAAAAACAAAAACGCTTTTCTAGGTTTCCCGAATTTATGACCCTAGGTTCAAGAACCCGTACGTCTTAGCCGATCAAAAGCTGGTGTACATCTGGAGCGGGGAAAATTCGGCATCCCGTCCGCTCTACTATACACAAGCCTCAGATCGGCAGATTAGTAGTTGGGTAGGTGACCACCAGCGAATACCTGCTGTTGTATGTTTTTGCTTTTTTGCTTTTTTGCCTCCTATTTTTTTGGCTGCCGCGGGAAAAATGATAGCTCATAACGGGTGATGACGGAATCTTCTTCTTTGAGTTCCAATCTTGATCCCAAGTAAGAATCTTCATGGGATTCTTGCTCGGAAGTAAGAAAAAGCCAACTAGTCTGGCCTGGAAACAGAGTTGTCAACTCAGTCAGTCGCCAGGAATGAAGCAATCACTTGACTCGAGGAGATAATGAGTAGAAGTTCAGAGAAGAACAAAGTGGTATATTGATCAAACAAACTCCCGCTCCCAAACACTTGATACGTAAGAAAAGATAAACTAAAATACAAATGCTCGCTCGCTCGCCAACTATACAAGAGAAAGAAAAGCCCAAAAAATATATCTAAAACTTCAAGAAGCCAGCCGCTACCAAATACTCCTCTCGAACCAATCTAGTTCCTCCACTCCCAACTAAACAACCGTAATCAACCAGCCATCCAACCGACCAAACCGCCACACCTCAAATTATCCTAACCTCCCTCCCATGCTATTAAAAAGAAATACTACGCTGAAAACTCAAAAACAAAACCACACCCCTCTAAAGCGAACTACCTCTAGTTTCAAACCTCTCTAATCCAAAATTCTCCGGGGTATCATGTTGTTCCTCTCCCACCAACGGATTCAAGTTCTCCTGACCCTTCCCTTGATCCACCTTCGCAAAATCAACCTCACTAGTCGTTCTAGCCAAACTCCCCTTCCCTCCTTTCTTCTTCCCAACCTTCTCCTTCCCCTTTCCCTTCTCCCGTTTACTGGGTCCAAGAGTATCTAAATACTCCGCTCCCTCCACAGAACTATTCCCCGCCGTCCGCAAACCCCTAAATTCCTTCACGACCTCCGCGAATCCTTCTTCAAGGGTTTTCATCCGAGCGAGCATCAGTCTCCCCATCATCCCATCGGTATCCTCTCTCCTCCCCGCCGAGCCACCTCTCGGATCCTTAAGACCCCCCGTCGCACGCGCCATCTGTGTGCCAAAGGAACTAGGGACCGCAGCAAGCATAGCGTTATTAGGGTTATCCCATCCAAGATCCGACATACCCATATCCAGCGAAGATTGCTTATGTCGGACATGGCGGGCACGACCACCAGCCATGGAATCCAGATTAAAATTTGGGACGGATTGGAATTTATCCCGGTTGGGTATTATCGGTCGTGGTTTTGTGTTGGCGGTTGTGTAGATTGAATGTCTTGGGGTGCGATGGCCGGTTGCGAGGCCGGTTGTTGGGGTGTGGGTACCGGTGTTTGCGTTGGAGGAGCGTTTTGCGGTCAGTGGACGGGATTTTGGAGGGGAATCCGACGAAGAAGTTAGGTTGTTGGCGACGGGGTTGTAAAGTATCGTGTTACTGGACATCTATATCAAATTAGTTTTGTTCAGCGATACTCAAGAGGTTAGACTTACATTTCTATTATGGGATCGGAATCTCGGTGGCGATGATTTGGGGGTCTTGTTTGGCAAGGGTTTCGCAGAAGAGACGGATGATCGTTTTACCATGGTGTTTGGTGTTGTAAAATAATCTTCTTCTCCCTCATCTGCTTCAGAATTCTCGGAATCGTGACGGCGACTATGAGTTTTATCCAACGTCCCTCGGTCATCATCATCATTCGTCACCAATTCATCGTCCCCATCATCATCTTCGTGTCCAACAGCCTGGCTGCGCAAATCCGGAAGATCGTCATCGGCATCACCAAACGGATTCGATGACATGAATTCAGCTGGATCACTCGCCACTGATCTTGTGCCTGATATGCCTCGTTGACGAAGCATGGTCGCCCTTCTCGCCTGTCTTCTTGTTTCCAATCGATCAACCACGGATCTGTCTTGCTCTTGCGGGGGGCTAGCAGTATCTCCTTGATGTTCCATCCAATTGTTGACAACATTATGCCTACGTTCCATACTCTTCTGTGCATTTCGAAGGGTATCGGGACGAGGGGCCAATCTAAAGACTTCATCCAAAGCTCGGTCTTTCTGGAAACCCGCAACCGACTCCTGTCTCATCCGTACACTAGGACTAAACAACAGTTTATTCTCTTGAAAAGATATAATCCGTTTGCGACCACGGTGGTCAATGAGATCCGTAGGCTCAAAGACCGAGCTTGCGAGAAACAGTCTTTCGTATGCGAAAATGCTGAATAACAAAGGAAAATGAGTAACCTTGATAACTGTCCGGTTAAGCTTGATGAAGGTTCGAAATGGTAGACAAAACCTCAGCGGGGTAAACACCCATGCAATGATATTGCTCGGCGCAACGTATGAGAATAGAGCGTCGTTTTTGACCATTGATATAGTATTGACGGCAAATACGAATTGATGTTCCTCATTCGCATTTGAAACGATTGCCATGAAAGAGTTTGTGAGAACCGTAATCAAGATCGTTACAACCAAAAAGTGACAGATGAAGAGGAAAAGAACAAGTATTGCTTTTCCAAGAGGATTGTAGGTCGGCCACGTATCCCACGCGGCTGGAGTGAACCCCATTAAAATTTGAAAGATTTTATAGGCGACACCAGCTGCATCATTGTTGTTATCCCCATTGGTCCTGAATGACATCGTGAAAGCGACGAAGAAGCCACTGCATGCGATGAGAATAAGGACAAATACTGCCACAAGATCAGCAGCCATCAGCCTGAAGGCGATAAGCAGCTGTGAGAAGTATCGATAGTGATCAAGAACACTGAAAAGACGTGGAAATAAAAGGATGGCAGTAGTCGCAAGCACATCGTAAGCCATCGAGTTCCACTCATGCCTTCCAATATCAACCAGGAATAGGCCATACAACCGCATGGAGTAGTACATGATGAGAAAGAGCAGGATACCAAGATCAAAGGTATTCCAGAAACTCATAATATACAAGCTGAAGCCTTGTTCATTGAAACCAACAACCTCATCCAACATGAAACCAGCACTCCAAAACCAAAAGATAACTTCCAAAGCGGTAATATCCATGGAGCGCTGGCCTAGTACTGCAACGAACAATCCAAGTAAAATTGCAAGTGAGCAAGTTGAAAAGAATTGACGATAACGAGGGACTCGCAGCCGTGAGAGCTTGAACAGAGAAGCGTCTCTTGGGTCGTAGAGGGTGACTGTTCTTCGCATCTGAACCTGCTGGGCCTGCGTGTCAGGTGATCTTCGACCGCCTGGAGAAGTGGTAGTCCCATATGTAACATGCTCTCCTGGGACTAGAAGATGGTTTCTATCATTGCCCTTCCATTGTGGGGTCGGTGGCTTTGGAGGAGCTGCGTGTTTTCGATGAAGATTATCCGCCGCCGAATGAAACACAATTGTTCCTGCCCATATTGCCTCGAGTTGCTGTACCACCAGCGGATGTGCTAAGAACGATTTCGCTGAGGCTCTAATAGCGACTTCAACGGTAGAAGTTCGAGCGGCAGCGGGGCGGGGCTGATTTTTGGGCCCTTGGTTTGGTGTCATACTGGTTGGGGACGGAAGCCCTTGGAGCGGAAAGAAATCGTAGGAGAGGGCATCGATTAATTCCCTTGTGCTGTATTCCTTCAATAATTTTATGGCCAACAACTCGCAGACCAAAGCCCTCGTGCGACTGACCCCCGCATTTCCTGGATTCGCCTGGCCCTCTTTCTGAAATTGTAAACAGTTGGCCATGAGGGCGTATAGGGTGGCGCGAGAAAAGTGAGAAGTTCGAAGCTGTTGTTGCATAGGCTTTACCAAGAACTGGGAGACTTGTGGCGATCGAAGCTGGTCCCAGGTCAAGGTGGTTTCGGTTCTAGGAAGGACAATGAGACGGATGGCATGCGTGAGGTTGTAAACTGGAAGCGCATCTGTTTTTCCAACATATTAGCAGATGCTCAATATTCGCAGATTCAGGGATTGAACCGACCTAGGTGCGCCGCAGAAAAGATAGGAAGCAAAGGCGTATCTTCGTGTCCATCTTCATCATCGTCGTCGTCGTCCTCTTCTTCTTCCTCATCCTCTCCTCCATCTTGCTCATCTCGCTCCTCATCTTCTGTCAACTCATCGTCATCTGCCTCCGTCTCGGTCCAGTCTGCTGTAGCATGGCGCACCTGTCGGTCTCTTCGCGCAACTATGGGGGAAGATAATGAAGGCTCTGGGTATGGCGAGGAGAATGGAGAGTGCTCGGCGACGCGCTGTCGAGATTTCTTTGGTCGTAACAAGGAGGATAACATTGTCCTGTAGGAGTCGTTTCCCTTTTGCCTAATCTCCTCCGCGAACAGCCTCAAGATCCTCCTCCTCTGCCCTTCCTGGATTCGGTCGCTGATGATGTAGGAAACACGGCTGCCGCATGGATCAAGTCAAGTACAAGGCAAGTTATTCGAGGCAACAAGCATCAGTCAGTGCGCATGAAATCAACAACGCGGATCATCCTCGGCCTGCAACAAATTACAATCACCTCTCGAACCTCACCAAGCGCGACAACCGCCAGAGGACACGGAAAATGGGAATAACCTCAAATTGCGTCAGGTGCGATTCCTTATCTTTTCAAGTCTCACATGATTCATACCTCCACGCTGCTCCAAAAACGGGCGGTGGAGTGCAGAAGGCGCACTTGGTGGTTGCTGAGATGCAAATATGCGGAGTGCAGACGAGTGCAGGAGGCTGCAGGACTTGATCTGCTGCTGCGATTCGTCAATGAGACATCCTAGCTGAGGTGGGATGCACGGCATGTTCACCGCAAGATAGCATTTTCTTGGCATCTGAACCTTGATCCTGGAGGTATATTTCTATTTTCACGAGTATCACGACATAAGGGTGGGTTGGTTAGAAATGTCTCGGGTAGGAGTTGGAGGTTTACCCGAAAGCTTAAGGGGGGAACATTTTTTTAAATATTTATTCGAAATCACATGGCTGATACTATCCCCCCCTTAACTGTCTGTAGACGCACAGACATTTTCACAGCCAAATCACCCTTGCACATGACAGACAGTTAAGGGGGGGATAGTAAAAGAATGGCTTCGGAATAGTTTGCGGAGACGGTAACAAACCAAACGGCGATACCTTGCTTTTACCTTGCATATTATATACTTGCATCATGCTGACCACAAGCTTGGCCTGAACGTAGTACGAAAGCGGGGTCTTTCACAACATCGAGAAAAAAGAAAAGGGATTGCCACAGTAAGGAGACATTATTCCTCGAACAATCTTTTGCTGTTTGCTCGTCACAATAAGCACTCGTGGTGGAAAAAATTATTTCTTTGACGCCTCAAACGACAGCGTAATGAGGTTTCCATCATTATCCTCGCTCCTCTGTCTACCTGCGGTTCTTGTCTTCGCTTCGAGGTTTTGGCTTTTCTACATTTGTTTTCTTCCTTTTTTTCCAGATACCTAGGATAGAAGCCTTGTTCTAAGTGGGTTCTTGTTTTTGCTGGGACATTCCATTAAGTTCCCAACACTACTATATTACAGCGTGAGAAATGAGTAGAGTAGAATAGAGTAGTAGGACCTACTCTGCTCTACTCATTATTACTTGGGTACAACTCGAGTAGTACTTGAGCAGTACTCACCGATAGCCAGAGAGGTCCGTTTAATATATAAGTGCACTTAAGCTAGAGCTGTCTAAAGTTAGACTTAAATATGAGGATGTTTTCATAAAGAAAAGAAATAGAATAGTCATTTCTAGTATGATCCATAGGACAATTTTATATATTACTTATATTTGAAAACTACTTGGGTAGTCTTCAAGTATTAAAGTAGTTTGTTCTCACACTAAACACTAGTGAGGGTACAAAATTGAAGTCTGACTCCTCCTTCATCAACATGCTTTCACTCATATTTCGGAAGTCTGTTATGATCGAGAGGTGAACATCCATTGACAGTAGATCAGGTGACAGGCGAGGATATGAGGTCGAGGTTCGCCTTTAACCCTCAACCCTTCAAAGCTTTCTCTTCTTGCTTGGTCACAACGGAACAACCCAACCATGGCTAATCACGATAGCGCGGATTGTCCTTTCCTCACCAAATTACCACTTGAGCTCCGCCGCGAGATCTATCAAAATATATTCTCATTCTCCTTGATCTTCTTCAACCCCCCCTAGAAAGACTAGACGCGCATTAGCAACCCTCTTGGTCATTCAGATGCCTCTTACTCTACAGACAACTGGAAATGCCTGTTGGCATGCAAACAGATCTACAAGGAAGCAAGGCTCATTTTCATCGAGCAAGCCATGCTATCTACAACTGTTTCTAGCTTCTACCTCCCCACTTTAATCAGTGATTTCACCAGGACGCACATCCGTGGACTCGCAATGTCAACTTTGCCTGGCCAAGAGACAACCGATGTTTTAAGCCAGTTCCCCAATCTCAAGACATGCCAGGTGGGCGAGGGCAGACAGCCTTCCAGGGAAATCCTCTACGTTATCGACGATCTCGAGACTTACAAAGCTTTCGATCCAACGGCCTACATGTAATGGTTTCGTGAGCGTTTCAACAATGACCCTCTACAAATCTATGGTATTCATGCGAAATCACACAAGATTACCTTCATCATGAAATTTTTGTTCATCGCAATCTTTTGTGAGAAAGGTAGACGTATTTGCAAGGTAAGCAGCAACTCCAGAACTGAAGAAAGCCCACTGACGTCCTCCCCTCAGACTGCGTTCCACAACCTCAAGACTGACAAAGTTGGTGTCTACCAACATTACTACGAAAAGGAGCCAGATAATAAAACTGGCTGTCGTTTCGTTTTGGAAAGTGGTCGTAGTGAGTCTTTCGCGTTAGAGCCATCAGACTCAGTCTAGTTTTGCGGTAGCATTGGTGGGGGTGGTAAAGGTGCGGAATACATAATTTTGATCGCTGGCTGGTTTCCAGGTCATTGATTTTGGGGAAGGGAGAAAAGGATTTGCTCAAGCAACAATATCCCATTCGATGCAGGTAATCAATAAAAACAAACCCCCGACTTTGAGATTGGCATTGCAGGATTTCCTAGAGCTTCTAGGCGAAAGATATTCCCAAAATCTTAGAATTTCCATCGAAGAAACTTTATATGGTAAAGTTTCTGGAAGAATTGAAGTTTTGGGGGGGGGGGGGGGGGGGTTAAAAGCGCCAACGACTACTTCCATCTCAACTCTCAGTTTTTGCAATGAAGAACAGTGTGCTGACATTCCCACTTCAGACTGTATTTCACAATTTCAAAACTGACAAAGTTGCTATCTATGAACAGGACTATGAAGAGGATCTTAACACCCATTCTGGTTCTCGTTTTTCTTGCCACGGAGGATTTAGTGGTAGAATAGTGAGACGTTCTGCGCGCGTTTAGTAGGAATTATGTATTCCTAGAGTGAGTGGAGTAATCGCGAGGATATGTAATTCGTTGTGAGGGTACTGGTCTCTCCGGTAGGTCACCGCCATCGGGAAAGCGAAACAGCAGTGTATCATCTGAAGAAACATTTTGGTTGCAATAAACCCTATGGAAAAAGACTGAATTCTTTATTCACCAGAGTACGTAACATTTCTGGGTACTGCAGTTCCCCATGAGGTAGAATTTGGGGAAGTCGCTACTCCCTTCAGGTTGTTTCCTCGTGACGCATGCAAGCAAACGGATCAGAGGAAGGTACCATCAACAACTTCACACCTCTCCACCTTTCAAGCACCCAACCTTTCAACCTCTCAACCTCCCAACCCCTCAACCACACAAGGCAACTCAGCGATTATTGCCAGCCATGGCGACGCCATCGTGGACGTGACAGTGACGGCGGCAGCGACAGCGACAGCGACAGCCCCCTCCCATTGCTTCCTACTCACAAAAATCCCCAAAGAGGTCCGTCAGTCAATCTATCGCCATGTCTTCGCGGGCTCCAAGTTCATCTTCACTCCTACCCACCGACGAAACGTGAAAACACCCATCCGCAAGGCCCAATCGGATGCGTTTGTCTCTACAGGCCAATGGAAGCTTCTCATGGTATGCCATCAGATCTACGATGAGGGAAGAGCCATTTTCTGTGAGGAGACGATTTTGTCAACAGACCCTAGTGAAGACGTATCGGCCAATTTCCTCTCTGAGAGCATCAGCAACTTCACCAAGGCTCATGTCCGACAATTACGATACATCCAACCTCTTGCGTTCCAAGGCGATGAAATCTGTAATGTTCTAAGCCAATTTCCGAAGCTTATGACATGCCACCTCTGGTTGGATTTTAACAAAATTATGCCCGACGAAGACGACACGCTGGATTCACAAACCCTTCCTGCTTTTCTCGAAGAGCGCCAACCTACCGCCCTAGTGTTCGAGGCGTATGGCTTGTTGGAATTGTCGACCCGAGTTACGTTCTTGTTCGCATTCCGGACATTCACCCACGCAGCGGAATTGTCGACCGGAGTTACGTTCTTGCTCGCAGTCCATGGATTCACCCACCACCGACATAATGTTCCACACGCAGCCAAGGCGAGTCACACCATGCTTTACCGTTTCCTTTTCTTTAAGCAAACGATGCTGACCTGCTCTCCATAGCGCTGCTTTTTGAACTTGAACACTCGTGATTGCTTTGTTTCGAACGACCCAGACCTTGACATCGAGGAGGGATTCCGCCAAGTTTTGAGTTGAGGTATTGCTTCTCTTTATGAGGTTCTCTATTCACAACTTGGAGTTTATTCAAAGCAAAATATGGGGATGTGGGCATTGGGGCAAAAATCACAGATGTACTTGGAGGGACACTCGGTTTAGGTACTACCTGCATGCTATCGATATAGACAAGCGCACCTGGAGGTGTTTCTGTTGCTATTACTCTCGTGGAAACAGGAAGAACCCCTCTAATGTTATTGATCAATGAATACGCTTGCTATCAACTACCAATTCTTGTCTCATTTCGTGATGCCTATTCACCAATGAATCAATGTGTCTGGCAAAATTCAAGCTACTTATCTTGAGAATCTCCCGTGTCTGAGGAACTTATCAACAACTCTCAACTTCATCTCTCCACGCAAGTCATCATGGAAACAGGAGCCTATTCGCAAAGGTCAATCAGCTGGTGTAACCGCCACAGATCACTGGAAGTTCCTCCTCGCATGTCGACAAACTTACATTGAAGGAAGAGCCGTATTCTGCGAGGAGACAATTGTGTCCCAAGACCCACGATTTCACCCATCTGCCAAAATCAGTCTCCTTACTGAGCGAGTCTCCGACTTCACCATGACTCACGTCCGACATCTAAGATGCATCAAACCCGACACACGTTGCAAGAAAGATATATCCAATGTTCTTAGCCAGTTCCCCAAGCTTACAACGTGCCACTTACGGCTGCCTTTCACCAGACTCTCACCTAGGGAATTTGACAAGCATGATACACAGGCACTTCTCGATTTAATCGATGTGGACTTTCACTTCCTTGTTTAAGCGCTATGGATTGTTGGATATGTCAACCCGGGTTACCTTTATGGCTTGCGTTTCTACTTCCCTTTGGCCCAGACGTTCTACAAAATCAAAGGCAAGTTACAACTAGTTTCAAGGTTTCTGTTCTCTCCATTTAACAAAGCTAACTTCATTACTACAGCTCTGCTTCGTGAACTTGAACACTCGGAAATGCTTTGTTATACAACACGACGGAGATTTTGACCTTGAGGATGGGTTTCGCAAAGTCCTGCACTGAGGCATTGCTCGCTATCTCTGGGGGCTTCTATTCACATATCACAATGGTGCAAGACATGGGAGGAATGTGTTATGGAATTTCCTGTTTAGGTCATACCAATGTGGTGGATTTCATTGAGCCGTTGAAAAAAGATAAAGGGTTATTCTTCTCAAATCTACCCTGGCAGAAACTAAAAAAACTCATGTAACGCAACTAGTCAATGAACAATCTACTACAAGCTTCTAGGAATCTCCCGAACGCAGTTTTGGGTTTTGTATACTTTCTTGAACATTTTATCCAATTCCAAGAAATGGGAATAAAAT
The DNA here is from genome assembly GCA_001414485.1 of Calycina herbarum. Classification (NCBI taxonomy): domain Eukaryota; kingdom Fungi; phylum Ascomycota; class Leotiomycetes; order Helotiales; family Pezizellaceae; genus Calycina; species Calycina herbarum. The sequence continues at coordinate 340,468 of LLEY01000023.1, read as the reverse complement.
TTTGACATCTTTCCTCTTCTGAACGGAACTTATCCATGATTTGACGGGTTTGAACTTGATTGAAACCTTCATGGGGAGGTTTCTTGGACAATATACAGGCGTCATTCTTTCAAGGTTCAACCCCACTCTTTCTCTCTTTCGCTTTTACTATTTTTACAGCTTGTAGAGATTCCAGACTCCGAATGCTATTCAGACTCCAGTGCCTCTTCACCGTATGTGCTCCCCTCCCGTACCTTTCCTTCTCAATTTCTACCTGTATCTTCTTCTCGGTTTTCTTTTGCTGGATACTTTTCCTCCACCTCTCACCCCACCAAGTCACAGTGCAAGTCGCCATTGTTGTCATCAACAAGAAAACTCTCGAAAACGGTAAAAAAAGCACCAGAACCAATGCTCTCGATAGCTGGCAACACCACTGCTGTCCCAGCAGCAGCAAGTATATATTTCACGAGATAATTCCCAGCAACCACTTTTCCGCTATGTCCTTGCATAACAACCATACAGTACGTAGTCAACGAACTTTGGCAGAACATCTGTGCAGCTCCTCATATAAACATGCATATGGCTGGTAAAGCGAAACCTCTAAATTCGAGTTGAAATGGCCAGCCATAGAGGATGATACATACTGGCATCATTATTCCAAGATACGGGACACAAGAACGAAGTCTGTCTTCTGGGATTCGATTGTCGTCGCGATTTCCGTTGATGTACTTCTTGACGATGAAATCTGCGGAGCGACCTCCTATAAATGTCCCGACGATATCTTCCCATCCAGGGGCTAAGTAAAAGAGGGCTCCCAGGATCGGGGTTTGGAAGCCAAAACTTGGGTTGAGAACAAATCGGATAGGTGTCAAGACTGCCTTCAGACCTCTCGCAAAAGTTTTCAATCCCAAAAGAAGACCCCAAAGCGTTACAAACCCCACGATAAGACGTTGGATTCTCAGCTCGCGGTCGATCAGGCGATTTCAGATGGCAAGATCGAAACGTCAGGACACCCAAAAACAAGATTTTGACAAACGTCTTCAGCTTTTCGTGGGATCGACGATGCGAGAGTCAGCACAACGTGAAAGCAACACCAAAAGCGATACATGAAAACCAAGATTTCGATGCCCACGATGTAAAACAGCAGACAAGAAAGTTGTATCGCCAATCTGATGGGTTGAAGCCAGGACGCACATCCTTGGCAGGACCAAGCCTCGAAAGCATATCTCGCAGAATGCATGATAAGATGCTTTGAGGCTCTGTATTCTAGACTAAACTGTGGAGTGGAAAGCTTAATCGATTTGCTTGTGAAATTGGTTCTGGGTATCCCAGTAGAGCCTCGCTTAAGAAAAAGGGGGATGCTAGCTAAGAAAACCACTTGCAACTTCTACTCGTTTGAGCGATCCAAAACAGCTGCAAAGCCTACCATTTTTAAGCTTTATAAGTATAAATTCATGAAAGTAACTTTCTATTTGTACTTTTACTAGCATCTACCCGCCCCATCACAAGCTTTTGTCTCACCACACCAGAATTGTTACAAGCTAAATCTTCTTACTTCAACTCGGAAAGAATATCATTTGTAGCCTTCTCACTTAGAACGATAGTTGGGATGACTGGAAAAGCTCCTGGGACTTTTGGGAAGGCGGAGCTGTAAAGGAATTAGTATGATGAGAAATTAACTCTTGAAGAAAAGGAAAAATTGCGACTTACGCATCAACAACTCTCAATCCCTTGACACCACGAACACGGAACTTTGAATCAAGAACCGCCATTTTATCATTATCTCCACCAATCGCACAAGTACTAGTGGCATGGTGACTGTAAACTTGTTTCTTCAGGAACGCAAGAGTCTCCGCATCAGAGCAGTTGGCACTCGTACATGGATGAATCTCAGTAAATAGCCCCAAACCAGGTTTTGCGTTCTCGACAATCTTTCTTCCGAACTTAATAGCTTCGAGCATGGCTTGTAGATCTTTGTCGCTGTTCTGCTCCCAGAATTTGAAGTTGATCTCTGGGGTATCTTGTGGGTTGGCGGAGCGAAGCTTGACGTATCCCTTTTGGCTTCGAGGGTTCATATGAACGAATGTGCATTCATATTGCTTTGGGCCAAAGTCGTCTGGGAAACCAGGCCAGAAACCCTCAAATGAGAATTGACCGCACCACATTTGGATGTCTCGGTTGCCGGCGGACTGGGAGGTTTTGAGGAAGTTAAAGAATATGTTGGAGGCTCCTTGGAAATCTCGAGCCGCGAGTGAAGCCACGGATCCCTCATAATTGTCGTCCAAGTTGGCACCGACACCAGGTGAGTCGACGACAACGGGAATGTCAAATTTCTTCAATTCCTCCGCAGGACCGATACCGCTGAGCATGAGAATTTGTGGACTGTTGAAAGCACCGCCCGCTATGATGACCTCTTTTGTTGCGTATGCCTTGCTGGGTGTGCCTTTCTTGCTACCATCAGCGTTGCGAGGATCACCACCATACAAGAATTCTCCTCGAAGATATTCCACACCAACAGCCTTGGGCTCCTTTCCGGTGCTATCAAATATGATCTTTGAAACGAGGGAGTTCAATTGTAAAGTGAGAGGGTATTTTGCTGGATCGTTTACGGTCTCCCTGACATAGTAACCAGGACTGGAACGAACACCTTGCTTGGTACCATGTGACCAACTGCCAAATACTCCCAGCGTCTGATCTCGATTCGGATCGTTCGCGTCGATATCTCTATCCATGAGAGCTTTAAGCTGGTTTGGATCACCACCGGTGAGATTTGCGGCTTTTTTGGCCAAGGATACGGCATCAGCATCCGTGTTTGCCCAAGTTGTGTCTCCGAGTGAAATATCCAGCCAGCCGTTGAAGCCATGAGAGGTATCCGTAGAAGCAATATCGGCGTTTCGCTCCATTGACTTGAAATGTGGTCGCATATTTTGTGTGAGCCATCCTTTGTCACCAGTAACCTGTGAAATATAATCCCAGTCTGCATCTGCAGGAAGACTGACCACAGCACCGTTGTGCATTGCGCAGCCACCCAATGTACCTGTTCGAGGATACCAGATACCCAATCTTGTTGCCCCAGTGGGTGGATTCAATCCCGTATAGAATCCGCCGTCTGGCTTTCGATAAACCATGTGGTTATACCCCAAATCGTTATCGGTATGGTTGACGAAAAAATCCCATCTTGTCTTTTCGTCATTGGCGGCAATGTTGAAATTCATCAACTGGGAAACATTGACATTTTGTGTTTGGTCATCCCCAGCTTCGAGCAGCAAGACGGAATGACCCGCTCTCGCAAGATTGGCAGCCACTGGCCCTCCACCTGGCCCTGAGCCTACAACAATGTATTCATAACTCTGGTTGGCAGCGGCTGCCAAAGCAATCAAGCCTCCGAATATCAATTGAGATAACATTGTAGCAATCCTTTGTGAGAAGAAGAACTTGGAATAAAAGTGAAAAACTGCAGAAGCTCCAAACAGATAAAAGCTCTCGGATATATATTCCCGAATAACATTTTTCCGATCTCACCCACCCATCGGCTGAACTGTACCACAGTCAACTTCCATATTGGAGGCTAAATTGAGGCTGAGAACGGTACCGCGCATTCGGTGCCTGCACTGTATAAGAATTTTCGGGTGTCCCAACACAGTAACGAGGTGCAGAAAACAGAATTGGTTGACTTCTTCTAGACGATGTTTGATGGGATTTACGTTGATATGCTCTTATACTTCTATTATGTCAGACCATTGTAGGAGTACAGCGCGTCAAGGAGTTTAGCCTAGGCTCAGCAATTGATTCTCAGACCAATCGGCTTTCCACAATGGGCTAACGGCTATCATTTGCACAAAGAGGTAAGTAGCGAGGTGGAATACCAAGACGGCATGAGCCGACAATCCGATGGGACCTGCGTACTCGGTGTCGATAACCCCTCCTTGAACCTAGGCCGTGGCAAGTTTCCTCGAGATGAATCAATGTTGGAGAGAGGGGGTGGCTGACTTATCGAGTGTGTTTGGAAATTAGCCAGCACTTTTAGCCACTTCGACATCACATGATGAGGGAGGATTCGTGACCTGGCATACACATAGTGTTGTAACCTTTCCATGGACTCATTGAGGGTTTTGCCGTCTAGAACCTTTTTACATAAACCCAGCAAGCAACTGCCGAAGCGTCACAAAACGGGCTCGTAAAATATTCCAAGAGCATTGTGCGCCACGTCCTAAGCAAATCATGTCTACTTGCCGCTCAAGCAGAGTTCCTCCTTTGGGTCCTTTTTACCCTCTGAAATTCCTCTTCTAGCTCTTTCGGCTCGCTTATCTGTTTAACCTGCCCGCCACTCTTCCTCTTTAACTCAACTTCGTCCCTTTCCTGCTGCTCCCGATTCGATTTGATCTGTAACAATTCGTTCATAGCCAGGGGATTCTTTTGGAAGTATGTCTTGATATCTGCAATTGCGAATCTAGTAATATCAAGCATATCAAGGTCTACCTGGCTAATGCACGTATGGTGAAGTTGCTTAGAGTTTGTAGCCGCAGGAGTATCCTCGTATGGTTGAACAATAGTGGTGTCCTCTTCTTCGGTGGCGACATCGGGAATGGCCACTCCCAGATTGGCAATATCTCTAGGGGCACGCGAGATACCAAATAGCATATTTGCGACTCTCCCAACGAAAGTGAAGCTCTGTTCGGGCTTCCGTGAATTTGAAGTGTCTCTTCGGGGATATTTACTCGTTGTATTGGGGTGAGGAGAAGGCTTGGTCTGTGGCTTGTTCTGTTTACGCGATGGCGAGGACTGTGGTTGAAGTTGTGGATTAGAATGCGAGCTTGATTGAAGAGGTTTAGCAGGAAGCGGAGCCATAGAGAATGCGGGGGGAGCGGGGATGTCTGGTGTTCGTCCGTTTTGTGGGGGCGATTTGTAGAACTCAACATCGGGGACTTTGAACATCAGCAAGTTGCCCTCAATCGTCGAGGAAAAGCTTACAGTAATACTGCCAAGTATCTCTGTCCGCGGACCACACTTGAAAATCGCTCGAGGCATGGGCGTCTACTCCCTTGCGGCTCTTCCTCATGAACCTTTCCCAGGTCATCTCAATTGCTCCTACGCTGCATCTCTGTGGATGCCGTACCCGACTTCCGCCCAATTTTCCAAACTTTGCGAAGAAGTCCCGGTGTACAGTTCAGTATGTGTCTGGAGGTGACATTTCGATTTCTAACAGGGGCCGCGGGGTTGATGTGGCGTAGAAAGGAGTTGCGTGTAGGTTGGAGGTGAGAGAGAGTGACGGGATCTGGAAATCGAGGTAAAGTAAGCGGCTCGAGCACTGCACCGCACCTTCCTCGTCAACTCAACATCGCTCCTGCCCGTTTCTCTCATGGTTCGGAGTGACTGCTGAGTCCACTCCAGAGAATCACTCGAGTGTAGTTTTTGTCGGTCGTTTGCGGGTGTTTAAAACGACAGGCACGTGTGACAACCCGATGCGATACAGCTTGACTATACTTCCGTCCTTCAATTGATGTACGATTGGGAATCAACAAGTGCTAAGTGCTTGCGTCTATCCTAGGCGGTGGACGTGACCAGCTCGTGGATGTGTTATGATCAACATAGTAGGTCCTTCCCAAAGTATCTTCTCTTCGCTCCCACCCAGCAGGCAGTTGTCCCTGGGCGTCTTCAAATGGACTGTACTTGGAATTTTCCTTCCCGGAATTGCGAGGGGGGATATTTTTCGTAGGGTCTGGGTTAGTGACATCGTAATTGCTCGTATACCCGGCTGGAATCTGAGGAATGTCCCGGGCTTCGTAGCCTTCTTGACCACGATCGGGTCCTCTAAGGTTGGTACTCAGGTTTACAATAAGTTTCCCGGTTACCTTCATGTCAACCCGAAGATCCCTCGTCAACATTTGATCTGGATATGTTAGCCAAATTCTTCGTGTCTGCTGTGAGAGATCGAATCAGATGGGCGGGTTTCTAACCATCCTCGTGACTAGAAAGATCTATAATATCTCCCACTCGTATATTAATCACACCAAGGGAACCTTGATCTTTCTTCTTGAATTTTTTCTGGTCGAAGACTTGAACAGAGACAACGCTATCCTCCGTCACATGACTGCAGAAGAGTTAGCGTAGCTTCTGGGTCTAGACATTGTAGTGTGGAGTTACAAATCAAAAGTCTCATTCCAGTATGGGTTTAGGGATTTTTTGACCACGCTTGTAGTCTTGGTTTGCTCCCCATCAATAGTCGTAACGGCAAAAGAGTCTGGCAAAGCTATTTGAGTATTAGCACATATACAAATCATATTTTTTTACTACACGGTACTTACAGAAAACGTCTCGTTTAATGAGCCCGTCGGCAGCAATAACTGTAGATAAATTAGCTTTGTATCTAAAGCGGGGGACGACCAGCATACTTGTTACTCGCAGTTTATTGCTGCCGTGTACTTCGGCCGAGTTGCTCCCATCTAAAGTACCTAGGTCTACAACTGGTTCGGCTCTACGCATTTCTGATTCTATGATTTGCGCAATGTCATCATAGCCATGTTGACGTGCCAAATCTGCAGGTGTAGCACCATCGACTGCCTTGGCTCTCATTAGAGACAAGCTATCCGGATGTTTTAAAAGAGATTCTGTTACTGCAAGATGTCCGTTTGATGCTGCCCAGTGAAGAGGCCCCCAGGATTTTTCTGGACTGGTCGGGAAAGTCTTCAATGGTATTCCGTTCAATTTGATCCGGGATATCAGAAGGTGTACGGCAACCAAATGACCACCCGCTGCTGCTGCGGATAAAGCTGAAGACAAGAAAAGTTAGTATTGTTTAGCAAACGAGGTACTTTTGTTTGGGGAGTGGTGAGTAAAAAACTTTTACCATTTCCCCAAGTAAATCCTTTCTCGAGTAGCAACGAAGCTTCGGAGTCTCCCTGTTGGGAACCATCAATCAATCTTGAGACATCCTCAATCAACCCTTCAAAAGCAGCAACATGAAGCCTTGGGTTTTCCTCATCTTCGTAGTCAGGTTTGACGAGTGACTGTACAGAAGAGTCATCTGAGCCATGACCGGGTGCTGCCTTACTGGAGCCAGCATCCCCATCCTCTCTGTAGCCTCTGGGTATAGCGAACAGTGCCAACTGCTCCATATGTCTACCAATATGATGTCGAAATTGTTGAGGCGTGACAACCATAATTTCATCAACAGACATGTGTTGATTTATTTCCCTCAGTTTGGCCTCCCACTCATCGCAGAAGGGACAGGCAGCAGGAGATAGTTTGTCCACAGGCTTTTGGCAGACCTTGACCAAGGCTGGTAACTGGTCATCAGTGAACTTACCTTGATGCACTGTTTGAACGTGCTTTTCAAACTTGTCCCGGGTTCGATGGGGAGAATGAGCGCAAAAACAGCAGTCCCATTCGACCCAGTGATTTTGGAGTTCATGGGTAAACCAAGTATGGCGATCTGGGAATAGTTTCATGTCGCAGTCCTCCGAGGTACAAACATATGGCTTGAGGTCATGCATGATATGCTTCCTGGGGGGGAATTAGTAGAAATTAACCAAGAACACAGTGATTACCTACTTCCACGCGTGTTGATTACTGATTCTTTGAATTGACCAGCAATAAGGGCACTCGAAGGATTGAGCAGTTCCAGCAACTTCTTCGAGGCGCACAACGGATAGCCTGTTTTCACTATCATCTTCACCGACGGACGTTGCGTAAGATGTTTGTGAGCGATTGTCATCCTCATCTTCTTCTTCTAAATTCTCCAGTCTCAATGCGCCTTCTAATTTCGCAGCAATTACAGTACTTGCGGTAGTTGGGGCTAGCGTACTTGTCGGCCTTGATATCACAGTCCGGGCATCGTCGTGGGTGTCTGGCTGTTGGCCTTGAACTGCTAGAAGGGTAGAATCAGTTTTTGGCTGTGACGCAGATTCGATGGCATTTCGTTCTTCTGGGACCCTGGAAAGCTTTTCATGGTGTTCCCGACAGTAATGCAGATACTGTCGTTTCTGAGTGATGGTCTTCCCAAGGCGTGTTCTCAGCCACGCCTTGTCATCTCCACAAAGAAGGGGAAATTTATTTCCTACATGATCAATGTCAAAGTGGTCATTGAATGGTGCTTTAGATGCTGCTGCTAAAGCTTTGGCATACCGATCCCTGGAACTGCTGTTTCTAATGAGAATTGAGAGCTTGAATAAGCTTGCAGTTGTTTCTGGAATGGACCGGAAAAGTTCCTGGATCTCTGAAGTTGGTCCAGGTGCAGAACTTTCGGCCTCGTCTCCATCGAGCAATTCGGGATCGAATGGAACCGGAGAACCGACTCTGTTTTCCCTCTCCCCAGAAGCAATGGCAATAACTAAACGTATTGAATTAGGGAACAAGTATACAAAAGGCTGTATTTTAAGTAGAACAACAGGCTCATACCCTCTTCTAACACCTCATCTAGATCTTCCAGGAGGGAAACCACCTGTGCCGCAACCTTTGGGACCTCGCGCAACCGATAGTCAAGGGAGCTGGCTGAGTGGATCGTTTGAAGCGCTCCTATATTGCCGGCCCAAATCTTGAATTGCGCATAATAATCACAGGCCTGCGAGTGGGGTATATCGTATATAAACTGACGTTCCTCGTCCTCAAACAGTGCACAAAGCTCATCGAAATGTCGCACGCAAGCTTTCCCCTGCGAGGCGACGGGAGAAGCCATGCTAGGCGAAAGAGTTCAAGAGAGAAATCAGCAAACCCGATTCATCGTGAGAAACTTCATTGACATGAAATGAAGCAGAAGGGGCAGGCTAATACAGATTCGGTCTAGTTGCGGCTGAAGAGGCATGATAGCCCCCAAATCGCCCCCAAACTGCACTAGCAGTAGGTACCGAGTACCAGAGTGGCGTAGAGACACAGAGCCGCAATCCCCTCGAATTAATCTCGTCGAGTTTGTGCCCATCTTCCACTCATTCTGCGACGTTGTCGATATCTTAACAAGAGCAAAGCAACCATGAGCGGCGTCGAGGTGGCCGGCCTCATTCTTGGTGCCTTCCCGCTGACCATTAGCGCTCTTGAACATTACCGAGATACTGCCGAAACCTTGGGGATCTTCTGGAAGGTAAGGAAACAGAAACATAGATTCCTCCAGTCTAATGTAGTACTGAGCTGATATCATACCTAGATCCGCAGATCATATAAAATCTGGATTCACGGTCTTAACATCTGCAAATTGGCCTTCGAGCAAAACCTCGAGGAATTCCTCTTACCATTGATTGCAGACGAGGATGAATTGCAGCAGCTCATTGCTGAGCCCCATGGCCCGGCTTGGGCGAACCCAGAATTGGAGAAGCGTTTGAGACAGAGGCTTCCAAAGTCCTACGATTTATACCTAGAGAGCATCGAGCGTATCCAGGATGTCATGATTGATTTAAAGCGCGAGCTTGGTATGGATAAGGCTGGCTTCCAGAGCAAAGTTTCTGAGGAAGATGTTTGTTTATACTCCTTTTTTTGTATTTTAAAGCAGATAAATTTGTTTTACGTTCTTGTTTAGTCATTGTCCTAATTTTTGTTGTTATAGCAGACTAGTCTTCCTCTCAAAACCGCAAAAAACTCGATCGATATGTATGTGAGCAAAGCGAATTTCGAATTTCAAACACAGCGGATCAAAATGAGTTTCAATCAATCGAAACGGGATAAATTATTTGAAGATTTGACGGATTACAACAATGAGCTACGCACGCTATTGGATACAAGTGATAGGATCGCAGCATTGAGACGGAGTCGTGATGTGGGGAAGAAATCTGCAGTCAGCAAAGGGATGTGGCAGTTCTGGCGCCACGCGGATAGGCTTTACAACATCTTGACACAATCATGGGCTTGTGATTGCAAGATATTTCATCAAGCCAATCTTTTACTGCAACACCGGACGAACTCGAACGCGGACTTCAGAATTATGTTTGTCTACGCCCAACAAAACCTCAGACCAAAACCTTGGTCTTGGACCTGCCAGGAAACAAATATAAAGCTGCTGGAGGATGACTGTCAGCCAAAGAACTCTGTCGTGAGCTTTACGACAATCATAACTCCAGTCGCTTCCAACGAGTCCCTTCCACCCGAAACTCCACTTCCTAATTCTCCGTCCCCTACCCCGAAGAAGTCGTCTTTTAGAAAGTCAATAATGGGGAAGTTCAAAAAAGACAAGACTGAAGCTTCTTGCAAAGCCAGGTACGTATACTTATAATATATTTGGAGATTTCAACTAAAATACCCAAGTGCAACACTCTCTCCGCAGCCAGCACTCACACCACAAATCTCACCTGTACCAAGTATCGTAATGTCACCCCCTTCAACCCCCCAAGTTACCTTTACCAACACGTCCAACCCGATATCGCGAGCCGATGAAATTGATATGGTAAATGTGAGCAATCTGTGCGATACCATCGCAGCATATCGGACCAATATAAAACAACGCTGCTGCTTGAAAGGCGAAGACGGACGTTTTGCCCTCCAACCACTCGGGAATCATAGCACAACTGGTGTCGATACCGTCTCGCTGGATCAAATTCTTAGCAAAGATTCCAAGATCAGTTTGACAAGGCGAGAACGCTACCTTATTGCTCTCACGCTCGCTTCTTCCCATCTTCAACTTCATGCTACACCGTGGATCAGTTCCCAATGGAGGAAAAGTGATATATTCTTCCTACGAAGTAGTACAGCCCCTGATGAAATATATCTCGACCAGCCATACATATCGCGCAACTTCGCACCCACTCCTCCAACCATTGACACTTCTCATGATCGGAGTCTCTCAAATCTTGGTATCATGCTGCTAGAGCTGTGCTTTGGCACCGCATTAGAGGATCACAAACTCCGGAAGAAATATCCCTCTGGCTCGACGCCAAATCCGTTTCTGGATATGGCAGCAGCATTAGAGTGGTCTCCTCGTGCTGTTGAAGAAGCCGGACCGGAATTCGCGGACGCTATTTTATGGTGTTTACACAATATGCCTGGGAGCGGAGAGTCGGATATTAAGCTGGAGAAACGTCGAGAGGAGCTGTTTGTGAAAGTTGTGGAACCTCTGAAGTATTGTTGCGATCAATTTGATACAACTCGGAGGTGACCTCACGTTCAACTCTTTTCTTTTTAAGCACGCATGTTGATCAACCAGACGTGAGATCTCCTGTGGGACTACATGCCATATCCATAAATGTCTCTTACATTGCATCTTAGTCGGTGGCGCAACATGTTCGATCACAAGGTCCGGTGTGTCGAGGATTCTCGTAATCACCATGCAGCATTGCAGCAACGATAATTGAGTGGACATGTAGTGGCGTACAAGAGTTCTTTTCACTTGCGGGGTAATTTGGTGTTAATGTCGTTGCAAATGTACATGCTTGAGTAAGCACTCAGTCCCGGCGACCTTTTTCAGTTGCGTAGGCTATCGCGAGGCTACGAGGATGAAAATAAACTTGTTGAGTGCTATAAAATCCCGGGGTATTTTCAATCTTTCGATCTCTTCGCTTTAGGATTTTTAAATATGTTCGCACGACACCTCGGACCACAATTCGAAACACAATTGTTTACAAATCTCAACAAATGGCATCCATTTCGACCAGTCAAGAAGATGAGAACTTTTACGACTACATTATCATTGGAGGGGGAACTGCTGGCCTCACTATCCAACCCCTCTCGTCTTGATCTCGACAATTGAGAAAGTCTCGGGAATCCGGGATGGGATTATGAATCCATGATTCCTTACTTTCGAAAATCCGAGGGTTTTCACTTGCCTCCAGAGGCAGGGTTTCGGGATGAGAAGTTGCATGGTCATGAAGGGCCTATCCAGCATAACTTTCCCAAGGGAATGGGAGAGCTTGATCTTGCATGGGGTCCGACTTTTGAGACTCTCGGGTTGAACCCTAAGAGTGATCCAAGGGGGGAAGAGGTCTTGGGTGGGTATTCGCTTCCAAAATTCATGGATGGCAATGCCAGGAGAAGCTATGCTTCTACCGGATATTATCTGCCCAATGCTGGAAGACCGAATTTACATCTTCTCACTAACACTTTTGTGAAGAACATTGAGTTTAAGATGGTGGGAACCGAGGAGGTTACTATCGGTGTAAGATATGAAAGAGACGGGAATGAGACAGTTGTTAAAACCAAAGAAACAGCCGGAGAGGTCATATTGTGTGCGGGTGCTGTAGGAAGCCTGCAAATACTCGAAGTCTCGGGGATTGGCGGTAGGAAGAGATTGGAAGGTTTGGGAATCAATACATTCGTTGAAAATGAGAGCGTCGGAGAGAATTTACAGGTTTGAACTCCCTGAATGCCTCTATAAAAGCGCCATACTGACAAATCAAAAGGATCATGCTCTCTTGGGAATAGCATATGAAGTTGTCGCCGGCATTGCAACAGCCGAAACACTCAAACAACCAAGAGTAATGGAATAGGCACTCAACGAATATACAACCAAAGGATGCGGTCCTCTCTCGACAGGTGTAACAGGCACGGCCTTCCTTTCACACCAATCTCTCCCTAGTCTAGATGATTCCCAATCATCACCCTCCACCCTCGCTTCCCAGCGTCTCCCCTGCTCGCATCCAGGAATCTTGAAGCAACTTGGTCTCCAAGAAAAGCAGCTCCTCGATGCAAACGAAGCAGACCTTCAGTTCAACTTCGGAGCCACAGGCATAAATCTCCACGCCTCGAACGACACTTCCCAGCTCTTCACGGTTTCCGACCCCGGAAATTACGTCGGCGCCGTCCCAGTATTAACCCATCCTTTCTCCCGTGGCTCCATTCACATCACCGACTCAAACCCTCGTACTCACCCCGCAATCGACGTTAACTTTCTCGCCCACCCCTTGGACGAAGAGCTTCTCATTCGAGTATTACTATTCGCACAAAAGCTCTCACAAACTCCTCCCCTTAGCAATCTTCTACGTATCTCGGAAACTAGAGAAAAGATTATACAACCCTCTTTCGGACTCCCGAATACTCTCTCACGAGAAATCGCGAGGGAGGTAGTAAGAGCTGGTACGATGTCAAGTTGGCATCTGGTGGGCACTTGTAGTATGTTGCCGAGAGAGGATGGGGGTGTGGTTGACGAGAGGTTGAGAGTTCATGGATGTAAGGGATTGAGAGTTGTAGATGCTAGTGTAATTCCGTTGATTGGGAGGGGGAATATTGCGAGTGTTGTTTATGCTTTGGCGGAGAGAGCAGCGGATTTAATAATACAGGATCGACCAGCTCGATAATGCTTTTGGCATTTTTGAGCTCTCCGTCTAAGTTGTTTTTACCTATTTTCATTCATATGAGACCACTAGGTCCTTCGAATTTTTCGCTCGAGGACCTCGGAAATTTAATGCACTTACGGTACATAATAAATCAACATGAGTACTAGGCTTATATCGATTCTCATTCTCTAATGCATTGAGCGTTTGCTGACGGTAAGTGATAACTGTAGACCATGGATCTATCGAGGCTCGATCAATTAAGTCAAGTCTTCTATCGAACTGTTCCTCGAAGGGCCTGCATATCCACTGCACACAAACAAAATCCTTTAATGTTCATTGTATCCCATCTTACTTCTATCCTCCGCAGCCACCTGTTGAGGCTTTCTGTTCGAGGTCATTGGGGAGTAGAAAATCCTCAAGTGACGGTTTGGTTTAAAAAATAAAAAAAACTCACTTATCTTGCGACGTATTCATTTCTAGCTTCTCCTTACAGAGGATACGGTCAAAAGTATGGGCGATTCAAGCTTGGTAGCCTGTAATGCTCTGAAAGCTTCTGATTCGCCTCCCTGTAAAAGGCGCCGATGCCCTGGAGCTATAGGCTTAAGCGAGCCTATAAAAACACGGTTTGCCCCCAAAATATAAGGAGGGTCCACTAAAATAGCACAAAATACAGCCCTCGTGCCATATCACGGCTTCAGAGCATTTTGGAAGCCTTAATCGCCTATACTTTTGACCGTGTAAATTAGAGACGCCCACTTCCGCCTATTCGGCCCTCTATATCCCTTATAAGAGTACCTATTCTATTGTTTTATATTCTGAGAGATTACAAGGCGCCTCGAAACTTCCGAATTTTTCTTCATACTAAATATTTATCAGTCTGACTAAAAGGGGTATGGAAAGTTAGGGCTGAGACTGCGGGTAACTCCCACCTATGCAAGGGTTCAGCTGACTGTATTGATTAACCCTGCACAGCCTCCGCCGTGTCATCCTGATTATATAACTTTAAACTCGATAAGGCAAATAACCTTAATGGTCGCCTTGTCTGGTTTTGGCGCGTCTAATGGCTTCGATTCATTCGGAAGGATCGACACCCGCGCCTAAAAGGATCAAGCTGAGAGTTTGATTTGGAAACACAGTAATATACACCATGTTATCGGGTATTTGATTTCACTACTATCTTAACTTAATCTCAGTTCTTAAGCTTGATAAATACTTAACAGTATTTTCTTTACAGAGCATTTTCCTTCCCATTCTCAAGCGGTTTGTTTTTTTGTAGTCTTTCATTCACGTGTACGAACCATTTTCTATTTTTGGTTTCGAAGGGTCAAAATCTTTCACCATGCGGCCATCACTCTTTCCCTTACTTCTCTCCCTCTCGACTGCCTGGGCTCAAACCTCATTTCACCAACCCGACCCCACAGCGGATGATAAAGCTGATGCGTATCCTGAGTTTACAACACAAAATGCACTTGGAACTAGATTGATACGCTATACGTATGTAATAAGTCATTTCTTGGAGTACATCTTGAACCTTCTAACGAATTCTAGTGGTTGCAACAAAGCGGATACGACCTGGAGAGGCAAAATAAACGAAGCTTACTCCGATTTTCAAAAGATTGCAGATACTGCTGGTGTTAAGAGTGACATTGCTTGGGATGATGCGGCAGCATTGGAATATCTCGGTCCTTCGGCGTTTAACAAGAATCAACAAAAGCAAATTCAAGGTGCATCCGATTCCTTTAAAGTATAAACAACGCTGATTGATTTTAGCTGTCTTGACAAATGTCGCAACAGTTTATCCAGGATGGCTTGGGTATCCTTTCACCCACTGGATTCATGTAAGTGGTCTTACTAAAGTTCTCAAGATCAAGATCTGACCGTCATTTAGGTCCGGTGCGATGACCCACTGCTCCGTTGTCCAAAGAAACCCCAAGATCCTTGCGAGCCACCTGATCCTACTCGTCCCAAGGGGGGCGCCATTGCATATGCTACGAACAAGGACCCTGACAGTGGTTATCCAATGATCAACTTCTGTCCCATATTTTTCAGCAAACCGAGTTTAAGCGAGGCTATGGCGGATGGTTCTGGAAAAACCGACAACTCAAAGTTCAACTTGGAGACTTACGAGAACAGAGCTGCCATTATGTATCATGAGATGACACATTTGAATCTTGCAGCTGACTCCTCTGGCGACAATACTCCAAATCCCCGTATCATTGACCTCAAAATTGATTACGAAGAGACAGATGGTACCCGTTGGAGAACGAAAGCGTATGGGCCACTGCGCACGAAGATGCTTGCTCGCTATGAGCCACCTAGCCCCAATGATCCAATGCCAACTGGCTGGTACGTGCAACGCAACGCTGACAACCTTGCACTTTTTGCACTTGCAAAGTATGTGCAGTCGAAAATTGGATCGTGAGTACTTTCAATCTCTTCAATAATTGAACTACGCTTACTATTGACATAGTTATCCACACTTACCCGTTGTTTACCAACGTACAGATGGCCCACCAGATAATTTTCCTTGGCTTGCACAGAACACAGTTCTGGATTACTACCCCAATGCCAATCCCTTGAAATTTGATAAGGGCGAGCTCACTTCCTTTGACAATATTGTTCCAAGTATGGAGTGTCGACTCGACGACCAGCTTCTTCAAACCACCATTACACCACTCAACCTCAACAAGCTTGCTTCAGATGCGGAATACCCGCAGGCATACCAGACCCAGCGAGCCGCCTGGATCAAGGACCTCCAGAAGGCGACAACACCGTCAACTCCTACGACTCCAATCGACAGCCCGACCTGTTGGAACAACAATGTTCCAAAAGTGTCTCCAGTCCTTCGCATTGAAGCAGGCCATGCCTCCCCAGATGATATCCTCTTCCGCATGCGAGAGGTTCTCTGCAATGACAAGTGCGAGAATCCGGCAGGCATCGACTCAAAATTCGTATCCCTCAAACCGGGCCCAACGTCCTGCGAAATGTACATCGCAATGTCCGCTACCGTTGAGGCTTACTTCGTTCGTACTTCGCCTTCTCAAGGTTCCCAATGGCAGCAATGTTGGGACAGCACTGAAAACATTATCAACAAATGTGTTAATAATGGACCCAATAAAGGATGGTGGAACGGCCCTGATTATGGTCAGTTTTATGAGGTTGGATTCCGAGCTTTAGATCCTGCACACTTCCCGGATGCTGGAAAGTCGGATGGGCATTTAATCCCCCCTTGTGAAATGGAATGCAGTGGTGGCCCATTGAGGAGTAGAATTATTAGTGGGTCGCCGCCTGTAAGGTGTACCTGCTCATGTGAAGGCTCAAACGCGCCATTCAATGCAAATAATTGTAGAACGTAACTTGAGGAAAGGATTTGAAAGCCATGTTATGATTTTAGGAACAATTTTATAGGGGGGATATATTAGACTAAACCTAAAATTTCAAAGTTAGCAACCATGCAAAATGAAATTTAACCGATAGTAGTAAATTTGGTGTATTTACCTTAACATCACTGGTGCCTTTTTAACTTTTGAAATAGAAGATACTAGTCGATCTTCCTTCTGAGTCAGTGCCTATCTATATCATGCTTAGAATATATCCAACTCTTCTGCAATAAAGGTTGGCCGAACAGTAATCAGAAGTATCTATACACTCTATCTTTTCAACAAGACTACCACCAACCATACCATTTTCTTGTAAGATTAGACAATGTCATACATACATGGTACATTCTACATCAAGAGTCGCTGAGTGCAAATATCTTCTTGGTTTGATATTCTCCACACTCTTCATTCGCACAGTTTGAAATGCCCCGCCATCCAGATCCACTTGTTTGGTCACCTGTGACTTGTGGTCATAGATCGCTCGAATGTCTTTGGTGATAATTGCTGGGTCCACAGAAGGGGTTTCTAAGCTAATGTTGTATATTGGTTGTTCCGTTTTGTTGAGAATCAAAGTTATCTTGCCCTCTCTTGTTTGACTTGGCATTCGCACACCAACAGCGATATTTTTAACATCTTCCCAAGCGGGGACCGCAAGTAGTGTCTGTCTCCCTTTGACCCCATGACTATTATAAATAATCTCAACTTTACGCGTTGTCCCCATCGAGTCGAAGGAAAGTCCAGTTAAATCGCCGTTTTGGTGGCGTACCAATTGGTTGGGCGAAATGGAACTAGGAAGTGTATGTTGTTTTATAACTGCTTGTGATTGATCAATAACTCCGCTGTATATACTGAAGGCTGTTCTGCAAGGAACAGAGTTACGGGTGAGCATTTGCAGTAAAGATGGAGAGAGTTTCTGGAATGTTGTCCGTTGCGATTCGCTCCTACCAAGCTTTACGATCGAGTTTTCGCTGCCGTTCTCTACTTCTTTTCTTTCTTGAACAGCCGACCTATAGAGTTTCAAGTATAATGCAATCCTGTAAAGTTCGAAACCAATAAGGGGAATTGTTTGTGGATCCCCGTTGCCATACAACTCGTAAAGTAGGTATTCTCCACATGCAGAAAACTGCAGGTTTTGACCCTAGCCCTACCTGGCACATCTTTCACATGGCAAATAGAAAATCCAGAGTATATATTCACCGCAATTAGCAGATCCAGAAGATTGTAGTCTCGCGGACCTGCTCCAATGCCTCTGGTGAAGTGCCAGAGTTTGAGTTGTGATTGATGACCCCAATATGAAAAGACTATCAAGGGTAAAGTTGGGTGGAAGATATAATTGTGCACACGTGTATGTCAGAAACATCTTGCGCACAACAGAGTGGCTTGATAATGAGACCTGTCTTCGCGTACGATAATAGATACACCGCAAGCGTTACTATTGATGCTTCATCCAACGGAGTCCCACAGTGTTTGTGTCCTTCGAAGACAATATAGCTCTGAATTACTGTCAATCGATAAGTTGAAAAGTGTCCACAATCAAGCAGAGTTAGCGGATCATGACAGATCACGGCAGTGGGCTCTCCTGGAACTTGAGATTCTGGGCGTATTTGATATGACCCTGGGGACGAACTCCCCGCCGCGGTAGCCATATTTGGAATTGCAATTGAATGCCATTCTGGATGTAACACTTTGAAATCCAATTCTCTTTCTCTGGCCTGTTTAGATCGCTTGAAGACTGTGGTTAAGATTGTGATTGTATTCAAATCCTCACTGATACTAGTCGGAAACTGGACAGATATTCGATTTTCTCGGTTCAATAAACATTCCTCGTCGATCAACTTTTTCTCCTTGAATGGGGGAAACCTCGATAATTGTCGTCGTATTTCCGCTTCATCAAGAGGAATGTTAGATTCCCCTATGATGACTGCTTCTTCGGCACCAATGTCCCAAAGTTCGTAATGAGCACTCCATCCTCTGTGATTCTTTGGGGAATAATTTGGTTGTGAATTGTTGTAAATTGTCCACCAATCCTCGAAAGATCTATGAAATGATCAGTAACTTTACTAGTAAGATGGAACTCAATTTTGTTTACCTAGAAGGCCAAATGGACATTCTATTTTCTTCGAAAATCCATTCCGCAGTACCATCGTGACGAAGCTTGACCGCTCTATGGAAAGGGTGTACGAACAATGGCGATCTAATCCAGGTCCTTATGTTCTCAAGGAGGGACCCTGACTGAACTTAGCAACTTTCTAATAAATTCGTTCGAACACTGACCTAATTTTAGCTCGCTAAGCTGTCCTTTGGTTTCGTGGATAAGATCTTGATATTCCAACAGCAGGGCCTCGATGGTTCCGATACGAGAAAGGTGTCGATAGTTCCAATCCAGGTATTCTCCTTTCTCTGCTCAGGGGAAATAAACTCAGAAGGGTCCGTATACTGTGCCAACTTGGACTCGATAATTTCCATCCGAGTTTCTTCCCTCATCTGTCGAGTAGTGATTAAATCAGAAGCTTTATACTTTGATAATGTAGACTCGATATCCTTTAACAAACGATGTTCCTTTTTCTGCCTACTGGCAATAGATTTAGAAATCTGGAGGTGAATTATTTCTAGCTCCAAGTCCAATGCACCGCTATTAATGCCAATTCGTGCTAGTGAGTTAGAAAATCGCATGTCAAATGGTTGCCACATTAGTTGGCCAATAACAAGTGGGGTTTTCTTGAGTTCTATGAAAGTTAGGTAATATTACTTCAATTTTGGATAAGGAGGAACTCACTGCCATTCTTCCGTGTGAACACACGAGTAATGTCTTGAAATATTTGAAACAAATCCAAGTAGAACGCTTGAAGTGCTTTTCTAAAGCGTGTCGGCTCAGCAAATTCGGGAATTTCTTTCAAGATAGGTAGGAGGCTTCCATAAGCAGGTATTCGCCACGATAATTGCAAGAAAAGATTGTTGTTTCTCAAAGAAGATGGAAAAATTGCAGGCTAGCTACCAAAATGTCAACTGGATATCGGACAACTACCACAAGATGACTCACCTGGAGTACAAGTCGGAAGGCTCCCCAGACAATAGCAGCATATTCCGGATGCGATGAGACAAGAATGCTGATAATCTCAAAGTATGGCTCTATCTTCTCGCTGCACGATTTAACAGCCTCAAATATTTTCCTCCACTTGCCTCTGTTCTTTGCAAACTTCTCGAGATCTTTAATTCCTTTTAAGAAGTCGTTGGCGGACTCGATCTTGGTAAATTGTGCTCTTTCCCCAGCTGAGATTTGGCCGAGAAACTGGTCGCGAGCTTGCTCAAACTCATCCATTCTCTCGGTGGCGACAGACTCGGCCATTTTGACGGAAGCGAACAAGGCAACGGTTCATTGACACATGACTCGAATGTAGCTTATCAATCGTGAAATTGAGCTGAGACTGTGTGATATTGTAGGATAAATTGGTGAAAAGGTTTGGAAGTTGAGTGAGGCTGGCGGCCTTGATGCATTGACGGGCAGAAGCAAATATAAACCAATAGCATAGACCCACGAATACGCCAGTATTTAATCCGCCTCGGGAGGCATAATAAAAGCGGCAGCCAGTCCTTCAGGCTCTACCTGCCTACTTCTCTCGTTGTCCCGGCATTCTAGGGCAATTCGAGGCATTTAACTGAACTTCAATCCTCACAAATTATCTAGGTTAACACATTAGATTGTGCCACAGAGTTAAAACCCTGAGAAGAGAGTTATTTACTTACTGCCAATGTCCACTGCGAATCTGCCTCGCCACACTTTTTATTCATATCTCCAGCCACGGTTCCGTCGCTGCGGAACACCCTAAAATCCCCGCTATACCTGGCCATGCTTTAAACTGCCTCCTAGATTTCTCCGAACATGCCAAAATGAAGGCAAGCGTTTCTCCATCCCAGTGATTTGAGTCCGCAATAGCGTTGTGGTCGTAAATCGTTCAGCCTTCCAAGGTCTTCCGGATCTAATCATTTGTTTCTTATACTGTCATATACTTACGCGTCTTCTTGTTTTCGCTATCGTGCGGCAATTTTGATTGATGGACGACCTCGGGTGGAAAGAATCCCGATAAATCAAAAATTGGTTCGTCGGGGTCTGGGAGAGTTCGTCGGGTGTTGAATTTGAAGGGAAAAGGCGAGGAGTTTGAGCAGGTCGAAAAACTGGGAGAAGAGGTTGTTTCTCATCTGTGCAACCAAAAAGTGGACAACCCAAGAAAGAAGGACGAAGCCAGAAGTTGAAGGCGGTTGACAAACTGGGAGAAGAGGTTGCATTTCATCAGCGGATCCAAGATCTGGGAAGGCCCGGGCAAGAACGGTTTGGACTAATTCCAATACCATTGTGAATATTGAAGTTTGTCTTGTAGAACTGAGATGGAAAAATGAAAAACATGGGGAGAACAAAAGGCTTTATACCTAGCTAGTGTGTGGGAGCTAAACGTTATTCCAAGCGACCACCGCATTTAGTCCACCGAGGTACTAGCGCCTAAATTAAGAATTTCGTCGATGAAGATACAGCTGCACCGAGCATGTTTCAATTTTTCGTTTGTAAGAGGCGACCCAGCCTCGTCTAATTAACGAAAAGTAGGGAGGCACACTTACCAAGTTCCGCTCAAGTATATACATACCACAAACCCACCACGCTTACCTGGCTACGCATACCCAACAACCTTCTCCCACTTCTTCGCCCCATCAACAACAAGCTCAAACTTCATACTCCACTCCTTCCTATCATCACTCCTAGTATCCCACTCAAAACCCCCAAACTTGCTATTCCCCCAAGGATGAGAATAAACCATCACATCCGAATCCTCAACCTGAGAGTATGTCCTCTCAAAAGGCTGGTAGAACTGACTCAGTGGTGAGGTGGAGAATTCGATGACTTTGCCATTCCCCTTCCCGGGTGGGGAGGGGAATTCTGTTGTTGCGTGTTCGTGTCGGTCCTGAGTTGCTCATAAGTAGGGAGAATGGATGAGACGGGAGGAGAAGGGAGGAAGACATACACCGGATATCACAACCGCACCCCCAATCCCCCACATGAGTTCCAAAATCCTTTCTCTTTCCCAGAGATAGCCGGCCCAACTATCAATTTCCTCCGGACCCCTCCAATTCCTAGTAAAAGGCACACTAGAAACAAAAGCCTTCCACCCCTTCACAGTCTCCAACCACTCCCTCAAATCATCCATTTGCTCCTCACCAAGCATACTCTTCCCCTCCCCATCAACCTTCTCATTCGCATCCCGATACCCCCTCGTATCAGCAATAAAAAAAAATCGACATCTCCCCGTGAGAAAGTATACCAACTTTTCTCTTTCTCACTCCCTGTTGTAGAGAGTTGAGCATTTGGATCTCCACTCCCCTGATTATCACCCCAAGGCCCAACAGCGTCACCAAAAATCCCAGTCGTATTTTGAGCCCAATCATTCTCAAACTCATGGTCTAATCCCGGGATATCGGAGTCAGTTTACTTCTTCGGAAAAATGTTCACACGTTGTATTTTCTGATTCCCGAAATGCTCCGAGACTTACCATCATAAGTATGTACCCACCCCAAACCCCTCAGCCTCCCAGTCTAAGAAGGAGAATCATAAACCCTCTTATACGCCTCCCTATAACTCTCCTTACTGATTCCAAATCTCACAGGGAGATCGATATATATGAAATCTCCAAGGAAGAGCATGAATTCTACCTCTATATTCAATTTCGAGATATAAGAGTCCAGGTGTTCTAGACCTAGCATACGTAGTTGGTTATCCATTAGACGATACGGGTAGCCAGGTTTAAGACAGCTAGTAGAGAGCATACTCCATTTCTTTAGATAGTGCTCTGCTGTGCGGAATGTACCGTGTAGGTTGTAGGTGGTGTTTGTGTAGTATGTGTATTGTGTATCAGACTGGAAATTTGTTAGGAGAAAGGTAGTTACGAAGTCCTTTTCCGGAAGTAGTGTTTGTATTTGCACGACCGTCTCCGTTGGAGAGCTGAATTCTTGGATGCCATATTCAAGTTTGACCACCGAAGCATTTGGATCGCGGAGAACGATTCGGGCGGTGGTGGAGTCGATGTATCCAAGTCTTGCGAAGCTTACATCGTTTCCTAGTGCCAAAACTTGGGGACGGAAGACGAAATCTAGAGCTGCTAGTAAAGTGAAGCAGTTTATCGAGAAAGCTAGAAGAGAAATGGTTTTTCGTCTAGGTTCATAAAGGCCTAAGAGTAGGATAAGCGAGGGAGAGGTTGAATGTGGTCTTCTCGATTTGGAGAAGTAGGCGATGAAGATGGATATGAGATATACTGTGAAGCTAGAGTATATGATTGGTAGATATCTTGGGCCAAGTGGTAGCTACATTTCTTTGTTAATTGTGTAACAGGTCTAAGTGTACAGGTTTGTGACTTACGAACTGAGTGAAGTTTACAGTTACAAGACGTAGTGTAATGGTACTTGCTCCCGACACGCTGTCCAGGAGGGAATTGGAGATGTCCATTTTTCCACCCAGAATTATTGCCAATGAATGAAAATCCGACTCAATTTTAGATGGTGTTTGACCATGAAGTGATGTTGCTCATTGCCCCACCTCGAGCAGACAGGAGAGACCTTGTCAAGGAATTTCATTCACACGTTGACCTTGATAAATTTATCTCCCAAACATAGCTACGTGCTCTACATTGTATTATCGGGTTAGATGCCCATTCCAACCTCTTGGTTCTGCTTCCGATGCGCCAGATCAGCCTAAGCAAAGCAGCAAAGGTGGGGTGCAAATATACTTTCCAACCAATCTTGGCTCCAGAAGAGGCGCACGTTGTCTGCACGGACTATATAAATCTCTGGGAACCATGTTTCGAACAGCTACCTCGTCCCAAGCACTGGTACAAACCCACAGGCACAGTGGGACTGAATAAAAGAATTCGAATCCCTCTCACTATTTCTCTCACTTGAGATTTTTGTCATAGGTCTATTGTGTAGTTTTGAGGGCTGATAAGCAAGCGGAACAAAAACGGGCTTTCGTAAAATCACAGGTGGTACCCGTTTTCTCCCGTACGTGGGACATTGTGCTAGGAAACTTGATGTATGAAAAACTAGCCAATGAAGAAAATAAGTGGAAATACAATTGCACAAGTATAAAGACAGCTGTCAGGAGAAATGTCAAAGGTTACCGTTCAAATCAAGTCTCGTTGAGGTAATCATATTTCGAAATGGCCGACGCAAAGGAAATCCAGGAAACCTCTGAGACTGTCAGTCCCATCGCAAACCAAAAGACATCTTCGTTCAACGTCTTGATTCAAGGCGTGGCACTTTTCTCTGATGGATACAATGTCCAAATCATCGGATATATGCAGAGTGTGCTCGCGATCCTGTAAGTTCTGACATCCCTATCATTGTGGTTCACCGAGTTACTGACCAACGCGTTAGATACCCAAAGGCACTCACCGCAGATATCAAAACTCGATTGTCAAACTCCATCTTGATTGGGGAGGTGATTGGTATGCTCCTGTTCGGCCTCTGCATTGATCGGTATGGAAGAAGAATGGGTGTCATTGCCACGACCCTTTTCTTGGTTTTCGGAATTATTCTGTCAACTGCATCCCACGGTGCCACACCAATGGGAATGTTTTGGATGATGATAATTTCTCGTGGCGTGGCTGGAGTAGGTGCTGGCGGGGAGTATGCAGTTTGCACAGCTCAAGCACTTGAATCTGCCAATTCAAACAACCTTCGAAAGAAGCGTGGATTTTTGGTAGCCATCTCCACTAATTTGGCGATTATCAGTGGCTTCACTGGCTCCGCTGTTATCTCTCTTATTGTCATCGCAGCCTACCACGGAAAGGCAAGCGATGGGATATGGAGAATATGCTTCGGTATCGGGATCTTCGTAAGCTGAAGTTGCCAGTTGTTTTACCCCATCTAATAAGATCTCAGCTCCCTCTGACGATATTTCTCTTCCGTATGCGACTCATCGATTCGACCCAGTACAATCGACACTCAATCAAACGCAACATCCCATACAAATTGGCGCTTAAAATGTACTGGCGTCCCCTCTTCGGATGCTGTGCCGCCTGGTTCTTGTATGATTTCGTGGTCTACCCGTTCAACCTGCTTGCCCCGACGCTCGTCTCTGGTTTCGGGAAAGACCTGACCCTCATCCAGAGTGTCGGTTGGTCGGCACTCGTAAACGCATTTGCGATCCCAGGTTCCCTCTGCGGAGCGTTCCTCCTCGATCGCATCGGTCGTCGTCAGACATACGCATTGGGATGGTCAATCGTGTGTGTATTTGGTTTCGTAATCGGAGGAGCCATGATGCCAATCCAGCACATCTTCCCCCTCTTCGTGGTATTATATGGTCTCTTCCAGAGTTTCCTCTCAGTCGGCCCAGGCAATTGCAACTTCTTGGTTTCCTCGGAGTCCTTTCCCACGCCACTTCGAGGCCATTTCCTCGGGTTTGCGGCGGCGATTGGGAAGGCTGGCGCTGCTATCGGGACGACTGTGCTCAGCAGCGTTTTGGATGATTTCCCCACGAAGACCAAGGGTCAGCAGGTCATCTTTTTGATCGGAAGCGGCATTTCGGTGGTGGGTATTTTGTGTGTTAGGTTCTTGATTCCTAATGTAAGTTCCCTTTGGTATGATCTCGACGCGTGCTTGGTATTGACTGAAATGCAGCATAATGAAGATCTCGAGACCGAAGATGCCAAGTTCAGAGCGTACCTGGAGGCGAATGGTTATGATACTGCTGAGGTGGGGATCTGAAATGTTACTCGTTGTCGGACCATGGAGATTAATACAAGAGAAGGCTGGCGAAGTGATAAATAATACGATCAGTGGGTAAACCTCGGAGGGTGCTGCCCCGCTTTTACCCCATCTTCTTTCCCCCCTTTTGCCAGAGATTATTTTGCCAGATTGCACAAACCGATCTTCATCCTCTCATGATCCAATGAAGTGAAGTGGCCAAGTATAATTGATGTTGCCCAGCTCTCGTATCTTGCAATGTTTCATTCGGTCAAGTTGACTGGCGTGACAACTTTCCAGTTTTCAGAAGACCATGATTTCAGGCTTTTACGAGACTGCAAATTGGTATTTTAGGATGAACTATTATCCTTTAAATTCTTTCTCATCACCAGATGTTATTCCGCTTGTCTGTTGCTTGTCTTTTTGTCTATATACAAAGCTTCGAATCCCATGCTATTTCCTTGAGCTTCAAATTGCCAATTTAATTCTTACAGTGGCTACTTGATATCTGTCGCGATGAAGCTTTATACTCTCTTGATTTTCGCGTATGGCGCGTTTGTTAGCGCTCATGTAAGTCTGCCCCTTCCACTACTTCACTCTCATTTAATTTTCACATATTTTCTTATATTCTGAATCCTCTCACCCGTACCTCAGTAAAAACAAAGCTTACTAAAATAGTACACCTTCGACTCTCTCATCTACAACTCCATCACTTTTCCCCGCTGGCAATACATGCGTCGATGGGCCGGCGATAACATGCCCATCCACGAAGCTCAAATGACAACTCCAGACCTTCGCTGCAACGTCAACGCCAGTGCCACGACCCAGACCTTGACGATCCAAGCCGGCTCAAAATTGGGATTTGTAGTCCCAAATACATTATATCATCCTGGCCGTGGGTGTTCTCCGAGCTTTCTGTTCCTCTTTCTTTCCTCCTTATTTTCCCCAGACAAACTTTTAGAACGTGGAAAATACTGACTCTGAATTGTTCCACAGCAACAACAGGTTGGATGGCGAAACTACCAGAAGGACAGAAAATCGAGACTTGGGATGGAAGTGGAGTCGTTGTGCGTCCCCCTTTTTCGGGTAAACGACGGATCACCATTGAGGAGTGTAGGATGAAGGGAGGCTGATGTAAAATAGTGGTTCAAAATGTACGAAGACTTCCCAACCTGGGTAACAGAAACAATCTACGGCCGGGACGAAATCTACAACACCAGCTACGTAAAATGGGAAAACATGGGTAACCCTCCTTCCATTCCATTCGCCTACCCCTTTCACCTTTGCCCTTTTCAGCCTCGCCTAATTATTTCCAGGTCGTAACAACGTCTCCTTCCCCCTCCCCCCTTCTATCCCCTCAGGAACATACCTCTTCCGCGCCGAGCAAGTAGGTCTGCACGTCGCCTACCCAACCTACGCTTTCACCGATGGAGGACCACAATTTTACGTTAGTTGTGCGCAGATCAGGGTTGTTGGTGGGGGGAAGGGAGTTCCGGCGCCGTTGGTAGCATTTCCGGGGGCGTACGAGAGGAGTGATCCGGTGTTGAATGTTTATTATTATAATCAGACGAATGTGAGTGGGAAAAAAGACGGGGGGACGATGGGGGAAAAATGAGGGTTGACTGACTGATTTTGATAGACGAGTTATCTTAGTGAACCTTATATGAAGAGGACTCATGGGCCGGATATTTGGAAGGGGTGAGTGTGGTGAAATCCTGTTATGGAAACTTAATATGAAGGAGTTTCTGGTGGCCTTGGTGCAGCTCTTCTTCAATTGATGTTCATGAAGGGCCACCCAATTCGTCATCTACTTCGGTAGATGGTAGCATTGAAGGGCAGCGGGATTTATTTCAATATTGCTAAAGTATTTATTGTTCGTAATTAAGAAAAATTTGGAAACTCACCGGAGTGTGGGATGTTACTATCCCTTACATATTGAATATATACGGATCAAAACTAGCTTTCTTGAGAGTGCATTGCTAATATTGTAGAGATCAAAGTACTTTATAGCCCAGGAGAAAAAAAAAATCCCGAACGCCAGGAAAGAGTTTCAGAAGATCCAACCGTCATCGTGCTTCTCGTGGGAAATAGAACTTGTCCAAGTATTTATCCTTCCCAAAGGTACATTTCCTGTGAGAACGTCCTACGGTCTAGCGTAACAAATTTTGCTGACTCCAACATACCTTTTTGTAGCGCTGACGATACAAGGAAGTTTTTGATTTTCAAACAACACATCCTGCACGGATTTCAGCAGCCTTGAAGAATTTCCCAATTCTAGGTATATTGAAGCCCAATCTCCTTACAAAACAGACTGAACATCCCAAGGTAGAAATGACTAGGGGGCACACGTGACTGCAGCGTGATCTTCATAGGGATACATCACACCTTCTACAAAAGATAGCCTGATTCACAACACGAGATGAGCAACAATTCCACCCAATACTCTCGAGATAACGTTCTCATAGAAGTCGAAGACTATGGAATTCTCTGGATTTATTGAAGAAAAGGAAGACTTGACAGACCAACCAGCGCCTTTTGGCTCGCTATCTTTCGATTATTACCTCATCGGGAAATGGGATACCACAAGCACATTGACCGAGTCGGAGCAAAGACACGATGTTCTTAAGGGCTGGATTGCACTAGGTGACACTGGGAGAATGGTGAGATTGGGACTTCCAGAGCCAGCTCAACTTCAGCTAATGTACATACCAGGTATAACCGATATCCCTAGTCAGTGTACATCCCTGGCAAAAGCCCGCCCTTATATATTTTATCCCACCACGTAAAAAGTTAAATAAAACAACAACCATACATTAGATTTATATGCAATTTAGTATATAGGTCAATGAAAGGTAGTTAATTAGATAATAAGTATAAAAAACTATATACGGGTACGAAGTGGTAACCTAATCTGCTGCCCGGACCTGGTTTCCTATACTAGAGGGCTAACTACTTAAGCTAGACGTAGAACCTTGAGAATAAGTATATAACTTGGCTTTTTAAGCTCTTTTAGACCCTTTTTAGCTCCCTTCTTAACTTAAGATGTGTGTGGAGCAGCTGCTGTAGGTAGAGCTTATATACTCTTCTTCTGTTTTAGGACTTTAGGAGTTACAGTAGCTAGCTCCTTTTGTAACTAAGTTTCTGCCCTCTTATCAGCTAATTCTGTCTTCTTTCGTTGTCTTATAAGAGCATTAGCCTTCCTTTCTACTCTTCTCTCCTCCTTTGCCTTGTCTTTAGTCTCTTTCTCCTTATCTATCTTATTCTAATACTCCTAAGCACGTATAACCCTCCTAGAGGAGTATACCTCTACTCTCTTACTAATATTACTACAAAGATTAAGTTTCTTACCCTTCTTTCTCTTCTAGTTCTTAAGTATAATAGCTATCCGTAGCCCTTAGTTCTCGTGCTCTAGAATAGAGACTTTACTAGATAGAGTTTATATTAAAAAGAAGACCTTACTTACTTTGAGCTTAGACAGTGATTGTTCGTAGTTTAGGTAGGCATATTATATCGCTTTCGTAGTAAGTGTTAGAGCTTGTAGTAAGTGCTAATGAATTGTACTACAGAGGCTGTCTATGTATAAGATTCGATTGTCCTTTCTAAGCCAGAGTCCTTACTAACTTATATACTCAGTTAGCTCTTTCTAGAGGGTTCTGCCAAGGGTACTCTCGAAGGTTCTATTACGTCCATGCGTTGCCAAGCGAGGTCACGTGAATGCGTCGCTGGAGTACTCCGAGACTTATTCCACGGGTGTAACCCTTAACACGGTACGTCTACTATAACCGAAGAAGAAGTAGATAACTTATCTATAGAGATCTACGTTAGTATTAGTATCTATATTATACTTATAACTAACCTTTAGACTAAGATTAGGCTTATAAACAGATTAATAGATATAATTAAAGACGTATTATAGGATTATAGACAGTAAATAGACTAGCTGCTATTTATAATCTTAATATAGTTTAATAGCTATATAGGTCCTAGCTTTCCTAGTTGCTCTATAGGTACTATACTAGTCTTCTCTTAAACACGGCAGTTTAACTATAAAGGTATAGTTTATTTACGAACATAGTTTCTATTATAGCTTAGATATACGATTATAGTCTATAAAAGTCAAGGCTTAACCCTACTATAGGCTATAATAAACTTAAATTAGAGAGAGTACTACTTAGGATTATTATATATAGCTGTTTTATAGGTAAAAACACTTATAAGCCTCTTATTTAAATTCTTATTTTATTTTAACTACTTTAAAAGTATAAACTCGATTACGTCTAATAATCAAGAGCTAGATTATATTACTAGGACTACCTAGATTATATAACAGACTACTTTAAGTGTTTATAGGCTATATATATCTCTACCTTTATCTATAAGTATCGTTTTATTATTTATTACTACGAGTTTATATTTATACTTACTTGAATCTTATTACGATCTATATCTGAAGGCAAAGGTATAAGAGTATATATGTGTATATTCGAGAATTTAAAGCTATAGTTCTAAGAACGAGGGAATGTGGAATATATACTCTACGAAAAAGAGGTATTTCTGCTAACTATAAAGAGCCTTTAATCTCGTTATAAATCCGTCTAAGCGTTGCGGCTCTGACGGTCACGTGTAGGACCGAGAATCACGTGTTACAGACCAGCGCTGTAACATTACCCCCCCTTTTGGAAAAAGCTTGTCTATAAGCTTTGTGTTACGACTGAATCGTCCGTTAGATAATCGTAATCGTCTATTCCGTCTTCCTATGCTTATATCTAGCTTTGTAAAGCCCTTGGCGGACTAGCGCGGGCTAGATTAGCGAGGTGAAAATCGCGTAATTTGTATAGGTAATACTTAAAATTCGAGGCCGGATACTACTATAGATTAGGGTTATAGCCTAACTATTAAACCCTATATTAGAGCTTTCTACGAACTGCTTTTATAGCTAAGACTTCTTCTACTTCCTACTCTTTCTGATCTGTAACCTATATTAGCAGGGGTGGTTCGTTTACCTGTCTAGGTAACGGATCTATAGCGGCCTTATAGAGCAGTAACGGGTGGAATACAGGGTGTATATAGAAGTGGTCTAGCAGTTCGAGCTGGAAAGAGTGTCCTTTATAAGCTGTAATCTGGAACGGACCCTTGTTTTGTCTATCTAGCTTATAGCTTAGCCGGTCTGTCTTCTAATTATAAGTCGATACCTAAACAAAGTCGTCTACGTTAAAGTCTACTACTCTTCGAATCCGGTTTATAGACCTTATATAGCAGTCTTATGCTTTACTAACTAATTCCTTTGCTACGGTCTAAGTGTTATATATTCTCTGTATAAGTGCCTCTATATCGGTCTAGTTAAGCTGTTCGTAGACTGTTACGGATTTATCTAGACGGTTCTAATTAAAGGACGTAGTAGCTACGTATCTATTAATTACTTTAAAGAGCGAGAGCCTACCTAGACTCTTATATAGAAGCGTAAGCTAAGCGTAGTCTAGAATAGGGACAAGTTCGCTCTAGTTGTCCTAATAGTAACTAATAAAAGGCTATAGGCGTTGATTAATCTATTGGTTTATAATTTCGGTTTATCTATTAGTTTGTAGGTAGAAAGCAGTAGATAGCTTAAGCTTTATACTAAGGATTCTATAGAATTTAGACTAGAAAGAAGAAATAAACTGTGGTCTATAGTCTAAAATAATGCTTTATAGATAGCCGTAGGTTCGATAGATCTATATAACGTATATTCGAGCTATATCTCGGGCTATAACTGTCTTTAGATAGGGGATCGAGACCGATTACTTAGTTAGGCGATCTATAACTACTTATAAGGTATTATAACCTTGTTTATCAGTAGGGAAAGACTTATAGTCTATAGTAATATGCTGTTAGAGACGTTCTAGAACTAGTAATAGGTATAAAAACCTAGGTTTACAGTTGTGAGGAACCGTAGTACGTCGACAGTCTCCGTAGTTACTAATGTAGGTTTCTACGGACGTCTGTAAACCTTTCTACTAGTATCTACGGGCGAGGATAGCTACCGTCTTTGTCCGTCTAGGGTAAGCCGTAGATACTTATACGTGAGCCTTACGGATTAGGTCCGTCTATAAGGTGTCTTAATTAGGAACTACGAGTCTCTTTTGCTAAAGAAGTAAGCCGTTCTTTATTATCTAGTTTTGGTACCTGCAGGTAGCTTTCGTTTAGTCGTCTTCTAAGTCTGAAGAGTTACGGTTAGTAGTAAGTAACTAGTCGACAAGGTTAAGCAAGGGTTCTAAGGTAACTAGGGCTAACGTTATAGGAGGTTCTAATCGAGTAGTAATACGTAGATCTAACTAATTAGACGTAAGTAAGGTTTGTTATCTTATAGACGCTTTTAGGTTGTTTTGTGGGTTAACGTCTTAGTCTTGGCGTGTTAGCGTGTCTGTTTTCTTATTCTACTTACTAGATCGAAATGTAATTATAAAATAGAACTCTAATAGAAACTCTGCCTATCTCGCTTACTACTAGTTTAAGGTTTTAGAGGTTATAAAGTACTCTAAAGCCTTATAATCGGTGAAGACCTTGATCTAGGAGCTAGTCTAAGTAAGATCCGCTCGCTATTGTCTAAAAGAGCGTATAATAGCTAGTATCTTCTTATCGTAGATTTAGTAGTTTAGCTCAGCGGGGTTTATCGTCTTCGAGAAGTAGCCTATAGGTCTCTACAGTTCGGTTTTAGATATACGTTGTAATATTACAGCTGTAACTACTCCGTTAGAAGCGTTAGTCTTAACTATAGTCTCTAAATCGGCTGTAAAGTAGTATAAGAGAGGGGCGGTAACTAAGGCTTCTTTTAACGTGTTAAAAGCCTTCTTATATTCTAAGTCGAACTTAAATAGCACTTCCTTACCTATAAGATAGTTTAGTAGACGAGTAATCTGTCTATAATCCTAAATAAAACGTCGGTAGAAGTTGTAAAAACCTAGGAAGGACTAGATACCCTTAATAGTACTAGGATATTTCTAGGAAACGATTACTAAGATCTTCTCTAGGTTGACTTCGATTCTATCTATAGAGATAATAAAACTAAGGTACTTTATATAAGTAACGTAGAACTCTGTCTTCTTAATATCTACTTGTAGCCTAGCTTTATAGAGCTGTTCTAAGACCTTATAGACGTGTTCAACGTGTTCGAGCTTATTATTAGAGTATATAAGAATGTTATTAAGGTAAGCTATATAAAAGTTATTGAGATATTTTATAAGAATGCTATTTATATACCTCTGGTACGTAGTAGGACTGTTGGTTAAGCTAAAAGGTAACACCTTATATTTAAACGTGCTATAATAGGTCTAAAAGGTTATAAGTTCTTCTAACTCTAGTTCTATACATATACGGTTAAAAGCTTAACGAATGTCGAGCTTTATAAGGATTTTAGTACTAGTGATTCGTATAAGAGTTTCGTCGATTAGCAGAAGAGGGTGCTAGTTCTTACGAGTAAGGTTGTTAAGTTTCCGGTAGTCGACATAGAGTCGTAAGCTTCTACCAGGCTTCTTTATAAACAGTACTAGAGAGGCGAAAGAGGCGTGGCTAGGAATAATAAACCCTTTGTTGAGGTTATCGAGGATATACTGCTTTATAGCTAGAAGTTCCTTAGTCGTCATCCTGTATAACAGGCTATGTAATAGGGTATTCGGACCTATAAGTTCGATCCGGTGGTCGACTTGGTTTCGTAGTAGAGGAAGCTCGTCTAAAGCTCTCTTTGAAAAGACATCCTTAAAGTCTGTGTATTCCTAGTAAACGTTCTATTCTACTAGTTGTTTATCTAAAGCGTAATCTACTGAAGAGAGCTCTATATATAACCTGTCTATAAGAGTATAGTCGATCTCTTATAAGCTAGTAGAGAAGACTTCGTTATCGCGCTTTTAAAGGTTAAGTTTGAAAGCAGCAGCTCTAATATAATAGATATTAATAGCGAAGTCTTCCGTAGGTTTATAGATGTCTATAAGCGAGCTTATAGCTGCTTTACGGTTTATAACTGAACGTTTTCCTAAGGAGGATCGACGACGTTGTTAGCAGTTAGGAATAAAGACCTATATTCTATTCTAAGCAGAGACGAGGTCTTACTAAAAGCTTTCGTCTAGAATTTCCTCAAGAGTGACTGGTAGCAGGGTTTGGCACTGGCTTCGAGGTAGTATTAAATAGATTAATATAGGTTCTTCTATAGTATTTCAGCAGAGGTCGCGGTTCTCTATATCCTCCTAAGCCTAGAGGTCTAGTAGGGAGATGGTTGTTAAGGGTTACACCCGTGGAATAAGTCTCGGAGTACTCCAGCGACGCATTCACGTGACCTCGCTTGGCAACGCATGGACGTAACAGAACCTTCGAGAGTACCCTTGGCAGAAACCTCTAGAAAGAGCTAACTGAGTATATAAGTTGGTAAGGACTCTGACTTGGAAAGGACAATCGAATCTTCTTATACATAGACACCTCTGTAGTTCAATTCATCAGCATTTGCTATAAGTCCTGACATTAGATTCGATTCAAAAAACAACGGGCCATTTTGGCGACACTGGAACTCAAGGGCCTTTACGGCAACACTGGAACACATTGGGCCATTTTGGCAATACTGGAACTTAAGGGCCTTTACGGCAACACTGGAACACATCGGGCCATTTTAGCAATACTAGAACATATCAGGCCTTTATAGCAACACTAGAACTTACAGGCCATTTCACAGCATTTACAAAACTCACGGACAATAGGAGAACCACAAGAAGGCGGTATACTGAATCAGCTACCCGCCTAGTTCCTATAGTATGTTTAAGAGCAGTAGAATCAGTTAACATCTACCTAAGAGGACGATCGTCTACGGATTACGAATAAGTAAAAGAAGGATAAGGAAGCTCGCTTATAGATGGTCTACAACGATAATAAACCTGGGAAATCTCTTCCTCTGCTACTGGAATTCTACGGAGACTCGGATAAGCTAGAAGCTTAGTTATAACAAGCACGAGCTAAAATCGAAGTCGACTACTATAAATATACTAAATACGTTAAGTTTTAGGTACTTAACAGATCCTTATAGGGTAAGGCGCTCCGTAGAATAGAAGCATAGGTACAGGAACAGGGCAAGCTAGAGCTAGCCAATGGCAGTGATTTCTTAAGTCGAGTAGAGTTTATATTTAGAGACCTGTAGGCTAAGGAAAGAGTATAACGAAAGCTAGAATCCTTCCGCTAAGGCTTAAGACTATTCTTAGAGGTCTTTATAGAATAGTAAGCCCTGCTTATAGAGTCTAGAGGAGGATCTTAGCTAGACAACGTAAAGAAGGTGTCTCTTAACCGAATCCTTAGTAACGAGTTAGTTAAGGCAATGATTATAGTTCCTTCTTAACCTAACTTCGAGTCTTACTACTCTATTATTAAAGAAACGGATAACTGCTTAAAGGCTTATAAAGCTCGAATATCAAGATCCAGGGCCTAGACTCTCCTAGAAATACCATAGACCTCTTAGAAACGCTCGACGGATACTATATAGTAGGTAATAAGTGGTAATATCGCTAACAGACTGAAAGTTACCTATAAGGCATCCGTAGAGGGCATGGATTAGGAACCGGCACCTGCTAAAGTCTTAACAACTAGTACTAAGCGTGCTAAATAGATGTCCTAGGAAGAACGAAGTAACCGTGCTTATACTAGTCGCTGTCTTCGCTATAGAGCTACTGGTTATTTTGTTTAAGAATGTCTATACAGACTACTAAGGCGACCTATAACAGCGGATTCGGTCTATAAACAGAAGGTAGAGGTTAAGGAAGTAGTACTAGAATTAGAAGAAGAAGACAGTAATGTCTCCTCGGATTCGGAAAACTAGTAGCTCCTGTTAGAAAGCGTAGGCAGGGGCGACGAAGGGAGTTGTTAGTAATAGACACTTAGAGACATTTTAAGTAGGAATATATAGACGAAAAACCTCTTCTTATATCAGCTTTAGTAAATAGGGTAGCTACTTTATAAGCCTTAGTGGATTTAGGGTGTTTAGTCTATAGAATTGTTTTAGACTGTTTTGTCTATTGTTATTAGCTCTCTTATGTATAAATTATACTAAGGCATTTATAGTTAGTAGAAGGAGTATTAGAGGATGCTGTATCCTAAGTAGTATCTTTTAGCATAGATATTAGAGGCTACTAGTAGAAACGGGTTTATGCTTACATAGTTCCTAAGATCGAGAGCTATAAAATGATTCTAGGAAAATCTTAGTTAAAGAGAGAGCGAGCTTTACTTAACGCTGCTAAGGGATGCTTACTCTTCTAAGACTCTAGGTTAGAAGTTTATAGTAAGCTAGAAAAGTCTTACTTCTATAAGTAAGTAAGCGCGGCCGTCTTCCACTTTCTTACAGATTAAAAACAGAAGCTATAGGTCTTTATAGTAAGCCTTATAGATATTACAAAAGTATTAGCGGAAAAGAAGTATACAGACCTATAGACGAAGCTACCTAGCTAGATTAGCCTAGAATTCTATCTAGTATTCGATAAGAAGGAAGCAAATAAGTTACTAGTATATTATAAAGGAATTGATTATAGTATTAAGCTCTTATAGACCGAAAACGGATTAGAAGAAACAGTCCCCTAGGGGCCACTCTATAACATGTTACGAGACGAGCTGTTAGTACTCTATAAAACCTTAACAGAGTTACTAGATAAGGAATTCATTTAAGTAAGCAACTCTCTAGCAGCTACGCTAGTACTCTTTATACGGAAGCTAGGAGAGGGTCTACGGTTCT
This sequence comes from Calycina herbarum, assembly GCA_001414485.1. NCBI lineage: Eukaryota > Fungi > Ascomycota > Leotiomycetes > Helotiales > Pezizellaceae > Calycina > Calycina herbarum. Next base: position 304,466 of record LLEY01000023.1, on the reverse strand, counting down.
GTTACAACTACTAAGCACTAAATAAGTTAACCTGTAAGGACCGCTACCCTTTGCTTTTAATCTAAGAGACACTTAACTAGATTAGGAAAGCTAAGTAGTTTATAAAAATAGATATTATTACTACCTTTTATAAGATACGGATTAAGGAGGGAGATAAGTAGAAAACGGCTTTCTAGACACGCTTTAGGCTTTTTAAATAGCTTGTTACCTCTTTTAGGCTTACGAATACTCCTAGCACTTTCCAGCAGTATATTAATTATATGCTTCAAGAGTTCTTAGACGACTTTGTCTTAGTATATATCGACGATGTCTTAGTCTTTATAGACAGCACCTGTAACCAGTACTACGAGCATGTCTATAAAGTAATATAAAGGCTTTAAGATGCTAGGCTATAGCTTAATATTAATAAGTACGAATTTAAAGTATAGTCTACAAAGTACCTTAGGTTTATTATAGAAGTAGGGAAAGGTTTATAGATAGACCCAGCTAAAATATAGGCTATTATAGATTAGAAAGCACTAATAACAGTAAAAGGCGTCCTTAGCTTCCTAGGATTTGCGAATTTCTATCAACGGTTTATTAAGAACTTTTCACAGATTACAGCTCCTCTCTATAGTCTTATTAAAAAGGATATATCCTTCTAATAGACAGACGAAGCGAATAGAGCCTTCGAACAGTTAAAGCAGGCCTTTACAAAGGCCCTAGTACTGGCTTAGTTTAACCCAGATCATGAGACGGTCCTAGAGACAGACTCCTCTAGATATTACTTAGGAGGCGTGCTCTCTTAAGTAAAGAATAACGTCTTACAGCCCGTAGCCTTCTTCTTAAAGAAACACGTACCTACTAAATACAATTACCTAATATATAATAAGGAGTTGTTAGCTATTATTCGTTGCCTTAAGGAATAAGAAGCAGAGTTAAAAAGTGTTAGGCAGTTTACAGTACTTACAGATTATAAGAATCTTAAGTACTTTACAACAGTCTATAAACTATCTAAAAGACAAATACAGTAGCAGTTAATACTTAGCAAGTTTAACCTAATTATCTAATACCGCCTAGGTAAAGAGGGAGGACTGCCAGATATACTAATAAGGAGGGACCAGGACCTCCTAGAGGAGGGAGATGAACGCCTTAATTATAGGATAGTACAATTGATTCTAGACGGAATGATTCAAGGAAATACTATACAGCTAGCACCAGTGTTAGTAAACGGGAGGAATTAAGTAAGCGACGTAGCGACATAGTAAGCATTTACAGACCAACTACAGAACCTCTAAGAAGAGGGAAAGGTATAGGACAAGGACTTCAGGCGTCTTATAGACACCGTCTACTAAGGAGATAGAGTGTTTCCAGCAGACCTCGCTTCTCTAGTCAAAGTCTCTATCTCTAACTGCTCAGTTAATAAGAACGGTGATTTACAGTTTAGAGGCAGACTATAGGTCCCCGACTATAAGCCGCTACGGACCGTAATTATACAGGAACTCTATAATTCTACACTTACGGGCCATCCTAGCAAGAACGGGACAATTGTAATAGTCTTAAAGGAGTTCTTCTAGCCAAACCTACAGACTATAGTTAAGTAGTTTGTCTATAACTATAGAGTTTGCAGACGTACTAAGGTCTAGAGGGATCGTAAACAAGGCCTGCTTCGTCTATTACTAATTCCTAAGCAGTAATGGCAGGAGATCTCTGTCGACTTTATTAGACCACTACCTATAAGTAAAGGCTCTAATATAATAGCAGTGTTCACAGACCGTTTAGGCAAAGGGGTGCTCCTTACAGCCTATAACTCGACTATATTATCAGAGGAATTTGCTCGCTTATTTATTACTACACACTATAGCTTACATAGACTACTAAGAGCAATAGTGTCTAATAGGGGCCCGCAATTCATTAGACAAGCATAGAAGACGCTTTATAACTTCTTATAGATTAAACGACGGATCTCTACAGCCTTCTATCTACAAACTGACGGGTCAACGGAACAGGCAAATGCTAAAGTCGAGACGCTTCTACAGCAGTGGATTAATATAGCTTAGGACGACTAGGCCGACTGGCTGCCAGTAGTACAGCTAGCTTTTAATAGACGGGATTCAACATCAACGGGTGTAAGCCTCTTCTAACTCAGCCACGGCTATCTGTTACAGACTATCGACCCCTTAACAGACGTAGTAGCACCTATAAATACAAAAACACTAATTCAAAAGGGCGAAGTAATAGTAGCAAAGATTAAGGCTATTATAGAATAGGCACAATCATCAATAGCAAAGACATAACAAGACTAGGAGACTTAAGCAAATCGTTTATAGAATACCGCTCCTACGTATAAGGTTAGAGACAAGGTTTACTTAAGCTTACGGAATATACAGACAGACAGGGCTAGTAAGAAACTAGACGCTCGATCCGCTAAGTTTACAGTTATCGAGGTTATTAGCCTATCTATATATAGGCTAGACACCCCGCCTAGTATCTATAATGTCTTTAATATAGACTTATTAAGGCTAGCAGCTACAGACCCGCTGCCTAGTCAAATTACAGACGATGATCAACTACCTATAATATTAGTAGACAATACTATAGAATAGCAAGTTAAAAGAATACTAGGTCAACGGCAAAAGAAGCTCCTAGGGAAAGGCTCTCGTACTCGACTCGAGTATAAGGTTAAATAGACAGGATACGTAAACCTAACATAGGAACCTGCTACTAAGTTAGAGAACATAGTAGCCCTAGACACCTACCTTCAAGAGCAGGAAGGGGGGTAATGTCAAGGGTTACACCCGTGGAATAAGTCTCGGAGTACTCTAGCGACGCATTCACGTGACCTCGCTTAGCAACGCATGGACGTAACAGAACCTTCGAGAGTACCCTTGGCAGAAACCTCTAGAAAGAGCTAACTGAGTATATAAGTTAGCAAGGACTCTGACTTAGAAAGGACAATCGAATCTTCTTATACATAGACAACTCTGTAGTTCAATTCATCAGCATTTGCTACAAGTCCTGACAATGGTTATCGATTCCCTAGTAATAAGTACTAAGTAATCGAATCGATAAACTAGGGGAAGGGATTCTAGCTATTTAATCTTACGGCTATAGACTACTAACTTTACGTTTACGTCTATAAGCTATTAACAGCTGATAATAATATCGTATCTGCTAATATTAGTAATTAGGAAGGGCGTATTAGTAAACTGTCGTCTGTCGATACTTAGCGTTAAGCGAATAACGTGAGTAATCGCTAGTCCTTTATATCTATTAAACCCTGTAATTGATATTATATATAATAGCTTTTCTGTAGCCTGTCTATAATGTTAACTTAACTAGTCGGCTAAAGCTGTGTTAATAAATAGCTATCTATTTGCTTTAGTATTAATAAGTCTAGTAGTATTAAAAGTATATCTATTCTTAATTAAAGTATATATAGTTATAAAAGCCTTTCTATCTATTATATAACTTAGATTAAGAGGTTGAGATCTAAGTTTGTTTTGCTCTAAAGAGGAGACTTGCTTTAGAGCTGTTCTTTTCCCGAGTCCTTATAGACGAGTTCCTCGTCAGCCGATTCTTCTCTAGACGCTTGTAGTCCGTAGGAGTCCGTAAGCGAGTCTTCAGCGTCTTCTAATAGCTTAATAGCTGTGGAGGGTTTTCGAGGGAGAGGGCATTTACTAGCGTAGTGCCTAGGTTTATTGCAATTGTAACAGATAACGTCTGCTATATCCTAGACAGGAGTCGTACTCTTATGAGTGGGCAAAGGAGTCTTACGGTCTATAACTGGAGAGTAACGGACCGGGCTTTGGGTTAGCGGATAACTAATAGTAGCACGTGGAGCCGGAAGTTGGTAAGTTGATCCGTAGCCGGTAGGGAAACCTCTTGTAGGTAGGCGGCGGTTATAGCGAGCTGTGAGGCGTTCTTTGATAGTTACCCTGTCTTAATAGACAGAGTAACAGTGGTTATATAACTAGTTAAAGGTTGCTAGAGTGATTCGGACTAGCGAGATGCTTACTTAGAGAGCTGGCGTAAGCTTCTAGTATAAATCTTTAGACCACTTACTTGACGGGATATAAGCCTTAGTTGTAAGGCTTAAGAAGGTTACTTTAAACATAGTAAAAGTCTCGTCCTCTTATATTAAGAGTTTACGGAAGACCTTACAGGCCTCTACGGCTTCGTTACTGTCTACGAACAAGGTATCTAGATATGTAAGTATATCTATAACGTCTATAAATAAGGTAGGGGAACCGAAATCTATCTGTGGTTCTAGGTGCTCTTATACTACGCTAGAAGTAGCTATAAAGACGAAGGTAAGTTTGTCTTATTCGTTCTTAAAGAGGTTCTTTCTTATTTTACTAGCTAGGATAATCCGCCAGGCCTTATATAATAGGGAGATGCTGTCCTTGAGTTTCTTACTATCTTAGAACTTACGAGTAGAATTGTCGGAACTAAATCGGGAATAGGAGGAGTTAGTAGTAACCTCTCGGAGGGCTTGCGTATACTCGCGGCTTAGGAGAGGGTTGTTAGAGTAGTTTATAGGTAACGGGGTTTAGTAGAGTTGCGTACGTAAAGAGAGGATTTTAGCCTGTAAACGAACGTTTTCGTCTATAGGAGGCTCGCTTATCGTAGGGGAGGTAGGCGAGGGAGGGGCGACTCCAGGGGTGTTATCTGGTTGTTAAGGCTCGGTTCGAGACGAGCTAGTAGGTGTCTTCCCTTTTCTACTACGACTACTTCGAGTGTCGGCTATTATATTATCGGAAAGGAAGGAGAAGAAGGTAGAGAGAGGTTATAAAAAAAGGTTATATAGGCTATTATAGGCGTGTCTTTCGAGGAGATGAGTCGTTATAGACGTAGAGATGCTTAAGGGATCCGTTTATAGGAAGAGAGGCTGTTATAGACGGAGGAGGAGAGTTATAATCACACTTTTATAAGTATAAGATCTTCTAGCTATTATAAGCGTAGAATCCAGTCGATATTATAATCCTTTGTAGAGAGTAAAAAGGGTTAAGCTTTAAATAATATCACGATCTATATCTAAAGGTAAAGGTATAAGAGTATATATATATATATTCGAGAATTTAAAGCTATAGTTCTAAGAACAAGGGAATGTAGAATATATACTCTACGAAAAAGGGGTATTCCTGCTAACTATAAAGAGCCTTTAATCTCGTTATAAATCCGTCCAAGCGTTGCGGCTCTGACGGTCACGTGTAGGACCGAGAATCACGTGTTACGGACCAGCGCCGTAACAAATCTTATAGTATTCTTTTATTACACCTGTAAATAGGACCTTAGATAGGATTTATAGACTAAAAAACCCATCGCTAACTATTATTACACTTGTAAACGGACCTTGAAAAGGATTTACAACTCTATAGTAGACTAGCTGTCCTCCCCCTCCTCCCCTCCCTCTTCCTCCTCCTCCTCTCTCTTCTCCTCCTCTTCCTCCTCCTCCTCTTCCTCTCCTTCTTCCTCTTCCTTATCCTCCAGTACCCTCGCCTCCTCTTCGTAAAGAGCCGCTAGCCCCCTATAGAGCTCCGCGAAACGACGTGCTCTCTGAGAGGCTAAGAGAGGCGCCTTACGGACACGGCTGGTGCGCTGTGCTATTTTATATTAGTAAGATCTTTTCACAAGCTGTAAATCTAACTTATAGGCAGTACTAGAGCGGACAGTACCAGAACCCGTACTAGAACCAGCACTAGAGCGGCGGAGAGGGTTGTAAGGAGCGACCTAGGCTACGGCGGCGGGAGTAGGAGCAGCTATAGCAGCAGCGGCAGCAGCAGCAACACGAGTAGCGGACGCGATATTAGCTAGTCCTATCTGTAATAGTCAGCTACGGTCTATAATAGGTAGGAGAGTTCACTTATAGAGGGAGCAGCAGCGTCCTTTACTACTATAATAGTAGTTAGCACAGCTTTGCCTAAAGAAGCTAGGCACCGACACATATATACTCTACGCTCTAGACCCACCCGTATAGTGTATACACCTAGGGGTGTTTACTTAGCCGGTTAATTGACTAAGTAAAGCCTCCAGGTTAGTAGGCTGGGCAGTAGATATTATACGGCCGGGCCGTAAGGTAGTAGAACGGACCGTAACCAGCCCCGTAAGAGAGATCATAGTCTGTGAAGGCCGGTGAGGGAGGGCGGGCAGGGCAGGGAACGGTAGAGAAGCTGTATAAGTAGCAGCAGCAGCAGCAGCGCGGGCGGTGGTGGCGGCGGCGGCGGCGGCGGTGGTATATATATTCTCTATTCTACAGTCCGTAATTGTTAGTTTACGGCCTGTAACGCCTTTTCATATAGTTAGGGTTTTAAAAAGGGAGGCTTACGTTCTGTTGTTGCTGTTGTTGCTGTTGTTGTTCTTGTTGTTGTAGAGAAGTGAAGGTGAAGGCTAGAAAAATTCAAGACAAATATCTACTACTATTCACTTCACCTTCGATATCAAACGAATGTGTCACGTGACTGCAAACGGACGCATCACAGGCATCTTATTTGTGTAAGTGTTCGTCACATATAATGCCCCTGGGGCTAACACGGTTAGCCCCCAATCGCGCTGTAAATAAGACCTGGATAAGTATATTTTATTATGCCCCTGCACGCTCTCAAACGCTCGCTCCTGAGGCTATTCGCAAAGCCTTCGACGAATCAGGAGCGAGTATTTATGTGCCGCTCTGTAAGGAGCAATAGTGATATATTTACAAAAGCTAATCCATAGAGCGTTACCTGCCGGATACGGTAGGATGTAAATAAATCATAACAAACCCTGGTAAATAAGCCTTGTATCCTCCTATCAGCGTCTAGAGCTACCAGCTCCCGCTCTGCTAGATCCTAAGGCTCTCCATATCCTATTCGGTCCCCTGCTCAGGTTAATTATAAGGTGGGAGGGATGGAAATCGTAAAAACCGTTGTTTTTGGAATGGGTGATGCTATAGCTAAGGTATAGACTTTCCCTTGCTTATGTGCTGCCTAAGGAAAGCTGATGCTTACGTAAGCTTCTACCACTCTATAAAAACAACTTATTTATGTAAGTATTCGTTATATATAATGCCCCTAGGGCTAACATAGTTAGCCCCCAATCGCGCTATAAATAAGACCTGGATAAGTATATTGTATTATACCCTTGCACGCTCTTAAACGCTCGCTCCTAAGGCTATTCGCAAAGCCTTCGACGAATCAGGAGCGAGTATTTGTGTGCTATACTAAAGCGTGCTGAGGTAGAATCTACACTTGTATGTGTAATTCAGGCCTAATCCGAGCCCTTGTAATCTGGGTTTAATCAAAGCCCTTGTAGTTGGGACTGATCGAGGTCGTGTATCTCGGTTCTTTGTAGAAAACGTATGTTAAGCTCTAGCTGAGAGCGGAGGCTTCTTTTAAAGTATTGTTTAAAAGAGTTACTCTTCTAGCGGCCGAGGTCCTGGATATCCTTATGGGTAAGACCGTTGTCTGATGTATGTTGTGCTGCCCCTCTCCTAAAACTATGTCCGGAGAATTTGATAGGTGTTTGTATACTAGCTTTCTTGATCCTGTTTCGAAGCTGGGTAATCATCTAATTCTATGATATTAGCTCCCCCTTTAAGGTTGTAAACAGGGGCTCGGCCGCCCGTTCCTCTGGTGTATTGCCCTTCCTAGGGTAGTCGACTAGGAGCTTGCAAAGTGCCTTAACCGGGTATGTGGAGGTGTTAGTGTGTGCGAGTACTATTTCGACCCCTTAGTGATTATAATCGGCTTTGCTTTGTTTTAGGCAAAGGGTTATGTATGCTCTACTAGGAGCGATAGCAACGTTGCTTCTTGTAAGTCGTGTAGATGAAAAGGTTAAGCGATCCTCTTAAAGTTGTAGGTTTATTACTATAAACTCTCCTATTCTTAAACATCCTATAAAGGCTACTTTTGCGGCTATGTTAAAGTTGATGCTTTCACGGCTCTTAGCACCTGTTAGTCCTACGAATGCCGGCTCTATGATCCTTTCGAGGATGTCTATTGTGATTGGTTAAGCTTGCTTAGTTAGGGTGTTTATTGTTGTCCGCTATATACTACTAATAATTCTTTTTAGCTAAGGGCTATTAAAGACGCCTTCGTCTAGCCTCCTGTCGATGTAGGCAGATCAGAGAGCTAATAAGTTCCTTGTAATTGTATCTGGCTTAACCTTTATAGCTCTAAGGCCTCCTATAGCTCTTAAGGTCGCGAACTCTCCTAGAGTTTCTAGCTGGGCGGGCTAGGCTGTTTTTGTCTGTAGGATATAGTAGTCCTTGTACGTTGTTTAAATAGACTTATAGTTATCTCTTATCTCTTTTAAGAGACTGTTCTAGAGGAAGTGTTTTAGTAAGGATAAGTTAGTTCCTTATGATCGTAGCTATTTAGGCAAAGGAGAAGAGATTAGTAAGGCCCCTGCTATTAAGGGCACTAGTTAGCTATTTCCTTAGAATTAAAGCGTGAAATTACGTTAGCTAGGGTATTATCCTATCCTACGATCTATCTAGGGATAACCTCGATATCGTGTTTAGCTACTTGTAGAAGAATCCTTCGTAGAACTGTATTTGCTTCGCCCTTAAGCGAGGACTTCTCGAGACCTGTTTACGAGATTAAGCTGTTTATATAAATGATGACTTTCTTTCTATGCTACTGTTTCACGAAGTGGTTAAAAGCTAGGACGATTGCTCCTAGCTTAAAGATATTAATATTAAAGACATTGTTTATATTATGCTTAACCTTAGCTATAAAGGCTTGTTCTTTTTAAAGGGAGTTATACTAGTTTTTCTAGTCTATGTTAGAGGTCTCTACGTAGAACCCCCCTATGCCTTCTATTGAGGCGTCTGTGAAGAGCTGAATCGCTACTCTTGCTTTACTATTAAAGTAGTATATACTATTATATAGAGGGAGGAATTCGTTCTACTATTCGATGTCTTTCTTAATAGTTGGGTTAAGTCGCTTTCTTAAGGCCTTTGGTATATTTATTAGGTAGCTTACTAGGAAAACGTATAAGTATAGTATAAATACCTTTCCTAGCTTAACAACGTTTGAGTAGAAGCTTAGAAAGCCTACTAAGGACTGTATTTCGTCGAGAGTTGCCTAGCCTTGGTCTAGTACAATAGACGTCAAGAATCGCGCTTTTGCTAGCTTCTCTCTCAACAGTTTCGCAATGAATTTATAAGTATTATACTTAATTCCGAGGATAGTGATAACCTAACCCTTATAGTCCTTCTTCTCATTCCTTAGGACGCCTAGGAAGTCGGTTAAGAGCGTATACTAGCCGTAGAAGTAGGCTACCCGCTCCTGAAGGTCTAGTCCTATACGAAAGAAGAAAATAAAGTCATCTAAGTAGTATAGTAAGAGCTTAACGCCAACGCCTAAGTATAATTCAAGAATCTAATATAGTGCTTCAGCTACTAGATTAAACAGGAAAGGGGCTGTTACTAGACCGAATAGAAGGCATGTTTCTCGGTAATATACTCCTGCCTAGTTAAAGCCTAATAGCTACTAGTCTTTCTACGATACTAGGATAATTCTAAATACGTCTTTTAGATCCTTCTTTATAATAAAGCAGCCGTGCCCTGCCTAAAGAATAGCTGCTACGACAGCGTCGAAATATAGGTACTCGATACCTCTATATTCCTTTAGAATACTATCGTTTATAGACCTCTCTACTAGCGTAGAGAGGTTATAGATTATACAGAAACCACCATCGCCCTTAGGTACTACGCCTAGTAGAGAGGATATAAAAGGCAGGAGAGGGGGGTATAGCAGTACTCTATAGAGCTTTAAATCGGCCTCTAACCTGCTCTTTATTATATTTAGATCATCCTTAATAGATAGCAGATTCCTTAAGAGGATAAGCTAGTCAGGGCCTTCGTAGCTAATCCGACATCCAAAGGTTAAAATGCCTGCGATTACGTTGCCTAATAGGCTCGGCCTAGAGGAAGATCTCTGTTCGTCTTAGTATAGAAACATAAGGTAATACCTAACAGGGTCTAACCTAACAGGGTCTAATTACCTACTTAGTAGGATATATAACGATAGATTACCTTAGACTAGGTAGTCTTTAAGAAGACGTACCTATCTATCCCTTTTTAGCAGAGACGGCGAGTCTCTAAGTAGGTACGAGGTATCTATAACTTTATATAGCAAGTATGTATTTAGACGTAAAGGGTAAGGAGAACAGTATACTATAGTTTTTTCAAATAACTAATAACATTCCCAGTCCCCTACGATATCTTAGCCACGGGCTTAAGTTTAGGAGCACTAGGTAACCCGGTAGTCCTCTCTATAACTTACCGTCTAGTATTTATACTCGAATTTACATCTATCGCTATACTTACATCTATTCGAATTCTACATTTAGCATACTCTGTCTAGTTCTGTAGCCTTACTAGGTATTATAATAGGTCTTCCGTCGAAGCTTCTCTTTCTTAAGAGGCCTTATACAAGGCTTCTTTCAGAAGAGATAACAGTAAAGACTAGGTAACGGTGTTCTCGCTCCGCTAAGATTACCCAGCCCTCTATATTCGTAACGCCGATAGAGATTACGTATTAGTACTGTTCTAGGGCTATTAGTATCACCTAGATCGCCGGATTCTATATGTTCTAGACAAGGTAGATTAACCTTTCGAAGGCTATTATTACTACTATTAAATCTAGGCGAGTCTCTCTATAGATTTAGTATATAATTAATAGGTATATTATCTACGATTCTTACTAAATTAACATCGTTGTCCTAAAGTCTAACTGTTTTCCTTACTTCTTTTTAATAGTAAGGGAGTCGCCTATTACCTCAAAAGATTACTCGTTCGCTACTACTAGTAGACCTTTCCCTGTTTAGATATAGGCAAGGTCTATTACTAAGAATATCCCTTTAACGATCTACGCGATATACTTTAGGTTAACCCCTAGGTGCTTATCTAAGATAGATTTGTCTTACAGGGATAGCATCTCACCTGCTTCTTCGAGGCTTAAAGCGTCCCTAGTCGCTGCTGCTACTTACGCTCTTAAGACTAACGTTTATGCCTCTAAGGCCTTAGTCTCAGCCTATAACTTTTTCTCTTCTATAGCCGCGATCCTTGTTCAGCCTTCTACTTCCGCGCGCTAGGCTCTCTTTATATATAGGTCCTCTATCAACAGTTATACCCTAACTTCATCCTCTGTAAGTGCCTCTAAGTCGTTGGTATTCTAGAGGATCGTTGTATTAGACCCCGCGTTCGAAAGAGGGGAAGAGGGTACCCCGTCGCCGGCGGGGGTATTTCTAGTTCGTGCTATGTTAAAGGCGGATAAGGAGTCTAAGTAGCTTCAAATAGAGATAAGAGCTTTAGCTAGAATTAATAAATCGTAAAAACCGTCGTTTTTGGAATAGGTGATGCTATAGCCAAGGTACAGACTTTCCCTTGCTCATGTGCTGCCCAAGGAAAGCTGATGCTTACGTAAGCTTCTACCACTCCACAAAAACAACTCATTTAACCTTCTACTCTTTACGACCCGTAACGTATCACAGCTACGCTTTTACTCCTGTGGTATTTACTTCCGCGGCCCCTAGTATAGAACCTTCATTCATTTTAGAGTCTTGCTTAGCAGGAGTCCCAAAGATAGAGTCCGACTCCAATTCCAGGGCTCCTCAAAACTGGACTCCATCACCTGACCGTTCTAACCGAGTCACGTGATATAACTGTAATGAGATCCTCAGGATTGTATGTCTTTCTACATTCAATCCTTCCCACCTGTCAGGGTTACAATAGTGCTTGTCCTGTCAGGGCGTCGCCTGGACTTCACTCATTCACGTGCTGGCACATGATACGTGACACTCCGGATAAAGTAGCTAGTCCAGTTCTTCCCTACTCTGCTCCCACGTATCTCTTCTACAAGGTTCTTAACAATAGAAAAAGTCGGTGGCATTCCTCGGTCTATAAGCTTATTGATCTGCCGAATCAGGACTTCCTCTTGCTCTATAGTAAGTGCTTGGTAGTAAAAAGCAGTTGCCTCCCTACGTGTCTTAGTCAAGCCTCTAATCCTCCGTGAGACAGCAGTACGGTCACAGCCATACTTCTTAGCAGCGTCAGAATAATTCTTAAACTCCCCTCTTTCATATGCAGCCACTGCTAAGTTGATCTGGTGTGGTTTGTCTGCTCTAGCCATGGTTAAAGTGGTGATGGTGGAGTAAAAAAGGGGGGTTTTGAAGTGGGCTTTTGCCAGGGACGTGCACTGACTAGGGATATCGGTTACCACGATAAATTCCACGCTGAAATGAGATTCGAAAATGGTGCATGGCGAATTCCCCGCGTACCCTCTGGGATCCCCCAACACCTCCAAACCCATCAACAACGAGCCGAGATGTCCAAGTTGTGCCCAACCACGGTGTGGATCCGTACCTGGTTTGGAAATGACAATGTTACAAGACAAGAGGCAGATGCAGCCTATAATACCCTCTGCGGACAGGTAGACTGTGACGGAGCGCCATTCATCGACGGAAATTGGGCATTCGAAGACGACGAGGAACTGGCAGATGCCACTGGGGCTCCCACAACTACTGGGATCACTCCACCATACGTGCTCCCTATTCTTAAACGCTATCCAGATATACTCGAAGGGTCCACAGGGCCTAGTGAGAGGGATAGACAATTTGTCGCCGATGGGAACACGACTGGAAAACAAGCCTTGTTGATGATAGTTGTAGACAAGATTGCCTGTGAAACCGGAGCTGTTCTCTTAATTGGCATCGACGATTTTGGAAAAACGCTACCTCAAAGATTGAGAATTGTAGCCGATGATGTTGCTATCAACAAAGCTACCTGGGAGAATGGACAGGCCCTTGAAGAAAACTTCCGTGAGGGCGATGTTGGAGAACTTCCTGCCTATGGCTGTCCTCCAATAACTCCTCTTTGATTTTCATTTTCATTTATTTAGCTGTGATTTATCTTTCTTTGCAAGTTGGCCCAAGAACGCTGCAGTCTTTCAATATCAGTTCTGCTGGGTTTTCTGTAATTCTCATTCTTTTGTTTTCTGTACTTTTTATTATTTTGATTCACCATCAGTCAACGTTTCTGTTCACCCTACCAAAGGGACGAATATCAAGCTTGAGAAAACTTTCAAGTGAATTTGGGGTGATGCTGGAATCAGTCTCACGGGAGGAGGTGATAGTTGAATCCACAGCCGTTTTCAAGCAAAAGCTAGATCGCGCGATATTTGGTAAATCATCAGAGCATTGTCCATTCTCGATTTTGGTTTGCTTCGTCGGTCACAGTCAACAACAGTCGATAGTGAGTCTGTAAGATCACCCCTTTCTTGAGTGTCTAAAACTACAATTCTTCTATACTTTTCATTTGATTCATATAGTTTCATCCGCTATCTCGCTTCATTTTCAAATAGTTTCCGCTATCCTTCCAGCTCCTAAGTTGCCACCTTCTAATTCTTATATAGCCATCGTTCTGCGACCCTCCTCCTAATAATGGATTGAACGTGGTAGTCGAAGTTTTCATGGTGGTCGAGGGTGCCTTTGGAGGTATTGTCGTCGAAGGAATTGTTGTGATTGGCGCTGGGGAAATTGAACTTGGCGTTGAAGAGCTGGTTTGGCCATCCACCGTTAAAGTGACTATTACTGGCTGACAACTCTGTGGGACTGTTTCTAGACCTGGAACTTTGGTTGCGTTGAGTGGTGGGTCACAGATCGGTTCCCACGCACTTTGGCAGTCGTCGTCTAAATCATCCCATTCAGGGTCCAATTCGACTTGACCGTCGTTTTCAGCCATGAAAGGGCAATACTCGAGTCTGGCGATAATGGCCGATGCAATCAAGGAGTTTGCTATATAACCGCTCTCTGTTAGGATGACAGGAGGATCAAGTGGCCATGAGAACGTCGGTTCTTGGGTTTGGTTACCAGTTGCGATTTCTGTCGATAATGCTGCGACTGTGGACCAAGCCCAACTTTCTCCAGTGGGAAGATTACTGGCATTTGGTAGAGGTGGTAAATTACTGACACTGACCCCACCACCACTTGCCACCGCAGAAACCGATGTGGGTGCCTCAGCCTCCGTAATAGCTTTCGTGTCCCTAATAGCAGCTGCCTTCGCTTTTACCACAAATTGCTTGTTTGTGCTGCCAGTTTCGTTGGTTCCAGGTGGAGACACACAGATCAATTTCCCGGCCATACTTTGAAGGTTGTCGCAATTTTGTCCCATCGTTGGGTTCCAGCTTTTTAACATGACCTCTGCGGTGCCAGACCCAATCGTTTTGAGAATGGAGCTACAAGTGTCAGAGGGTAAAACTGTTCGAGTCGAAAAGCTCAAGATATTGTCTAGGCAGAGGATTTCTTCGGGCACCAAAGTTGTGTTCCAGTTCGAAGGAATGTTGTTTTTCGCTAGTAAGCGGTTTATGGGTATATTGAAATGTCAGAAACGGACTTTGGTGTGTCTGATATTTTTGCAACATAGGTCTTGTTACATATGGGTTTACGGGATCAATCAGCGACCGCAGAAAGGGGCCTCGCGTCAAACCAGAACTTACGATGTATTGTTTTTTTCTGTTGTGTTGGTATTAACTGTCGGTGCGTTGATTGCCACTGGGTACGAGACATTGCCACACGATGCGACAAGCGACTGGAATTCCTCTACGTCATAAACATCTCTTTCAAAAGGCTGTTCCAGCTGCAATTTAAACTCTTTCAAGTTGCAATCAAGGCATTTCATATCGGTTGTCATATCCGCGAGTTGTTCCTTGCAGAACACATTGTTTGGGGACCGTATGTTGGTTAGCAAGACACTTGCATTTCGGATTACAAACACTCATCTCGGAGACATGTCATATTGTAACGATAAATCAGTGCTCCAGCCATGTTCAAGGGATTGACTTGTATCACTGATGGCGGGCCAAGACTATCCAACGGAACCTCCACATTGCTCGAACCGCAGCGAGAAGCAGCAGTCTCATACATCCCATAAAGAGCATTCGAGCAGGGCGAAGTGCAGACTTCTTGAAGATCCTCTATACTGATATGCTCCACTGATAGGGATAGTTTGCTGGAATATTGTGTAATGGGAGTCGAAAGAGTTGACCGGCAATCTGCTGGGACCGTTGGGGGTAAATAATCTGATCTTGGAATCACGAAGATTTGACCACCTACAGGTCTCAAAATATTGGTTAGAGATAGCAACAGTAATGTCGGAAGGCTGGTAGTGGGAAAAGGCATATTTCCTGTTCTTTGGTGGTTGTGTCAATTGCAAGGAGTGAGTTTTCTTGGTCGTAAGTCTCTCAAATAGACCCAAGTTGGGATTCAACAAATGCTGGTGGGCCAAGTTGACTGAACCCCTTAAGGGGGGTTTACTTGAAGATGTTGGACTCACCTTAGGGCGAATCCTTCTAGGCATCAAGGCCATAGTTTGGCCATGATATACCAGGGTAGGTGGTGCAGGACGGTGTGCGAAGGGTGTTCGATCCTTGTGCTGTGATTCTATTACAGAGGAACAAAAATGCCGGTGGACCGGGTGCTCAAAAATCGAAAGCTGCGATTTGACTGGAAACGAGGAGAAAGTCACAGACCGAGGCGACAATGATGATGGATCCCCTTGTCCCGATGGCCAGTATAGAAATTATTGTTGTCCGAAGGCTTCTATCGCTGGTAAGAACCATGTACCCAATTACAACTTACAAGTCAAAATAACTAACATCTGACTAGCTGGCGGACCAAGAGCTGGTATGTATCATGAAATTCTAACAAGTTATTTTCACTTATCACTGACATCTATCAGATCGATACAAAAATTGTGTTTGGAAGCCTGCGGTTCCTATAGTTGCCAACACCGCAAAGGGGCCCCCACAAGCATATTTGCCTGATTGTAATACCAACACTACTTGCGATGCAAACCAAATTACAGTTTCAAAGTCCAGGATGCCGGTTCGATTCCCTCCGCAGACAGCGTATTGCAATGTTGTGGCACCAGGCTTTGAGCACAGATTATGCTGTGATCCGCCAAGGAATGTTGACCTTCCCTTCAATCCCTCCGATATCTTTGACGATCCTCATGGTGGAGACGACGTTTTCATGTGAGCATTCCTAGCTTTATATTTCTTGGATATCTTTTGACTTTGCCGGACTACAGATACAAAGATAATCATGGGAATAACGACCATGATCCGCATGGACCCGAAGAACAAGACTATGGAGACGACCCATATGGATTCATTCTCCTGGACGGTGCGGAAGATGCTCTACAAGGAAGTTTCCCCCGCAATTATATTTTCGTTCATGAAGACGACCCAACTGGAAAACCGCTTAAAACGAGAGACAACTTTATGTCGGACGATCCATTGATTATGGGGACGGCATTCGACCACGAAGAATCATGGCACTATGTTTACTGTCATAAAGGAAAGGAACGTGAGTGCGACAATGTTTTCATAGATGGAGCTCAAGATACTATTACTGCCTTACCTCGCCATATTGGATCCGGACCATATGCCAGAATTGCCAGCATGGAACCTGTTCATGAAAGCCATCTTCCTGATTATCACATTGGCCGTCGAGCCTTGCGAAAAGAGCGCTCGATGGTATATAAATTGGTTTTTGACTATGCTTTTGATCTCATAAAACGACAAACACCTGTTAATATTCGAGTGGATTACACCAACGTAATTGGGTACTGGGACGCTTTTACAGGGCCAAAGTCGGGAAAAGGAGCTAGCGCTTCTCGGAGACACGAAAAGCGTTGGAATATTCCTTATCCTGTCTGGCTTAAGAAGCTCAATGGTAAACACAAAGCCCTCGCCGTTCTCAGCTTTGTAAAGCTAACACCACATTCAGAAATTGAACTTTTGGATGACGGCGTGCTCCCCATGAGAATCAAGAAAGAGATGTTGCTATATCGTACGTCACACCACTATCATGGATTGAAAAGATGTTCTAACCATTTATAGGCTATAGGGCCGGGTGTCCTCGAAATAAGAGTGTCTTGAAAGCCGGACTCGACATCACGCTTAACACAGATATCCAAATGGATGCTAAGTGGGCATTCCTCCTCTCCGGAACTATTGTACCTCCTAATATCGATAAAACTTGGACACACTTTTGTTTGTTTTCTCTCAATTCTGCCATATTGCTTGCTGATAATTACACCAGCTGTCAAACCATCCGCACAGCTAACTTTGGAAATGAGAGGAAGTGCTGAAATGAGATATAACAGTAAACGCATCAAAATTATTGACACATTGTCTTGGCCAGGACTTTCGATCAAAGGGTATGTGGCGCTCCTGGGAGGAAGACGGGTACATATATTGATCCTGAGTATCATAGAATCGCAGCTATTGGCCCAACTTTGGATCTTTATGCTGAAATGCGATCCCAAATTACGATCTCTGGGTACGGAAAAGTACATCTGCTTGCAAGAGTCATACTAACATTAAAATAGGGAAATGAGAGCTGGAGGTAAGAACCTTCAGCAGCGGAGTTTTTGTTTAGCTGACAAGAGATAGCCCGAGTCGACTTTCCCCAATATGAAATTTTCTTCCCACAAAATGAGGAGTCAGCGGCATTTCAGAAGGTGATGAGAACAAATTGCTTCATGCAGCTATCTCTTATAGAACACTAACAAGTCATTTAGTTCCTCGAGCCAAGCCAAGATTAAATGAAGGAAACTGGTGAGTCTCCTGGGGCTTAAAGGGGTGTATAGGCTGACAGCGTATAGGTGTGGCACCGATACTAGATGCCGCCGTACAGGCCCGAGTCAATCTCGATGGTAAGAAATCCCTCAATACATCACACGGGGATCTTCTGACGCTTCTATGCAGTGCTCATAACCCCAGAAGTAAATCTTGGAATCTCGGTGGGCTGAAATCAACAGGGGCTAAAGTGTTGTTCTCCCGCTTATTTTCTCTTGAATCACCCTTGAATCACTCTTCCTGGACCTCAGCATTATCAAGTGCCGAATCCCGAGACATTTCTTGATAGGCAATCACTGACTCCCCCATCTTCTAGGGTCGATGCACAAATCGTGGCATTTGTGAATAATACGTATGCGTTTCCTATGCAGGCAAGCCGTTTCCGAGGCTAACCATTGCCAGACTAAGTTTCAATATCGAAGCTCAAGCTTCGGGAACTATCAAAGATGGAGGAAGTGCCCAAGCTAGTTACAGGGTAAGTTCAAACACGGAGTGGGCCTTAATGATATGCGGTCTTCTATCTTGGCCTCTAAAGACTCCAGTCCCTTATCACTTTCCCTGTCATTCCATGAACGTATATGCTAATCTTAAATAGATTTTTATTGACTGCTATTACAATTTTGGTAAGTAAGATTCCCGGTCATTACTCTTCGGCACTCTTCGGCAATCTTCTTTCTTATTGAACGACCTTTCTCATACAACTGTAAATATTGTTCCAGAGTTCTTCGGAGAATTAAGGGGCGAACTTTCTAATTCTTCTTAACCTTCTTGGACAATAATTACAATTGTTGTAGACTGTTTCACACAATTTAAAGTAAAACTGGTTCTGGAGAGCAAAGCCCGCTTCTCTTGCTATTTCGCAACTATTTCGTTCACTTAATAATTTCTATCTCCCTCTAGGAATCGGCGGTCGTGCAACGTGAGCAATCTCCACCACTCTCCGGCTTGCTATTGCTAAAGAACAACAGGTTTATAAGCTTCATCAAATATGCACTCCAACGTAAGCAATCCTACTTATCCTCCTATGTCCTGTCACTGACACTATGCAGCGATGAACCTCTGGCCAGGTAAAGGCAAAAAAATAAGTCTCTGGGAGCATCAGGATGTAAGGAATATTCTTTTACTTACTACCTTGAGCTTTTGTAACTAAATCGTCGCAGTCAATCAGCACTCCTAATACTGCCCCTCGATCTTTGCCAGCGTATTCATACTGGAACGATACTAGCGGCGAACCCAATTGGCACCAGGATAGAAACGCAAGTATAGAGTCCTCCAGTAAATTAGCTAAAAGGTGGAGCATGGCAGACATTTCTTCTTTCGGCAAAGGATCAATCGCGTGCAACGATGATGGACAATGCAAGAAAGGGAAATGTAACGGAGACGCTTGCGATATGGGCGACAAGCCACAATCCAAGAAGCGGGCAGATGGTAGCCAAGCTCCCATCGTTGAAGATACTACGCCTTGCATAACCGCAGTGCCAGCAGTCATGTACAACTGCAACTACTTCCCCGATCGTACGGTGCCTCGCAATGATGGAACGTCGAAACTTTTCAAGGGGATATGCACTAATATTATGAATCATTTTAAAGATGAAGGACTCGGAGCAGGTCCTATCGATTTAACTTACGCTCAAAAAAATGGTAAGACAGGGAACCGAGGTAAGATGTGTGGTGCAGTTGTAACCACGAAGAGGAAATTGTTGGCCAACGGCGAGCCTGGAGTCTCAGAAACCTGGAGCACTCGTTGCCAGAGGGAAGGTCATGAACTTGCTGACGAAAAGGGCTTGCGGCGCGTGAAAGATGAGGGCAATATGAATTGGTCATCTTGTGACGAGTTTCCATTCAACAGGTAAGCCCTCTTTGGTTTATCTTGACACGTTTTTCGCGGCTAATTCCATTATTCTAGTGTCGTTGAAGGAGGGTCAGGAGTGAGGGAATGCGCCCCAGGCTATCAACAACAGATTCAAGGATCAGCCAACGGTCTTATGAAACAAATATCACAGAACATACCGGTCGCAGATGTTGACAAATGGAGGGTAGGAATGAGAGAAAAGGATAGTTATATGACTAGATGACTGACTAATTGTTGAATAGGATTGGAAGAGCAATTGGGAACCAACCTCCGCCGAGGGATCATGGAACCTTGCAAATCACCAGAAGCCTTTCACCTTTCACCTCTTTTCCTCGGGTACATTAAGTGGTTCTGCAAATGGAGTCTACAACATCTTCGGTCATAAGCTTGTTCCAGACTCCACGATCCCCAATCTCGTAACAGACATCTCAAAGGTCGTAGCTGCAGTTAATTTGGGAGGGAATCCAAGTTATAAAGTACTCAAACACAACGCGCGGTGTGACACAGGAAAGACAAGCATACATCCATTCTGGGGGTTTTACGTCAAGGCACAAGCGTTACTATGCCCCTCTCAAAATCATAGGATTTTTCTAATTTTTAGAATAGCTGCAACGTTAAGTTCGAGACAGTGGATCAGGTCGCCAATCGCAGGCGAGACCAACGCGGATCAGATAATGAGCCACAAATCATCTGTGAGTTTGAAATGGCCCTCTATCATTCACACTCACTAAATTTGGCTTTATCAAAGCTGTTGAGCCTATTCCTGACGATGTTCCGGAGGAGTGGGTTCATATCAATGACCCTTTTCTCGACGAGTTTGCAGAATTCGGTGAAGAGAAATCTCGTACTGGGTCAGAGAAACCCTTTCCGAATGGAAATGTCAGCCAAGAATAGATGAATAGGTGGAAGAGAAATTCGGAGTCACTTGTTGACCCCGTTGCTTAGATTTTGATCGGAAATGTCATTTGCTTTCTAAGACGTAGGAGAAAAAATGGAATTTTGTGTTGATTATTGTCTAGTCATAATTGGGAAAACGATTCTTTGTAGTACCATGGGACTTCTGTTCTTGATTATTACGATAGGTGTTCAAATTTAGCGAACTATTTATTCTACTGTCCCTTCCATATACTAGGTAGTAGTTGAAAGACCCATTCGAGTCATTTCCATGGAGAAAAACAGAGAATCTCGCTTAAATTCAACCTAGGAACATATTCGGCAATGGAACTTAAACTAGCTAACCAAGCCTTGCCATTAGGAATCTAAAGATGTAAGAGGTACTTGGAACGGATGAACTGCATTCCCATGGTTTATTAAGTTTATTCAAATTTCGGCCTTTGGTCAGAGACAAGTCGCGTGGCCTCTTAAATCATTATAACATATTCCTTTTTGCTGACATTCTTCAACTCCTTTCAATTCTTCTCTTGACAATGACAAGGTCTAACAAGTGGGTTGGTGATGGTCTGGGGTTAACAGCCAATTTCTGACATTCAAATCACCTGTCCAATGAATGAGATATACTAATTTCTGACATGTTAAATCCGACCACAATTACCAATTATCTGAATTCTGACATTCAACGCAGCCCTTGCATCGTATGTTCTGCATCCCACCCAATCAAGCTTTTCTGACATGAAATGTACCTGATTGATTTTTAGTAAGCTGGCCTTCTGAGCGCGGGGGAACTCGACGTCCGACCGATCTCACCCTTTTTATACCAATTCAAAATAATATAATATAAGCGAGAACCTCACATTTTTTAACAACAGATATCCGACATCGACTTCCTATTTCAAGCCTCTCACCCAAAACACACATCAACAATGGCAAACATTCTCGCCGTCTTCGGTGCTACCGGTCAACAAGGCAGTTCAATCGTCAATTATGTCCTAAATGACCCAGAGTTCTCCCAAAAGTTCAAAATCCGTGCCATCACCCGCGACACCAACTCCGACAAGGCAAAAGAGCTCAGCAAAAAGGTCGAGGTAGTCCAAGGTGATGTTCTCGACAAGTCATCCCTAGGGCCAGCCTTGACAGGCGTCCACACCATCTTCGCCATGACAACACCATCCATTGGCCCCGATGGAGCAGAAACCGAGTTCAACAACGGAAAAGCAATTGCTGACGTCGCCGTCGAGAAGGGTGCCAAGTACATCATTTGGAGCACTCTTCCAGCAGTCTCGAAGATTTCAGGCGGAAAATACACCAAAGTCACTCCCTTCGATGCCAAGGCAAGAGTCGAGGAGTACATCCGAAGTCTCCCCATCAAAAGCGCTTTCCTCAGTCTTGGATACTTCATGGAGAATTTCCAAGGTCAACCATTTTTGGCTCCACGGGAGGCTCCCGATGGAACCTGGGTTTTGGCACGTCCCAACTCTCCCAAGACACAATTGCCCATGGTGGATGCTATCGGTGATACCGGAAAATTCCTTGGTGCTATCCTCGCTGAGCCCGACAAATACGAAGGCAAGACCTTTTGCGCTGCCCAAGGACTCTACACTTTGGAGGAAGTAGCGGCTCACTTGTCAAAATCCACGGGAAAGACGGTTGTCTACAAGCAGATCTCGTTGGGGGATTTCTTGAAGACCTTGCCATTTGATGGAGCTTTTGCAGATGTGTTTGCTGAGGCGTTCAAATATGGAGAGGAGTTTGGATATTACGGACCGGGAACCAAGGAATTGGTCGCTTGGGCTGCTGAAAATGCTCGAGGTAAACTTTCGAGCTTGGAGGAGTTCTTGGAAGCTCATCCTTTCCGACTCGCATAAATACTTTACTTCCCTTGAGCAAGCGGAAATTGGGTAGGGAAAATGTACAGACTCTATTTTGTACTTTCATAGCACGCAGGAAATAGATTAAGCTAAGAGGGCAGTGGCTTCTGAATATAAAAGAATTTTGGTCCAATTTTGTTGTCAATTGCTACGTGTATTTTCGCATTGGCATGTTCCTCGCGCTCCCCGAGCCCCCTTCTATCTATTAAGCGAGTGACCTGTAACTCACATATTCCCTAGGTGAAATAGAGGAAAGGAGTGACTTGGGAACAAGTTCCAGGATTTTTTGAGATAGTGCCTTGGTATGCAAAATTAACTACTAGTAGCTAAATTCAATTACATACCATTGTCAAGTATCTGAGAGAACTAAATTGCAAATCCAGAAATGGGACGTTTTGACAAACTCTTTTAGGTGCAACTAATTCTAAAACAATATTCTCCTGAACTAAAATCAGGTGCCGGGTTCATTCCAATTGGGTGGATCAACCCCACGAAATCCCCCGCATTTCAGAATTTCAAACCAATGAAACCCAACAGCGAGATACCGATAAGGGATACGATTACCGTATTGGGGATTTATTTACCCCACTATACTGCATGACTAGGGTCTTGTTAATTCTTGGCTTCCACCTTGTGATTTTCGTTCTCGTGGATGCTTTCCTTAATTTGGAAAAGTTGGCGCTTGATATATCTCGCCTAAACTTATCAAACACTTGGCTTATTTGATAGATATCTAAAGTCAAATGTAAGTAAGTTGATGCGACCTATCCATGTGCTGTCCATTGAAATTGATACTTTTAGTAACCTTCCAAGCTTCAGTGTACGTTCGCCATTTCCAGGAGAGATACGTCAAAGGCTACAAAGGTGGGGCAACCCAATGAAACACAACCACAACATCAACGTTACCAACAAGCAAATCAACCTCGGATAAGCACACAATTACAAACCTAGGGCATTTGAATCCTTCTTTGTAATTTTTTTCAATCCCAAAACTCAGAAGAAACAACCGGATCTCCTCAGAGAAACCGGATGAACTTCCTTCACCGACACACAACACGAACCTAGAGAGTCCACAGGATAATCGTCAAACATGATGATCACCAATATCCTCGTTCCTTCTCAAGAGGGTGGGGTTCTTCTTGGGGTCATTGCCATTCTCCTATCCGGAATTTCTTATCTCATCATCAACAACAAATCCTCACCCCGCCTCTCACCAAAAGCAAAGCGAGCAAAGGAAATGAAAGAAACCTTCGCCAACATCGAGAAGCAAGAGCGGAAGAATACCAAAACCAACTCCGTAAACCTCCCTACGTTCTGTCCAAAAGACCCCCCCATTAACATCAAACGCAGAATTCATCCGATCCCTCGGGTTCCATGACCGTCAAAGAAGTATCCCACCCCAAAATTTACAAATATATATAACAAACTAACAACCACAAGCTCTTCATCTACCCAATAAAATCCCTCCGACCAATCTCAGTCCCTGCCGCTCTCCTAACACCCACCGGCTTCCACCACGACAGAACCTTCATGCTCCTTTCCGTCCAACCCAACGGACAATTAAAAAACATGCACATATCCTCCATTCCCTCCATGTCCCTCTTTCACCCCTCTCTCTCCTCTGACTCCACAAAACTCCTCGTCAAATACCGAGAACCAGGAAGTGCAGTACCATCTGGAGAAACTTTGGAGGTGGATTTAGACCCCGATGTTACAGGTCTAGAAAGGGTACCAGTAGAAATGCATTCCTCCCCCACAACGGGCTACAACATGGGTTCCAAAGCGAATGCATGGTTCTCTGAACGATTCGGATATGATGTTGTTCTTACATATTGGGGTGGGAATCCGAGACCTGTTTTGGGCATGTTGTGAGCACCCAATTTCTCCGAGTAAATTTCTTCTTTGGAAATGCTCCTACAGCTTCCTTAGCTCCATAGCAATCTTCACTCTTTCCACTCCTCAAATCCTCCCCCGGAAATACACTGACTCCAACCACAGACCAGGACGTCCCCCAACCGAAGGGCCAAAACCAAAATCCGCAATCCAGAAAGTGCTTGAGAACATCCCAATCCTAGGAGCTTTCATAAAAGTCGACTCAAACGACAAAATAGCCTTCAACGACTGCGCCCCCTACATGGTAATAAACCAATCTTCTGTCGACGAAATCTCATCCCGTCTCCCCCCAGGCGCTTCAGTGGATCTCACAAAATTCCGCTCAAACATCGTGGTTTCCTCTCCTCATTTGAAGGCATGGGAAGAAGATCTCTGGGGTTCCCTAGAATTCCCGCAAAGCGAAAGTAGTCTTGGGGTCAAAAGGCAAGATCTTGGGGAAAAGAAGAAAGGGGCGAAGATAATCCTGACAGGAAATTGCGGACGCTGCAAAAGTCTCAACGTAGATTACAAAACTGGAGAAACAGGGAAAACAGATGATCTCAAGGTATTCCATCATTTGCAAAAAGATAGGAGGGTCGACGAGGGTGTGAAATACACGCCTATCTTTGGACGGTATGGCTTCGTTGGAACTGGAGGAGAGGGAGTGGTTGTGAGATTGGGGGATGAGGTGAGGGTTGGGGAGAGGTTGGAGGTCACTTCTAAATTCTGTAAGTTGTTCCTTCTTCCATTCTCGGGCATAAAATATCCATTTCGAGACACCAGCTAACCTATCGACTATAGATTGGCCAGGGTTGACAAATTGAAATACATATTTCCTGCTTTCATAGTTTGAGGGATGAAACTGAAGCAAGATGTGGCGTCTCGATTTCTAGACTGAGAAATATTATTCGGATAAAATAGACGTACCACGCATTTGAGAGAAGGAAACACTGTCATAGAATCTACTAGAGAATATATTGTCAAAATCTTCGCAATACTTGCGACAAACACCAGTGAGAAGTCCAGATATATTGAGGTTATTGGCATACAGGTTAGAGCGAGGGTTGAAAGCAAGGAGATAAAAAGATACCTTGCGATATATGGAAGATTTATCGTTCAGGCTCATGATCTTAGTCCCTTGGGTAATGGAGTTACTGTGTGGCAAATACCTCCAATGAACTTGGCAACCAAGTCACCTTGCGCCTGCGCCCGTGGTATGTGTGAAGAAAGCCGCTTCCCTTCCAACAAAATAACTGGTATTACTAATTTCTAGGACTGACGATACAATTAAACCCTTTTCATATGTAATCTTACAAAACGCTTAAAAGACGCCGACCAAATACCAGTAACCTAACTCCTTCTCGCTGATATCTGCTCAAGAAGACCATCCTCCTACCTCTTGACCTTCAGAAACCAATGGAACTTATTCCAAACAAACCCTCCATTAACAGCGTAAAGTAACCTCAAGCACCTTGCAGTAACTACAAGCAGCTCAGCAAACTACAACCGAGACCAGTCGTACGAAAAGCCCACATCTCTTCGGTTCCTAATCCCCCATCTTAGGACACGTCAAACGGAATTCCTTGAGTGCAATGAGGATCTCGGAACTCTCAAGAATTTCCTTAGTTTGAACAATTGGAGGTAACTTCAAGGCTCAACCCCGAGCATTTCTCCACGGGAAAAGGTTCTCGGGTCGTGCCTTCCCTCTTCAATACCAACCCTAGGTCAGAAGGGAAGGGGGAGGGGAATAGCAAAAAACACCACCACAGCCAAGAAGAGAAAAATGCCTGGGCTCACCCATAAGGAAAGAAAATAGATTGCATGTATTCGGAACGCCCTAATCCCGCCCACTAACTTACACATATCACACCTCACCTTGAGACCTCATATCTTCGTAGTCTCAACGTACACTTTTCAACCTCTCACCTCTCCCCCCAATCATGCCCTAACCACGCAGCCCTAACCTCCATCCCTCTACTCACTCCTCCTAGTAAACACCACCATCATAGGCGCAAGCGCCATGGTAAAAACATCCCTCGACTCCTCCATAACATTTGTCCCATCCTCGCCCGGCGCAAATTCAACATCGAAATCCGAGACAATCCGCGCAGTCACATTGCGTAATTCCATAAGTGCGAGGTGTTTTCCTACGCAACCAAATGGACCTAGCAAAAGCCCACAGTTAGGAGACATGGAGAAAGGAAAAGAAGAATAGGGAAAGGGAGCACTAACCAGTAGAAAAAGGCAAGAAGACAGATTTATCAATCACCAACTCCGGTTTCTCGCCCCATCTTTCAGGAATAAATTCCGAGGCGTTTTTGAAGCAAGAATCAACTACTCTCATCAGCTCCCAATTCATCATAATCAACAAATAGAAAACTTCAAACTTACGTCTCCCAACGGTATAAAAAGGCGTAGAAATCGTAACATCCCCCGGAACATACGTCTCCCCAATAGTGATTCCCTCCGGCGGAGTCAAACGTTGCAATCCACCGGGAGTAGCAGGATGAAGTCGAAGAGCTTCGTTAATGACTCCGTTGAGATATGGTGCATCGGCAAGAGTCTTGAATTCATTTTCTGATCCCGGTTCGTAGAAGCCATCGAGTTCTTTCCGGAGTTTGGAGAGGACGGGCGGATATTTGGCGAGGTTGTAGAAGATGTGGGAGAGTGTTGATGTGGTTGTGTCGCTGCCTGCTACTATTACGAGGCCGCAGTCTCCAATGAGCCATCTGGGGGTTGTTAGTGGGTTTTTGGAGGAGGGGGGATTGTGGTTACCTGGGGTCTTTGTGGATGGGGTCGGGGCTTTCTTTTTGAGCATCGATCAAGTAGGTGAATAAATCCGGAGAGTCAGGTGTGTACTGAATTTTGTTAGAAGATCACGTTGCTGGCCATTCGTGTTTACTTACTGTCTTTCTCTTCTCCACCTGTTCCTCATTGTGCTTGATGAATAATTTTGTCGCAGGGGCAAGTCCAGGAATGGCTGTCAGAATTGGTAGAGTCCAGATGATTGGAGAGAGTGGCTGTTTTCCGGGGTTAGCATAGTTCCCTCACGCGATAGTTGTAATTGCTCACCCCTATTGAGGCCATGCCTTCTGTCATGAGAGTAATCAAGGGATGCTATGGAAATTAGTATATCAACTGCTGATCGATTCTTGGAGACATACAGGCTTCCCAGATTTCACCATATCAAAACTGGTGCCAAACGCCATGTCACCCATGATATCGAACGAGTAAAAGTTGAACCACTGACACGCATTGATAGCCTTCCCGGAATGTTCGTTCAATTGGGAAACCAGCTGATCGGTGTATAATCTCACTCTTCCCTCATAATCTCGTAAAGCTAGAAAATTTCCGTAAGTTACCTTTTGATGCAAGATCCACAGTTTGTATGAAGCACCCACCTTTCGCACTGAATCCACGATCCCAAACCTTCCTTCTGGCGTCGTGAGTAGCTTTATCCCTCTCTAGATTGAGAGCTTTGTTGGGAATCGCGATACACTCATACCAAATCGTCTTTTTGCATTTCGATCCCAGTGCCAGAATCTGTGAGACAGCCTCGGGTGCTGAGATGGACAATTCATTCGGACCAACCCTACCTCGCATGTCAGATATTCCACACCACACAAAGATGCATCAAGGGAGAAACCCACCTCACGAACTCCCCAAACTTCTTATGAAGCCTATCACGATAGATATAATCCCTCGGTCCATTCTTAATCAAGAAAAACGTATGATTGAATTTCGAGATTTTCATATTCAAAGGACCGGGGAATTTGCCCAGACGGTGGAAGAAAAGCCGATAGATGATCATGCTTGAGAATAGAGCAGTGGTGTATGAAAGGAATGCCACTGTCGTGACTTTGGTAGCTTCGATGTAAGCATTTTCCTCGACCCGTCGGAGGACGGTGATGAAAATGAAGGCGGGCAGGAAGAAGGCTGCCGCGACGATGCGAGGGCCGACGACGTGGTATTCTCCGTTGATGAAGATTCCTAGATGCGATGCGATGCCTATCGCTGCACCAGCGGCGGCGATGACTGGTATTGAGGGTATATCCATCGTGCTGGATGGGAAGGAGTTGTAGTCGTCGAGAATTGCAGTTGGTGAGGGCCAAGTAGAGAGTTTTCATCTTGGCTTAGGCATGTTCGTCAGCATGGTGTAACACAAAGTTCAATGGTTGGAATTGGCAAAGTTAGAATGAAGTTGCCGGGGGGTGCTTCAGTAGGTGGAGTGAATGGGAACTTAGAAACCCTAGCCCTAGCTTTCTAAAGGGAGAAGTTTCATTCCACAAGCTTTCCAAACTCCATAAGAACATAGCTACTCTAGGTATATCGTGAACTATGGATGTCTACGTGTACCCACTACGCAGAGCCAACTTGGCTGGTGAGGATCGCACCGGTCGCGAATCGCACTCCCAATATTGCTACAGTTACCCACTTTAAGTAAGGGCCCACCCCATCAAAAAGTCGCGACGCGTTTTTGAGACTCCTACAACAACACCACACTATGCCACCACAACGCACTCCCCTACGCTCTGTCAGCGGTAATAGGCCCCGTAGATCGGAAACTTCACCTTACAACCGAGGGAAATGCGTTGGCATGCGTAATGCGGGCGTATCTCAACGCCAAATCGCCGCCGACATTGGGCTCTCTCGCAAAGCCGTGAGAGGGGCTATTAGACTCGACAACTATAACAGACAGGGTGCCTCTCTGCCCCAGAGCGGTTGTCCACCTACTTATACGGACCGAGACAAAAGATTAATGCTACGCTGTATACGAATACACCCTAAGTTATCCTTTAACGAGCGACGCGCCGAGACTGGTCTCGTAATAAGCAACACCTATATTAAGGACCTTTGCCGCGCGGAAGGCATAACACATTAGTATGCGAAGAAGCAGCCGGAACTCACAGAGGAAGTAGCAGCGAAAAGGCTTTTCTGGTGCCGGTATAGAGCTCATTGGGACGTTGTACGGTGGAAAACTTATATAGAGTGACGAGTGTTCGGCGGAGCGGGGCAAGGGGCAAAAACAGGTCTAGGTTTAGGGTACGCTAGCTGATAAATAGAAGCCATCCCACGTCATAACCTACAAGAAAGGAAAGCAGCTGCGTACTATGGTATGGGCTTGTTTTTAGGGGGATGCGCAACGTTCTCCCTTATATATCATAGACCGAGACTTTAAGTCAAAGAAGCATAGGTATACCGCCAACTCCTATATCGAAGTCCTAGACGCGAACCTTACCGAGTACTACTCTAACGACCTAATCTTTATATAAGATAATACGGCCATATATATAGCTTATACAGTTAGGGAGTGGTTTAAGTTAAATAGTATTAGGACTATAGATTAGCTACCTTATTCCCCTAATCTTAACCCTATTAAGCATGCTTAGAAGGCCCTTAAGGAGATGGTTTGCCAGATGTACCCTACGCTATAGAATTCTAGGGGTGAAAGTAAGGCTAATAGAACTGCTTTAGAGGAAGCTTTGAAGGTAGCGTGGGACGCTCTCCCTAACTCCCTCTTTGAGGATCTTATAGCTAGTATACTGGATAGAATTACAGCTTATATTACGGCAGATAGCTGGCATACTAAATATTAGGGCCAAGGAGTATAGAAACCCTATATAAAAAGTTAATAAAATTGTTTATATATATATACTCTTACTTTATACAAAATACTAAGGATTTCTGGCTTATGGTTAACTAATAATATATAAAATAGTGTTTTAGATTTTTTATGATTTTCGTGAGGACGGGAAGGTGGGCCCTTACTTCCCGTCTAGTACTGTATACGGAGTATTAACAAGCGGCCGGAAGTGTCCCTCTTGGCTGCATACTTCGTCTATAAAATTCCGAGCTTCCTCAATGATTGGTTAACATGAGACTGACAAACCTCAGATGCAGAGTCTCCAATTCGTCTCAGCTCTTCGTTCAATTGCGGGGTTGTACGGTAGACCAATGGGGGCGGTGTGCAGCATTCCCATCATCACCAGGAACTGCATCAAACAGATTCGTCGCGACTGAGCTCATAGATAGGATGGGATCAGAGAAGGAATGATATTGATAGTCTATTTGTAGGCTATGGCTCTTGATCAACAAGAGAGGTCGGTCGTTGAGCTTCACGTTGCTAGGTACCTATACGAAGGTGCGCCAAGGGTTTGCACCCCGCAAAGCGGCACGGGGAATTCTTCCCTGAAGCGAAAGTTTTCAGCGAGACATTCATATGTTGTTATTATTCTTTGCAATTTCAATCGCTGATGGAATACTTTTATCATGTTTGTCTTTCTTCCATTTTCACGAAAGTATTTTGGCTAATTCGTCCGTCGTCCCCATCACTGATGAGTGGCTGAACTCAAACGAGGATTTCGAGTTGAAGACTCGTCCTCTAAATATTTCAATACCCTATACGGGGTATAGCATGTATCACTCCCTTCTGTGTCAAACAAAAGGGTTTTCCCTTACGTGCGTTGGCGAAAATCTGGTCGCCTGAACCCCAAGTATCGCATCTTCGTCCTGCTATATGAGTGTACTCTCACACCATCGTCCTCCATTTCCAAATCCACATTGACCTTCTAAACCCCAATCAACCCAACAAAAACCATACCCATACCCAAAACCCCTAAGAAATTCCACCCACCAACCCTCACTCCATCCCCCGTAACCCCTCCAGAAGGCGTACTCGCAGCCGTCGAAGCCTTCGAAATCCCAGCACCCATCGTCTTCGAGTCTGATCCCCCATCCGGCATAGAAGTCTGAATAGTAACCACCCCCGTCAAAGTTTCCACCAACTGCGACCCACCTTGTGTAGTCGTAAAGACCGTCGGCTTCGAGTTATAAACAGTAGACTTCGTAACCGTAACTTTTCCAGCGGAATCTGTAATAGTACCCGTCGAGATTGATACAATAGACGAGTTCGTGTACAAGTACGTCGGAGGAATAGTTGAGGGTCTGATAGTTGTAGTAGGATATGGAGGAGTTGTAGTACTATTAAGCGGTTTCGTCCCGTTATATTTCTGCTCGGCATCGGTGCAGTTTTGGTTGAATTCCGAGTACATATCTATTTCCCGTCAACTTTCTACTCTCACTTCTTCCTTCCCTTTCCCTTCCTTCCCCATCCATCTCCCTCTCCCCTTCTTCGTCTGATCAGCCATATATACATACCTTGCAACATCCAAAAACAAGCCCCAAACCCACACCCCCTCGCTGTCACAGCACTAAATCCACCAGTAGTTCGAGCTTGGAAACAAATACAAGACCAAGTCGGCGCACCAAAAACACTCCAATCTCCGTTAAAAGGAAAGTCTTGGAAGGAGACACAGCCTGTTCCGCTGATTATTCCGCCGGGGACGCAGCGGTCGCGACATTCGGAGTAGGAGGGAGAGTTGGGTGGTGGGGTTGCTGTTGGTGTGTATAAGGGCTCGGGTTTTGCGAGGACAGGGAGGAGAAATGTGAGGATGAGAAGGGAGAATATGGATTTGGTTTTGGGGAGGAATCGCATTTTGAGAGCGGGGGTTTTTTTAAACGAGTGTGATATGAAACGAAAGACGAATTTCTAGTAGGAAGTGATGAACTCAAGAAACTGTTTGTTTATATATAGATGAGATGTTGACACCGCGTGACAATCGCATGATCTATATTGAACAACACCAACACACTCTAAACGCTACAGAGTATTATCTTTGCCTTACCCCGCTCTTCGTTGTCACTCCAGCATGCCAATGGTGCACTTCAGTTCTCACAGCTCTTGAATACGAGTGGTGGCGTTTTAAATAACTCTGTGTTCGAGGAATTATCAGCCACAGTGTAGCAGTTTGAGTACTTTGGGGTAGCACAAGAACTGATGCCTGATCAGTGTCCGATGACTTGCATCTCATTCCTTGAGATACATTGCTCAATATGCTCAGGCTTTTAGCATGATATAACTTCCATGGGAACGTAAAGAGATTTGTATGAAGGCGTGGTGTTGCTACCGTCCAAGAATCGCTGGAATTCATAGCAGGTCGGGTTGAATTGAAGACTTCGACCGAACGGGACTCGAGACCAGCGAAAAACCACATCAGGACCGACCTTCATCCTGTTAAGAAGGTAAAGTACTACTAGGTACTAATCTCACAATGATTCTGGTCTGTTGTCTCGACTCTGAGGTCGTTGACGTCGTCGCCCGGCTCGACCACCCTGGGAGTGCCCTGGGAGACAGACTTGAGGTCGTTCTTTCCTCAATTCGACCGTGACCTCGACTCCGTGCCACCATGTATAACCCTCCCCTCAGGTTGATGTCTTCTAGGTTGTCTTCGAAACGACTCGGAACTTGCCGGGACACGCTCATGGATAAGACTGCCACGGTGCTCCCCTCGAGTCTTCCCGTCTCAAAATGCTCACAACTCTACGTGAACGTCACTCTTGTCATATCCAACGTCGCCTTTCTTCGGATCATCGTCCGAAAAAAAGAATTCCAAGCTCTCACCAGGTATTCGGAAATGAGTTGCCCCAATTTCGGAAGGTGGGGGAAGTCGCACGTGTTGCAACCATAGGACCAAAAGTCATTTGTGACAACCAGAAATAATTTCAAGATGTAGGTATATAGGTATATAGGTATACATTCGCATGGCTAAAATGCTTTTCCCTTCTGCAAGTGTTTCAACTCCCTGTCTCCCTTTCAACATCATTCACGATGCAGACTAAACACCTTCAATTCCTCGCGGTCAGCAGTCTTGCTGTCGCGTGCGCGGCACATCCGACTTTGAGTTCGGCGGATTATGTCAATTACACGACGGTCACTGGATTTTTCTTGCAAGACGAAACGACTACTGATCCCGGAACGTTTTCCTATGTTGGTAGAATTATTTTCCGAATTTTCCGCACCAATTGCTGATATGTTTGCAGACCACCACGAATTTCGGTTTAATCAATAGAACATATCCTACCGATAAGGATGAGAGAAAACCCTTGACTCAATGGCAAAAGTTCGAGAACTATGTCGATAATTTGAATGACCATTCTGGCAAAAATGTCGAATATAAGGTCCTTTTCATGGGTCGTCATGGAGAAGGTTATCATAATGTCGCCGAGACCTACTATGGCACTTCAGCGTGGAATGTAGGCAAAACTCGACTCTTTCAACCAATATTTCTAACCTAACATACAGTGTTACTGGTCCTTATTGGACGGAAATGGAACTTCCACCTGGGCCGATGCAGATATCACGCCCAACGGAGTAGCTCAAGCCCAAATTGCCGCCGACTACTGGACATCCCGAATTTCTCTCCAAAAGATTCCCATCCCCCAATCCTTTTACACTTCACCCTTGACACGTTGTCTAAAAACTGCCAATATCACGTTTGCTCAACTCCCTCTCCGTCATGGTGTTCGCTTCAAGCCTACCGTGAAAGAGAACTTCCGAGAGGGTATTAGTGGTCACACTTGCGATAGACGATCAACAAAATCCTACATTCATGATTTGTTTCCCCGATACCAATTCGAGAAGGGATTCCCTGAGACTGATCTCTTCTGGAAACCTTTATTGGCTGAACAGTCTGTTGATCAAGATATCAGGACTAAGACGGTGTTGGATGATGTCTTTGACAGTGATAAAAGTACTTGGGTTTCCATCACCAGTCACTCTGGCGAGATTGCTAGTCTCCTAAGGGGTATGTTTACTGTTTTCTTTATAAAGAAGTGGAAAATTGCTAACTCAACATAGTTCTTGGACATCAAACTTTCAAGCTCGCAACAGGAGCAGTCATCCCAGTCCTCGTCAAAGCGGAAACGATCAAAGGAACAGCACCTGTTACCTCAACGGTAGCATGGTCAGCTATTTCAACATGTAGTGAAGCCCCGGCGTTGCCAACTGCCACTGCCTAATCTGGGTTTGATGATAATGATCATGATTTTAGCCATATCAATAATATAATGTACAATCCTTCATCTTACAACTTCCCGTCCCTTTCCCCAACCCTATTGCGCTTTCTCCTGTCTCGTAATCCCCTCTTTCTCCATACCCTCGCATCCCGCTACCTTTCCAGCTACCTCCTCGACCTTTCCACCAATACCACTTGCAGCTGGCTCGGCCTGTCTTTGGGCATTTGCTTCCTATCAAGTCGTTAATATATGATGTCGTTGATGGATGAGTGATGGATGGTGGGAACAAACCTTCATAGCTCCAATCCCATCACCCATGTCTTTCTCTCCGCTCTCCTTCCATTCCTTGCTCCCTGACACGTTGCCGATTGTCGATTCTACGTAGCCTTTTGCGTATTGGGCGTGGCCTCCGATCATGGATGGTTGTTGGGTGGTGTTTGATGACATTTTTGAGGTATGGGGTTTGAGTGTATTTTGTTTGTTTTGGCTTGTGTTTGGTTGTTGGATTGATTTGATTGAGAGGAATTTGGTCGGGAGAGATGGTAGGAGGTGTGCGTAGCTGGAGCGTCTGCTTTTATGTGGCGTTGCGGGGAGGAGGGTGGTGATGTCATACATAAAGAGCGAGCTCAAGTGAGATCAGCCTCCCTTTTTGTTTGCTTGATGAATTTGATGATCGTTTCTGTTTTTAAACACTCTCTTTCCTCATTCGTTATCTCCAGCATTTACTTGGAAAGACTCTGAGAGTGAAATGAGACTGTGACGTTTGCTTCACGTGACATCTCCTCCTTGCACTTCCCTTCCGTTTCCGGGGCTGGTTTCTTCGCGTTGGATTGAAATTTAGTACACTTTTCTCGGATGTAGAATTTTTGTTTTTGATGTCTCTTATAGGTTTTGAGCTGGTGAGAGGATAGTTGTCAAGTCAGCTGTCATATTTCTCGGGTAAGCTCGCACTTGTGGAGTAAGCTATGAAAAGACCGTCGCGATAAGCTGGTAATTATGAAGTAAGCTATTAATTGTGAAGTAAGCTGGCACTTGCCAAGTAAGCTGTCAAATTGTCGAGTACGCCGAACAACACTTTTGGGTCCGAAAAAGAAACAGTCGCCAAATGAGTGTTTCTGATCGGATTTTTATGGGGAAGACCTTTTGCTCAAGCCTTTTGTTAGAGTAAAGTACAAAACTGAGTACGCTTGAGAGGTCGAAATATACTGCCCTTTCCATTTGGCGTTAGAACGTGGTTTTGCTCGGGCTCTTCTTTCTCTTCTTCAGAAATAATATCTTGACGGGTGACATATTTCCATTCACCGAGTATATGAAGTGTTGTACATGTAGTTATCTTTAGAGCTAGAGTACTTATATTTTTATAAGTATAGCATTGATAGTACACATATCTCATCCTTTTTTATAGTAATTTAAGCGCTTTTGTTTTTTTACCGCCTGTTTAGCCTGGTTATTCCACTGAGATCTATCACCTTACCTGGCCACATAATATTAGATGGATAGATAGTGTTGAAGAAGAATACTGTTACGGAATCCGGGGCGGTCGTTTACATCAATTGGGTTTCTTTCTTCCTTAGTGATGGAAGCTGAAGTTGCTACTATGATACTATCTCAGCTCAAAATAATGACTTCTCGCTAATATCTTACTATCTATCATGGGTTTTTCCTGATACAGAAAAGCGAGCATTACTCTGCCAATTCCTGAATTCTTATTACTCGAGTAGATCTCGGATATTTACAAATATTGTCGCAGAGAATTCAGCAGATTTAAGAAGCTTAGTTTCTCATTCTCCTAGATTCTCTATATTCTCTAGCATAATACTTCCAATTATTCTAGACGTTTCGTACACTCAAGGTGAAAGTGGGTGTTTACAGAGTAATGCCCGCTTCTCTTGGTGTCCATTTCTTCTAGCTTGTGTAGAGTTCTAAACTATAATCTCATACCTCGCTGGTTCTTTTCACATTTCACGGGGGTGTAGGAACCATCTGGGGATATCCTCCGTCGCGGAAGAGAAGGTAGTAATGCTATTGGGATTTACTTATTATAGATCTTAGTAGGGTTTGCATTGTTGGTATCATAGTGTATAAATATTTTTCTCTCTGGTCTAGTTCTTATGGTTGTAAGAAGCAATTGAGAAGCCTCTTACCAAGTAGACATTATGGACCGGTTCAATCTGTCGTGATCTTATCGAGCAAGATCAATCACCACTTATGGCTCATGTTGCACAATGTGGACATGGACCACACTTTGGAGAGCTAGATGGTAAGTATACATTCGTTCTATCATTTCCAAATTCATTGCTATCCCTTCAAACTTCCTCATATACACTTAAAAACGTGCACACAAAAGTGGATATAGACTAGGGCTTCTTAAGGGCTTTTGGAGCAACACCAACCTCACGCTTAAAGTGTAACTTTGATTTGTCATTTTCTCTCTTGGTCAGATTCTCCAAATTCCAGCTGATAAATCTGAAAACCGAGTTTGTTAGATTCTGTAGTGTTGGGAGAACTGTATAAGAGAACTGGCTCTAGATTTCATTTGAAATACTCAACATATACTCGACCGAAGTTGTGACAAGCAAGGCTCAATTACAAATATGGTTTCACGGGGTGTTAAGAAACAGGCGAAGAAGTATCAAGAAAAGAAAAGAAAAGCATTAACAAAGGTATAAAGTCGAGGGGTGTTATAGGTAATATAGATATTAGGCATTTCTTTCAAGAGATAAGGTTTCTCTTCTAGTTCTTTAGTTCTAAAATAAAAGTAGGTTCTTTATGGTTTTTATCATTCAAGTTACACTTCATCAGTATGCGCGGGGACTATGGACTAGGTTTGGTCTACTTTTTGGCATTTTCTATAAGGTTATTAAGTACATCGCTCTGACAATCTGCGCAAAACCCGACAATAATCTTCTCCCAGTATCATTCTCTCAAAGACCCCAACTCTCCACGTTTCATGCTCCTCAAAGATACCATCGCTTTTCCATATCAAGATCCATGCGTCATTTCTTCCCCTATAAATCCTACCAGTCCCACTCATCAACCACTACTGGTACTTTTCCGCGAGACTCACGCTCCTTGTTAACCCGATCAATGAGTGTATCAAGTGGTACAAAATTGACGGTCGTTGACTCTGCAACCTTGGGTAGTTGTGTTCTTCCTGGAAATTCCAGCTTAGCACGGATCATTTCTCTATCCTCACACAATTTCTCCTGGAGAACCTCTTCGATATAGTCAGATTCTCGAGGCGGTACCTTCTCTCCCTTAGCGTTCCTGACCATTTTCGTCTCCAAAGTGATAGTCTCCAAATTCCAAAACATCCCCAGCTTTTCGAAGACTTTATCAAACGCACCCTCCGCTCCAAGCTTCACCGCGTCTCCGGAGAAAGCAATATGGCGGACTTGACGCACCCACGTCTTCACGAACTCGAAACCGTCTGCCCGACCGTAATGACATAGAAGCTGCAATATCGTTGCTTGCTAAGTTGAAAGGTATCGAGCTCCCAGTCGATGTAGAGCTTGCCACCGACAAGGTTACCACTGAGTGCTGGATGTCTTGAGTTTCCAAAAGCTTCTGAGTAGTGTTTTCTGGCAATTGCTCGGGACTCCTTGCAGATGTGAAGAAGTGGAGTTGGGATTGGTTCAGCTCGCGCTTTGATGCCATAGCAAATGTGGGACTTCTGGTGGGAGATGTTGACTTGTGAGGGACCATCGAACGTTTGATGGAAATCGCCTTCAAGTTGATAGTCCCATGGTAGTTGGAAAGCAGTCTCAAATGGATCGAAGAGCTGTGGGAAGCCATCTGGTTGGAAACCATCAAGTTGTTGGAGATCAAAGCCATGATGTTGGACGCCAGTAAGCTGTGGGGAAAATCCGTAGTTGAGTGCATCTTGTTGTCCAAATTGTGGTGGAGGACCATTCAGTTGGAAATCGTTAGGTTGTTGTGGACCACTGAATTCTTGAGATTCATTTCCAAATAGATCAACAGATGGTTGGAAATCATCGAGTTGTTGAACCTGTGGTGGGAAAATATCTGCTGGTCGAACAGTGATGACAGTGCTTGGCTGAGCAACAACTGGTTGGACATCTTTCTTTGCTTCAAAAATGAGCGGTGAGTGTTCGCTAATCTCAAGCTCATCATCGTCATCGTATGGGTCGCCGTTGATTGGGGTGCTGCTATATACCAAAGGTATCATTCTAGGACCAGGGAGTGCTAGTTTCCAAATTGTTAAACGAAGCCTAGCAACAAATTAGCATATATTTTTCTCGTTGATTCAGGAGCCAGGAGCAGTGAGTGGGGATGAAACCTGTCCCAGACCACTAGGAATAGGAGCTCAAAATGGGGAACAAAGGGAAAGCTGCATACTCAGCAGGAAGTTTGGTAAATGTGAAGGTCGTTGGCTGAGGAGGTGGTGTCATTTTGTCCTTATGAAGAGACAAAGCTGTTGCTAGGTGCAGGACTGATTCGTAGTTGGTGGATGGATAGACTGCAACAGGATGTCGTGGAGGATGATAGAGTTGTCCAGGTAATGTGCAGGCTTGTTTGTTTGTTTCGTAGCTGGTTAATGAGACGATACCAGTAAGAAGATCCAAAGCAAGTCTTGTGGATGGTTGAAGTTTTGTTGTGTAATAGGAAAGAAGAATGTCTAAGAAACTGGATGGGCCCAGGATACTTAAGCTCTCATGAGGCCTGGCCTGGCTTAGGCTGGCCTCAGAAAAATGATCACCTAGGAGACATATTCTTGGTGAAGCTCTATTTTCCAAAATGTAGAACAGGGCGAGCTGTGGTGTAGGTGAGGGACATCTTACAGGTGAATTCGGCCTTAACATCTTACAAACTACTAGTGACCAACCAAATGCATCAGACAACATGACTCCAAGGTGCATCAAGCAAGGTTAAAGAGGCAAGTAAAGCACAATTTGCTTAGCTGTAACTGTAACTGCAGAAAGTGAATTGAACTTCTCCTTTTTCCTTCGCTTACTACAATCGACCAATGTAGTAGCATATACAACCGAGTGCTGGTGAATACTCTTCTACAAAAGCAACTGTCGCCTACATCAATCAGGCGTTTCACCATGAACAGTCAACTATATTTGAGTCTTAGTAAAGAAAAACTACTTGTTGGAATATATAAAAGAGAAGTAAAGTTATGAAATAGTTGTTGAAGTTGAAACAGAGACTTTGCAGAAGCTGAAAGTGTTTATGTACCTCAAAGCTCAAGTAGTCTGGTGAGCTGTGAAGCAATTACAGGAAAATGGCAAAGCAGAGAAATCAGAATGTGATCTACATCAAATAACATAGTTTGGAAGACTAAGAGAGAATCTGCACAAACTCCTGCAGTCTACAGAATACAGTATTAGTTTGTCCTTCGCTCATCAAGCCACACTTCACTAATTTGTTGTCGACCAAACATTCACCGTTTAAACTCAAAAAGAAAAAATCACCTCACGAGCGAATTACTTCAGCTAAAGTTTCTTAGTTAAGCATTCAAAGTTCACTTGAATTGCAAGCTTGGCATTTGATACCTTCAATATTCCCCGGGTGAACCCCACCGGCTTGTAGTTTGCATATCTCATTGCAGTCCAGAGTTGGGCCCATGTGAGGAACCTGCGGGGGCGACTCCTTGATCAATTATCCCAAACTGGCATCATGAGTTCATCACGCCTTGTACCACCTCCATATTTTCTCCCACCCTATCCTCCAAGTTCTGTTGTCTCTCGCTCGCTAAGATCCGAGAAGAAGTCGCAAAGTTGAAGCATTCGGCTGGCCTAAAGAAAATCGATAGCAGATGAAGAAACGACAGTAACTATTGTTGAAAGTCAGTTACCTAAATCTGTGGGTGGTAATAGGAAATTCTTTCAGAGTTTAGATATTTGATCCAAGCGAGCCACAAGTTCGGTTTGCATGTGACAAAGTATTTCTGGATTGCCAAAACTGTACAGGTGGCAGAGCAAGGATTTTCTCAGCTCAAGGTCATTAATAGGTGACTGAAAGAAAGCCCAATTGTTTTAGGACATAGTTTCTTCCGCGCTTTGATTCTTATTACACATTAAATGTAATTAATTAACATTCTACAATTTGCCTTGAAATTCGTCTCAGCATAAAAGACCCCATCCAGAAGGGCTCAGTACATCTATTACAAGAAAATATAATCTCCAGTCCAAATCTACCCCAAACCCATCAATACGCCAGCCCAAGCCAGGAAAGCACAACCTACCTCTTCTTCTTACCCCCACCCCCCTCCATCTCACTCAGCACCCTCTCCAGCCCCTTAGCAGCCCTCTTCTCCCTCTTTCTGAATCCCCCATTAAACATCTCTGGCATAACCATCTTACTATTCGCATGTTCCTTTGCAAACCCCACCTCCGCCGAACTTCCCAATTTCTCTCTCGAGACTCGAATAGCTTCCTCAAGTAACTCCGTTCCCACACCATTATTTCTGTATTTAATCCTCACCGTCCAGGCGCGAATGATCCCTTGTCCACCTGTCTTGTTCTTACTCCCCCCACCACCCCGTTTTTTACTCGATGGGCTGCTGGGGTTGCGTTCCAATCTCAGGACAAGCGCACCGATCAGTTCATCTCCATACCGACTTCCCAGCACAATATCTTCCTCCCCAACTTCGTTTTTCAAAAATGCCCATCCTGTTTTCTCGGCGAGAGAGAGGTACCCTGAGCTGACACCCCGGATACCGACTAACAATGCCATTGTAATACCAGCACAAGTCGTAACCACGATCCCCAATCCCTCTTTGGGGTTATAAAATAGCTTCGAGACAATCCCCAACAGCACAATATAGACGCTCAAAACCAGCGGATGGAAGATCATAGATTTCGAGGCAAATTGTCGTTGTTGTGCTATGGAATCTGCGACTAGCTTTAGGGCTGCGATTTTATCGTCATCGCTCGTGAGAATCGCGGTTGTGAGGGGTGGGATGTCGTCGAGTGGGTTTGGGGGAGGAGGGGTGAGCTTCGTTGATGGTTGCGACATGCTTGCGGTGGCGGTTATTGAGAGGGAGGAGGGCGGAAGGGTGTACAAAGGAGGAAGGGTTTGGGAGTTGTAGGGTGAGATTATTGGGGTTGAGTAGTTGGAGTTGAGGGTTGATTCGGGGAGGACGAGGTTTGCGCGGAGGAAGGTGAAGAAGGCTGGTGAAGCGGGGTGTTAGTTGATTTTCTGTGTGTTTTGTAGACTTACAAAGTGAATGCCAGCTGGATTTTTCTCTGGGTAACGCGAGAGGAAAATGCGATCTTGGAGTTGCAAATCCCGAACACAGCACTCACAATTTATCCGCTCATCCAAACACAGACTCGGTATCACAGAAATCAAAGAAGCTTTGCCAAGTAGGAAATATAAATTCCGAGAGAAAAAAGAAAGAGGAAATAAGTCACACTCCAAAAACAGAGAGAGAGAAACTTACCAGCACTAGTCTTAAACCCAGGAACAACATTCATTTTATCCGCAATAGAGCTAGCCAGGTTATTACGCAGGTCCAGCTGACGCACGTGTCTCGCCATAGCACCGTAGCATTTCAATAATTAAAAAATCAATATAAAAAGGAGCCAAAAAGGCAAAAAAATAGGTCGAAAAAGGCAGGCTACTATGCCAGCTCTTTATATCCTCGCAGCACTTCTTGGCCTATACAAATCCCACGTGGGCTCATTGGTTCAAGATTGCGTTGGTGCGTGCCCTGCAGGGTGCGATAAGAACTCGTTGGGGAGACCTGCGACTCCTTATCCACTTGTTGTCTTTGGCTGGAAGGGCTGGAAGGGCTGGATTTGAAACGGAGGAGACCACGGCGGAAAGGAGTGGTTGGCGTCATCCGCTGAGGGTCTGATAAGACGCCAATTTGAGAGCTAGCTGTTGGTGGGTTGGAGCTAGATTTGTACATGTGATGGATTTCTGGGGATGAGCCTTGGATTATATCATCGCGACTTTCCAACCGATGTTATGGCGGTACTCGAGTATTGTTCTTTCGGCTCCCCTTTTCAAGCGAAGTTGGAGAGGGAGGAATGATAGGCTACGGAAGTGACGGAAGTAGCCCAGATATGATGTGGTTTGAAAGATTAGGAGATGGCATAATTGTACCACCATATGCAGCCACAATCCTTCAACCCCCAGGTTGCAGCGTGGCACATATGCCTTCCACTCAATGCGCTATCTTCACAAGTCATGAAGTTCCTTGACTTAGGAGACGTCATTGGGTGATCCGACTGTGGTTTGTTGAATTTCATTCTCTCGTCCTGTTTAGAAAAAATACATATGTTTCGCTTATATTAAGAAGATCGTTTTTACCATCGCGTGTCTATCCGATTTTTCGAATTTCTCAAATTTGCTTGAACACCTGCTTAATTCGCTTGCTTTTAGGATAAACTGGGTTTTATTCTTATTGAAGATCTTATCCATATGTCATGCATTAATTGATGTTGCAGATGTTAGTACGTTTCAGATATCTCATACAGGAAGTCTCAAAGCTCTAGCTGCATTTCCAACGTCCAAGTAGGCTTCTTTATTTTTATGGAGAAGTAGATCTTTTTCCCGTTGCCGTATCTCGGTACTTGACCTTGGTACTTTTATATATATATTAAGAAGCCGGAGAGAAAAGTTTTGATATCAAAAGACATCATGCAGCCGCAAGAAATCGGAGGCAAGGTTTACATCCATGTCATAGGTACATGTTGCCTGCAGCCAATCAATACATGCCGATTTCAGGTTACAAGGGCTAATATGTATTGAGTGCCACGGACCAAGCGCAGTACTCTTTTTAACGAAATCTCACCAAAACACCTACTTTTAATAAATATATTATAAGTTAGCCACACGTCCAAATAAGACTAAAACAACTTGATGCGAAGGAGAAATAGCAAGTTAATAACCTGTGAAGAAGATGAAAGCTCTCCGTTGTATAATACCTTAAGATCGTAGATTTTGTAAGCACCACATTTTACAGTAGTAAATTTGGTGTGTGAGCAGCCTGAGGCCGACCCCGCCGTGGCACTCGATACATATTAGCCCTTGTAGCAAAAGAGGAAAAGAAGGTGGGGGTCACCTCAATTACTATGGGAGAGAAAGACTTGCGTCAAGAATTCAATACTCGAGGTTTCGTCCGCGTGTTTGCAACTCAAACCGATAAGATTTCATGTGTTCAAATGTTTGGAGTTGATGGAGTTGGTGATGAATAGAGGGGTCCGGAGCTTGGGCCGGATTCCGATCCGACCATTTCGATCGGTGAACTGACTGACGACAACGACCAAGATATATTACTTGCAGTAAATCCTAGCAGCAGAGTAATTGCTATTCCTCATGGCTCTGATCCATAAGGGTTTGTGAGAAATCAAGTGGTTTCCGGATCTTCCGAGTTCCAATGACCAGACAGATTCTTTGCCGTCATCATGAAGTTCAAGATACCATCAACCCCACACTTGCTGTACGATAAGCAGTACACTTCCTTGGGGTACCATGGTACATAGAGTGATGGCCCCGCAGTTCCTGGTAGATGGATCTACCAATGGGAGAAGCTGATCGTGTTAGGAGATGTTCATTATTCCTCAATCTCGTTCGATATTTCAACGATCAACATATCTTTCTACTTCTTAATTTGGGCTTCTTCTTCGTCCTTTACCAGCGTCTGTTTCAATATCACTTTTTGCTGCAAGTTTTGCCAGAGTAGTATCACCATCACAATGACCTGGGAAGAAGCAGCCGCCGATAAGAAATCCCGAATCGCAGAGTCGATTCCCCAAGAATGGAGAATCAAAACCCTACCAACGGAGGACAATGTGATGGACTATGCCAAGAAGAGTGGTATCCTGACAGCGGAAGAAATATCCATCACGGAATCCTCAGCAACCGAGCTGGTTGAAAAGTTGGCAGCAGGTCAATTGAAATCGGTAGCAGTCACAACAGCCTTCTGCAAAAGGGCTGCTCTGGCTCATCAACTGGTATATCTGATATTCTACTTCATGTGTAAACAGATGCTAAAATTTTGTTTAGCTCAATTGCAATCTTGAGTTCTTCCCTGAAATGGCTTTGGCACGTGCCAAGGAGCTTGATGAACATCTTCAAAAGACTGGGAAGACTGTTGGTCCACTTCATGGTCTTCCAATATCACTTAAAGACCAGTTTCGTATTAAGGTGAGATAGTTCAACTCTTCATGATCACAACTTTTTAATCGTTCAAGGGATTGGAAACTTCTATGGGTTACGTAGCTTGGTTGGGGAAATATGAAGACTCGAACTCAACCCTAGTTGACCTTCTCCTCAAAGCCGGTGCCTTATTCTATGTCAAAACAAGTGTACCCCAAAGTCTAATGGTTTGCGAAACGGTCAATAACATAATCGGCCGAACCGTCAATCCCAGAAACAAGAATTGGTCATGTGGAGGTTCTTCAGGTGGCGAGGGAGCAATTGTTGGGTTTCGTGGTGGTGTTATCGGAGTTGGAACTGATATTGGTAAGTTGAGCGAACACTTTTTGAAGTAGATACTAATTCAAGAAGGTGGATCTATTCGTATTCCTTCCGCGTTCAACTTCTTGTATGGTATCAGACC
Source organism: Calycina herbarum (assembly GCA_001414485.1). Classification (NCBI taxonomy): domain Eukaryota; kingdom Fungi; phylum Ascomycota; class Leotiomycetes; order Helotiales; family Pezizellaceae; genus Calycina; species Calycina herbarum. Next base: position 259,976 of record LLEY01000023.1, on the reverse strand, counting down.
AAGCCATGGTCGTTTGCCGTATGGGAAGATGGCGAATAGTATGGAGGGACAGGAAACTGTACATAGTGTTTGTGGCCCTTTGACTCATTCAATTGCCGGTAAGTTCCCAAGATTTCCCCCATCCATTCATTACGCTAACTTCAAGTATTTAGATATGAGACTTTTCGTGACTTCTGTTCTGGCTCAAGAGCCTTGGAAATATGATTCAAAGGTCATTCCGATGCCGTGGAGACAATACGAAGAAGATGCTATCAAGTCTAAAATTGCTAATGGGGGACTGACACTCGGGTTTTATAATTGTGACGGAGTGGTAAGTGACGACGCACTCAACCACCACATCCAAAGCAAATTTCTTTACATATAGAATTGGACTTAATTAACGATGATTAATAGGTCCTCCCCCATCCGCCAATTCTTCGCGGTATAGAAACCGTCGTCGACACTATGAAAAAAGCCGGTCACACAGTTCTCCCATGGGAACCATACAAACATCCCTACGCCGTAGACCTCATAATGCAAATCTACGGCAGCGACGGAGGAACCGACAGTCCGTCTCCATTCCCCTCTCATTCCATCTCACCATGCTAACGCTCCACAGTTCTCGAAACTCTCAAAGCCTCAGGCGAACCAATAATCCTCAACATAGCAGATCTAGTAGACCCTACAATCCCAAAAGCAGACATGAACGCTCTCTGGACAATCCAACTCAAAAAGTGGGCTTACCAAACCGAATACCTCGCTCAGTTCCAAGCTTTCGAAGACAAACACGGGAGAGAATTAGATGCTATCATCGCACCCATAACACCAACTGCTGCGGTGAGACATAATCAGTTCAAGTATTATGGATATGCGAGTACGATTAATTTGTTGGATTTTACTAGTGTTGTTGTGCCTGTTACGTTTGCGGATAAGGGGGTTGATGTCGTGAGGCAAAGGGTGAAGAGTTTGGGGGAGATGGATGAGTTGGTGCAGGAGGAGTGTAAGTTTTTCTGACTGTAAATTCCATTTGGGGAGCTGTACTGATGAGTTTTTAGATGATGCTGAGGCGTATCATGGCGCCCCAGTCGCGGTTCAGATTATTGGTCGTCGATTGACTGAAGAGAGGATCATGGCTATTGCGGAGGAGATTGGGAAATTACTTGGGAACGAAGTGACTCCTTGAGTTTGAGTATGGATTTCTTTTCTAAGAGATAGGTGGTTTGTTGGATGTTGTTTGAGCTTTGTAGCACCGCCTTTTGGTTTTGTGAAGCGAGTTCTTCGTGTTTCTAGCGAGTAAGCCAGACAATAATCTAGTAAGCTGAGGAATTTTGAGTAACTTTAATCACGCTTTTGGGGCCCAAAATGAGGGTTGCGAGTAAGTTGACAATTGTCGAGTAACCCCCGAGTAACCCACGGGTAAGCCAGACAGAGTTTGGGGGCCAAAAATCAGAGTTACGAGTAGGCCATCGATTGTCAAGTAAGCTAGACGGCATTTTGGGGGCCAAAAGAAAGTCACGAGTACGCCACCAATTCCCTAGTAAGCCAAACACCCATCCAGTGGACCGTTTCAAATGACGAAATCGGAGAAGTGACTGATATAGTTGGTTTTGGTCTTAATACAAACGCGTCCTCAGGGCAAGATCCACACACAAAACCCACCTTCCTCCGAGTACACTTTACGTTCTCTGGGGTTATAAAAAGGTATTTTTGATTCGAACCAGACCTTTCATTCATTTACACTATCTCGCACATTCATAGTAAGCTAGGTAGGTACAGAGTCACATCAGCTCATCTTTCCCTATTAAGAAGAGGCCTTTGAAGGAGGTAAGATGTCTGCATGTCTGCAGGTTTAGAAATACCTCCATACAACAATTTCCCTACGGATTCGAGAAACCTTGGATTGGGATGTCGTGGGGTCTCTTCTTTTCGTTTTGAGCGAGGTAGTGAGATAAGAGTTGCTGAATAGGAGAAAGATATCTTCACTACGGATTCACGCTGCGTCTCTAATGTTACCGCAACATCTCTCCCAAGGTATACAAATTGATTTTGCAATATGTGGAAAGAAAGCCTTGGTGGGCCCATCAGTCCTCTAACCCCTCTAAAATAAATCTAACTCTAACCTAAGATCCAAATAACTTTCCTGTCAAGAAGTTTTGAAGTATCTTAAATCGTGCCTGACGACCGAGAGGTATTATTTGACACAGACGTATCTGTAATCACCCCTGTGGTTCTCATTAGGCTTTCTTAGTGTGCTCATTTAGAGCATCCCGTCCACTCTGCCATAGATCGGCAGATTAGTAGTTGGGGTGGGTGACCACCAGCGAATACCTGCTGTTGTATATTTTTGTTTATTTGCTACTTAGTTTCCAGGAGAGAGGAGAACATATGTGAAGCAAAAAGTGAAGAGAAGGTAAAATTCTCTCGGAGATGTTATCTCAATAATTAGAGTCGGACTCTTGACTTTTTCTATCTCTGCTAGTCTTTTAACTCCCATGAACAGAGTTTCCTTGTAACTAATTACAACTAATCTATAGATGTTGTTACATAGACAGTGTATTCTTGAGTATATACTTAACTATATGAAGTACGCGTCAGTCTCCTAAAGACGAGATATAAAGGTTTTTAGCTACCTACCTCTTGTCATACTAACTTTCTGGGCAATTCAAATCAACAACTCCAAATTATACTAAGCTTTCTGTAAAAGGTGAAAGAAGAAGAACTAGACAGACAAGTGCAAACTAGAATTTACTGCAACTTTTATTATTATAAGGAAGTTAAGAAACAGAGTAGGAAAAGGTTATGCAAACAACCACAAAAATGACTTCTCGTCTCGCAACTGCCGACTTTTCTCACTCTCTTCTATATAGTTATTATTCTACGAACACCAACCGAAGAAAACTTGAGGGCGGTGTCTGATCACATAGCCAGTGTAGGATATTTGACATCTATTCTTCTAGCAAGAAGAATATAATCAAGAGCCTAGAACTTTGAGCTAGGGAGCCCCAGTTGATTGAATTTGAGAACCTCTTCTTTTCTAATTTTGACGACTTTTAAGTGCTAAGCGAGGCGGTGAGAGGTAAATAGGCAGTGACAGTTGGACAGGTTGTATGTATTATGAGGTACGGTAGAATGATTGAGCAGGATAATGTGCTTAGAATACAGTAAGATGCCCGGTCAATACTCTCCGGTACTGTTATATCTTATTATACGACTATTCTCATATAATTATTTTAAATGATTGTTTGTAAAGAATTAAGAACATAACTTTCTAATTCTTCTAAGCTGTCTCGAATAATAATTATAATTGTTCTGGACTGTTTTGACCAAATTAAAGTAAAGCAGGTGCCGGAGAGCAATGCCCACCTTTCTTACATACAGCACTTGAATCGGAAGTGTACCCTTGTTTGGGTCTCATAAATGCGCCAGCATCTATTGTCCTTCAATGAGTTATCTCAAACGTGATCGGGACTGTCTGAAGGTGAATGTCGGAATTTCAAATCAAAATAACTTGGAAAAATGAAAAGGAGCTCACTAACTGATCAGATTCAGATAATGTTTCAATTTTCCAGTACCATGAACGCCATGCTAATCCAGACATTTTTACAATCCTTTACTTCGGAGCCTTCCCCTTCGCCTCCGTCTCTCCCAGTTCCCGAATATAAACCTTCGTAACGTCCTCACCAGTGTAATCTTCCTGTCCATTCTCAAATCCAGGACACACTCCAATCGCCAAATACTTGCCATCACTCGAGAAACCTAGAGCTGCCACACTTTGCGGATATTTCTGATACTGACGAATTCTCCTCTTAGCATTCGCATCCCAAAGTGCCACCACACCATCCCCTCCTCCCGACGCAAAAGTCCCATGAACGGGATGGAATGCTAATGCATTAACAGGATATACAATATCCGTTCCCTCATTCTCCGGGTCCGGTTGTCGATGACATTTAAACGCATATTTCCTCGCTTGCGATTCGGGAGAGGGATCGAACCATTCCACCGCCACACGACCTTCGATACTACTACTTGCGTACCCATCATCATTTGGCATACATGCTACTGCTCTAGTCATGAACTTCAAAGATGATTCTCGTTGTTGCCAGGGAGAGAGCTCTGTGGCTGCGCCGTTGGATTGGGAGGTTATTTGGAGGGCGGATTCAAGTTCGTAGATGTAGACTAGGCGGGAGGCCATGGCTACCACGAGTTTGGAGGCGGTGATGGAGAGGGAGTGGGGTTTTGCGGGGAGGGTGATGGTTGTTGGTTCTTTTTCGGGGGTGGAGAGATAGTGGAAGTGAAGGGTTGAGTCCCAGGATGCTGAGACGAGTAATGCTATGGATTATATGTTAGAAAGTATTCTCTTCCTCCTGGAGAAATAGATATCTCACAATGCTCTTTACTGTAAACCACTGATTTCACAGGCGCCCCATGCGCACTCAACACAGTTTGTTCCCCAGTTTCCAGATTTATCCTGCAGAATCAGAAATTAGCCCTGAAATCCAATGCGAATGTGCCATGGGGATTCTCACCTCTTCACCTGCCAATCCATTCCCGCAGTAAAAGCTTCGTTATCGTCGGCTCCGAAACACACATCGAGTACTGGCGCTCGGTGTTCATACTTTTCGATCAGCTTTCCTCCTTCTTCTTCGCTTGCTATATCATACAGGTACGCATGTTTATCCCACGAAGATACCAGTAACCGTGTTGGGGAGCCAGGCGCAAATTTGACCGCAGAGACGGCGTCGGTGGGGGGTTGTGAAAGTTCGTATTGGATTGCTGAGGAGGATTAGCAATTGCAATTTAAAGTAGGAAGAGAACAGTGCTATTTGGAGAGAACTTACTGGGAGCCATGATTCGATTATGTAGAAGGGTATTTGGTGAAGCTGGGAAGCTGTGAAGATGCTGCTTTGCGGGTGTTTACTTTTGGAACGCGAAATTCTGCCGCTCTCGGTGAGCCGGCTCGCTGAAAAGGCTGCCCCAAGTTCCAGGGACTTCTAAACAAATTCCAGACCACCTTCAAGCTTCGACAACCACTGCATTTATACCACTACGAACACTACAACTAATAATAAACAGTACATTCACACGTCTTCTCACAGCTAGAGGGCTACTCCTACCTTCTCGAGCTCACTTTCCATACCCTTGGTAATCAACCCAAAACTACCCCGCCACCATCGATTTGCTCCCTTACTATCCCACCATCCTGCGTCGAACAAACCCAAAACCAATATGCCATTCGCACAGCTGGTGCTAGGAAGTCCGGGAGCTGGGAAGAGCACATACTGCAATGGAATGCACCAATTCATGTCCGCAATAGGCAGAAAATGCTCCGTCGTAAACCTCGACCCCGCCAACGACCACACAGGCTACCCATGCGCCATAGACGTTCGAGACCTGGTGAAGCTAGAGGAAGTCATGGAAGAGGATGATCTCGGTCCAAACGGAGGAGTACTATACGCCCTCGAAGAGCTGGAACATAATATGGAGTGGTTAGAGAAAGGCTTGAGCGAACTGGGCGAGGATTATGTACTTTTTGATTGTCCGGGGCAAGTCGAGCTTTATACACATCACTCGTCGTTACGGAACATATTCTTCAGATTACAGAAATTGGGTTATAGAGTGTGTATTCCATAACTTCGGCTTTATCTTATGGTAGGTTTGTGCTGACTTTTGCCGCAGATGGTGGTACTCCATCTCTCCGACTCTTATTGCTTGACCCTGCCCTCGCTCTACATCTCGAATCTAATTCTCTCTTTACGAGCCATGTTACAAATGGACTTACCACATCTAAATGTTTTGACCAAAATCGATAAACTCTCCTCCTATTCGCCCCTCCCTTTCAACCTCGACTTTTATACCGAAGTACAGGATCTCTCATATCTCTTACCACATCTTGAACAGGAAACTGCCGTCGGATCCAAATTCGAGGGTCTTAATACAGCTATTGTTGATCTGGTGGAAAGCTTTGGTTTAGTCGGCTTCGAGACTCTCGCAGTGGAGAATAAAAAGAGCATGATGCATCTCCTCCAAGTTATAGACCGAGCAGGCGGTTATGCTTTCGGTGGAGCAGAGGGGGCGAATGATACAGTATGGCAGGTGGCAATGCGAGAAGGCGTAACCACCATGGATGTGAAGGATGTCCAAGAACGCTGGCTCGATGCGAAAGACGAATATGACGAGCTAGAGCGGAAGCAAGAGGAGGAGCAAGCCAAAGCTCGAGATGATGCTCAACGGGCGCAGCAGGCCAAAGAAGAGGACGACGATTTCGATGGAATGTCCATGCCACCTGGAGACAGTGGTGTAAAAGTTGTTAGGAAGAACCAATGATACCCCTCTTCAATCGTCGTCACTGATTTCCTCGTCTTCGCTGTCGACTGCGTCTACCATTGTGATATCGTTCGCAGAATTCGCCTCGTTATTCTTGCCCCCTCTTCCAAATATGCTGTCTAATGTTGAATCACTTTGTTCTCCCATCTCTCTTCTTGCCATGATAACTATTTCTTTCGCTCTCCGAATGCCCTCTTCCTCGGCCTTTCGAATTGTGCCACTGACCCTTACAACCCTAAAAACACAGCTCTTTCCATTCTTAACCGGTTCCATATTCATAAAAGACAATGCTGCCCATGCAATCTGGTAATGCGATCGTGCAACTCGTAGGATAAAGGTCGAAGTTGCTTGAGAAAAGTATTTTACTGGGAAAAACTAGTTAGCAACTTCTTCGCAAAGGAAGAGGTTTTTACTAACTTTGTAAACTGTCTGACAATGCTCCGGACCCATAGTCTCCATACAATTCTAGGATTTGGGCGCGAATGGCTTTGAGTAGCACGCTTTGCGACAGGTTACTGGAGGTTGGTTGATTGAATGCGACGACGTCTGGGACATTGGTTTTTGGGGTTGTGCTTTCGAGTTTGGGGTAGAGGATGTTGACCAGGAGGTAGCGATTCTTTATTCGTACCATGGTTGCTGTAAGCTCTTCGAATTGAGCTTGTGGTCTTGCTTGGTTGTGGGGGAGTTTCCAATCGCGGTGCCGTAAAAAAGATCGGGAGACGCGACAAAATTTGGTGGCGGGGTGTGACGCTGACGACAAGCTACTCACTCACTGACACCAGCCTGAAGACCTTCAAGGTTCTCCACTAGCACCAACCATCAAAATGTCAGAACCCAATCTTCTCCGTGCGGCAATTCTAATCGTATCAACAACTGCATCTAAAGATCCTTCGACGGATTCGTCAGGTTCTATCTTAACCTCGGTATTTGAAAATGAGGGTGCGGGGAAGTGGAAGGTTGATGAGCTGAAGATTGTTGGAGACGATGTCCTGGAGATTCAACAAACTATTACGGCTTGGACGGACAAGGAGAATTCTGTTAATGTGATTATTTCGACAGGTGGAACTGGATTTGCTGTTTCTGATAATACCCCCGAGGTATGAGTTTTGTTAATTTCCAAGGTTGTTGATGGAGATTTACGGTTCTGACTTTGGGAAGGCTGTTACTCCTCTTCTTCATAAACAAGCACCTGGACTTGTCCATGGAATGCTCGCTGCTTCATTGGCAATAACTCCTTGTGAGTTTTCTTTAAACTTGTGTTATGGAAAGAAGGTTGTTAGCTGATTCTCTATAGTTGCTCTCATGTCAAGACCAGTAGCAGGTGTTCGAAACAAGACGCTCATCATCACACTCCCTGGTTCTCCCAAAGGAGCAAAAGAAAATCTTCAATCAATACTAAAACTACTTCCACATGCATGTCAACAAGCTGCTGGGGCGGATTCAAGACCTCTCCACGATGGCGGTGTCAAGAAGTTGGAGAAAGAAGCAGGAGTGAGTGCCGGCTCTGCTACTCAATCTCATATACACACCCATGATCACTCCCATGGTCATTCTCATAGTCATCATGGACACAGCCATGGCCATGCAATGCCAGTTCGACATACTGCACCTTCTGAAACCCCAATTTCAAATGACCCAAGTCTAGGGCCAACTCAAAGGAATCGTTCGTCGCCTTATCCAATGCTTTCTGTCGATGAAGCAATCAAGCTCATAAAAGAACATACACCAGCACCACTTGTGGTAAACGCAAAAGTTGATGGAACTTTAGTTGGATCAGTCCTTGCCAAGGATGTCACAGCTACAGAAGCAGTTCCCGCCTATCGAGCAAGTATCGTGGATGGCTACGCTGTCATCGCTTCAAATGGTAGCTCGAGTAAAGGCATTTTTCCGGTGGCTTCTATATCACACGCCACACCAGGAGAAATCAAACCTTTGAAGGTGGGAGAGATTACACGTATCACTACAGGTGCTCCTCTTCCTCCAGGTGCAAACTCAGTTGTCATGGTTGAAGATACACTTCTGCGAACCATGACTGAAGACGGCCATGAAGAGAAATATGTCGAGATTCTCGCTTCCGATGTCAAAGAAGGAGAAAACATCCGAGAAGTAGGAAGCGACATCCAAAAAGATTCAGTGATCCTACAAAAAGGTGAAGAAATCTCCACAATTGGTGGAGAATTGGGGTTACTCGCATCAGTGGGTAGAGCAGAAGTCTCAGTCTATAAAAAACCAATAATTGGTGTTCTTTCCACGGGCGATGAAATAGTCGAGCATTCCCGTCCGGGAGAGCTTCGTCTAGGAGAAGTCCGCGATTGCAATCGTCCTACAATCATGTCCGCAATCCGGGGCTGGGGTTTTGAAGTCCTAGATCTTGGAATTGCCAGAGATGCCCCTGGTGCGTTGGAAGAAACCCTCCGCGATGCTTTACGAAAAGTAGATGTCATAATCACCTCTGGCGGCGTCTCAATGGGCGAACTCGACCTCCTAAAACCAACCATCGAACGTTCCCTGGGCGGAACAATCCATTTCGGCCGCGTATCGATGAAACCTGGGAAACCAACCACCTTCGCCACCGTACCATTCAAGAACAACGCCGGAGAGAGGATCAACAAAGTCATATTTTCGCTCCCTGGAAATCCCGTCTCAGCGATTGTCACGCTTCATCTTTTCGTACTTCCTTCCCTCCATCACCTCTCTGGGATTGAGCCAGCGGGTTTACCGAAGATTCTGGTTACGCTTGAGCATGAGTTTCGACTTGATCTCCAGAGAGCCGAGTATCATCGTGTGGTTGTTGTTATGGATAAGCAGGGCGTTTGTATAGCTAGTAGTACAGGGGGACAGAGGAGTTCCAAGGTGGGAAGTTTGAAGAGTGCGAATGCGCTTTTGTGTTTGCCTGTTGGGAAGGAGCCTCTGAAGAAAGGAGCGAGGATGGAGGCTTTGCTTATGGGGAGAGTGAGGAGTCAGTTGGATGGGTTTTGAGGATCTCACAAATTGTAGTTGAGATTGGTCGTTTGAGAAACTTGAATTTGCTTTTTAATAATGATAATGAATAGTAACGACAAGCCGCAAGGACACATAAAAACATCAATTCCCGTTTTCTCGGTTTTCGAGCGTAGGTTCCTCTTGCCAGTCTAACCAGCCAGCTGTTCATTCATACCAGTGATATAGTCAGCGGTCACAAGATCCAAAACTTATCATCCACTTTCCAGGCCACCCACCGTCTGTATTTGAGACTCGACAGACCTGGTAAAGTGAGATTCAAGTTATCCCAGCTTTCAAACCAGACGAGCATGCCGATCCTGGCTACATCACCTCTATCGTTTATTTGTGCAACTAGAACAGGTAAGAGAGCTGGGCATTACTCTGCATATATGTACTTTATTTCGAATGTGCGAAATAGTCTAGACCGTTACATTCATTCTCCGCCAACGTTTAGAAGAAAGAACTTGGTGTACGACGAGCAAAGTTCGGGATTCTTACTTACTCTTCTGGTGTCAATTGAAGTAAATGATTCCCAGGGCTTGAAGTTGGTATTTTATTTAGTGAACATGTAACTAGACTCTGCCTCTTTTTTCTATCAGCGAGATTCATTCAACAATTCTTATATCGCATAAAGATAAAATATAAAGAAATATTTTGCGAGAAGATATTCAAGTTTTCCGAACTCACGTGGACTTGTCATTTGTTGAGAGGTTGGAAATATTTTGAAATATCCATCAGTAGGTCGCCAGAAAAATTGAAACAATTCGTGGGTCACCTACAAATAGTGACACTTTCAAAAACTGCGCTGTTCGTGGGTTACATGCAAATAGCCATCCGTTTTAAAAGCGTGCTTTTCCCGGGCAACCTTCAAATAGCTGTAATCTTGTATACTCGTCCTAGTCCTGGCTACCTATGAACACCTCCACTTTTGAACATTTACAAATAGCTACACTCTGCTATTCTTGGTGAGTTGGCCTTTCTAAACCTACACGTAAATCGTAGGTCACCTACAAATAGTTTAAAAGAATTAGAAAGAGTTGATTTTCCTAGAAGAATACAAATTATTGTTTTTGGAAGCGGAAAACGCCCAGATCTTTTACTCTGCAATAAGCACAAAGCAGAGAGAACGTAAACTCTTATCCTCACAACAATAGATAGCTTTGTTATATGTAGCAGCTCCCGCCCTAGAGGCAAAAAGGGGAAACATACAACAGCAGGTATTCGCTGGTGGTCACCCACCCAACTACTAATCTGCCGATCTGAGGCTTATGTATGGCAGAGCGGACGGGATGCCCAGTTCTCCTCAGTCTGTGGTCGTATGTGACAGAAGTTGTGCAATTTCTATATATACAGTATGGTTAGATATACCTAGTGAGATAATTTGGGTACCAGAAAAGTGGGTACTTATTCGTACCTCTTTTACAATATTGAGAAGAACAACTGGAAATATTGGTTGTCAACCTTGAAGAGATAAATAAATTTGAGCTTGCAGAAGTTTTGTTGGGAACAAGAGGGATGTGCACTGCAAGCATTACCAGGTCTGAAGTAGCTGGAAGAAACCCCAAGATGGCGAAGTCCTTCTATTATATATAGAACAATATCTTTGTGACCACACAAAACTCCGGAGTTTATCATTTTATTTCAGCATGCATCCCTTTTCAAATTCGCTGTAGTGATAACCACGCCACCTTTCCCAAATCCCGAACTAAACGCCATGTAAAAGATTATCTACCACCCGCAAGTAATTTCTTGTGCCAATCACTCTATGTGCAACCAAGTTTATGCTATCAACAATCCTTCCACTCTCTACACATTATATCCTCGCGTATCGTCTTTCGTTCTCGCCCCTTCGTTCTTTCGAATTAAATGCCGCCACCTAATGCCATGAATATTAGCCTCCTGTACTCGAGTACCAAGTTACGAAAGAGAGGTTGGCAGGAATTAAGACTCACCACTTCTCTCACCAGCATCAACAGTGTAGTCTCCCTTCGCACTCGCCTTCTTCGCAGCTTCACTTCTTTGCATCACAGCGCGCCATTTGAGACCGATGAAGAGGCCGCTGCCTAGTATGAATGTGCTGATGAAGATTGGGGTTTTTTGACGACTGGAAAGAAGTATTGTATTAGTATATCGCTGATCAGAGCTTGCGGAGAGCAAGTACGAGCAAGAGAGGGGGGATCGATGACGAACTTGAAGAATGAGCGGGATGCGAGGTTTGCCATCTTGGACGTTTGAATTCCTAACTGGGTTCGAGCTTCAGAATTGGAGAGGTAGGTAATTGAGTATATGGAAAGAGAGGACGGGTTTGTTGAGGAGCTGGAGGCTAATTGCGGTGTAGTTAGTTTGTGGCGTGTTGGTGAAGCTCCAGCTCAACCAAAAAATGTTTCCCCGCAAGGTAGGTGCTCGCGTGCCCTCCACATGAGCTTGGTCTTAGAAACCTGGGGAAATTTACTAATGATGGAACCTAAGATATTTTCCACTTTTCGTGCATGGAAGTTTTTGTGGGTGGAATCCAGAAAGCATTTTCGTTTCTTACAGTTCTTCATCTATGTATTCCTTATTTTATTTGGATTTTTAAGATCCTCGAAATTGTTGAGTAGAGGAGCAATGTTTGGCTGATGGTATCTGACTGGCTTGGAATCGGAGCTATATTGATCCGGCAGCCATTTTTCTGGACCGATTTTGATTTCCAAAAAAAAACTTCATAACAACAAACCACCAACAAACAGATGTCAACTCTTCAAACAACTTTGAGCTATATAATATTCCCCGTCTGGTATTCCTATTTGTTTTATACGCCTTACGAAGTCGTAAGGCTGAGGAAGCCGTTCCCATGCACACTGAGCTTACGGCGCGGGCGTCGAGCTCCTGTCCTGAAAGAAATTGAGGGCCCTAAAAGGAAGTCAATTAATCAAGTAATTCTGCATTGCCAATTGCGTTCCTTTTCAATTCTTGTTCAATTGTCTTTCTTGTCATTTGTTTTTGAGGATTGATTATTTGACATAAACATCAGTTGAGGCTTACTTTGCCAGCACACACCCTCCTCTCATTTTGTGGCTCCTTCCTTTGAAGACAAACACCGGCGTCTTTGTACATGGACTTCTTGATAAGGATCAGTTTTTGGCATGTGTGTTCCTCCCAAGATACGAGATGGTCGTGTGCGGATTTCTTGGTACCTGAGACTATCGATTTCTCAACACCACCAGATATCCAGCCCTACTCTTGATTATGAGGGCATCGCCGTCATCCGAAAGATCTCAGTCACACTCTTCTCGTACCTGCATATTGTTCTACAGAATAAGACATTCTCATAGGATATGGATGAATTGATGGTGATCTATTTTGAATGACCTTCCACATTCAGGATTCTTCAACTCCAGCCAACAGGAGGTGCTGCATTTCACATGTCTTAAACAAGAGAATATATCTCCTTCCCCTTGATTGTAATCACCGTCCCTTTCTTTCTTCCACCAATCTTTGTAAATTGTTATCATCAACGCATCTATCTTCAGCGACATGCACAATAACTTGCACTTTCAAGAAGCCGGTCCGAAGTCGGCCTTCGTACAGGCATCGGTCGGCACTCCATGCCAAGCTCACATGTCGCAATGATTGGCCATGCCAGGCACCGTACCTCGATATAAACTTCGATTTATATCTCCCGCCCGGAGCTGATCCAACCGAGTTAGGAAGGTCATATATCAAATCCCAGCCATCTACCTAGATTTGACCGCATCTCTCGATTCAAATCGGGAGAACATGCACATGTATGCTTATTTTCACTACCATTTACATACTGAAACCGAGCCTTAACGAGGGCACATCGGTAAATGTCCCCCATGGGGAAGCTCGGTAGAAGCCAAGGAAATTACCCAGTGAAGTCCGAGAACGTGTGGTAAAGACATGAGGTTCAATCGTTGGATAAGAGAGATACGGAGGAGCATCTTATCGATTACCCAATAGCTTGTCTTGCGGAGTCAATTCACCACTGATGGGAGTGGGTAAAAAGATTGGGGAGCTCATCTCTTGCTTGGAAATAGCCTCAAATGAGGATATAACCTTTCAAGTATCCCCCACCAGGAATCATGAGCAGAAGCATCTTCTCTTGCATTCAGCATCGATCTTCAACCTCTTCTCATCGAAAGGTTTCAATATCAGTTGTTGCTCGAAGTCTTGAACAGACCTTCGTTGTCTAATCAACTTCATCATGCCTTCCCTCCAATCTCTTCTGGTTCTCACCGCCAGCCTCATCACCCCAATTGTCTCTCTCACCGTCCCGCTAGAGGCTCGCACCCTTGAAGCTCGTGTTCCACCTGTAAGCTCCTTCCTTTTTTATTCTATAACCTCATCCAATGTTAATTGCTTGTTTCCTTACCAACTTTCAACTTTAACTTCTCGCCACTCGCTTCACCCAAAACCTAAAATACTTTGTTTACATAATAACTAATATCACTCATCTAGGGAATCCCAACCACCGCAGCAGCAAAAACCCAACTCGCCGCCCTCACCGTCAAGGCCCAAGGCACCCAAGACGGCTACTCCCGCGACCTCTTCCCAACCTGGATCACCATTTCAGGAACGTGCAACACGCGAGAGACGGTCCTAAAGCGAGACGGCACAAACGTCGTAGTTTCGTCGGCCTGCACCGCCACCTCTGGATCCTGGTACTCTCCTTATGATGGAGCGACTTGGACTGCGGCTTCTGATGTCGATATCGATCACATGGTTCCTTTGAGCAATGCCTGGAAGAGTGGTGCTGCTGCTTGGACTACAGCTCAACGACAGGCTTTTGCGAATGATCTGACGAACCCGCAACTTTGGGCTGTGACGGATAATGTTAATCAGAGTAAATCTGATTCTGGACCTGAGGACTGGAAGCCTCCGCTAAGTAAGTCATTCCTCCATCAATCCCGGAAAGTATCTCGACTTGAGATAAGATCCCTTGGGGGAATTGGAAGTGTTTGAAAGGGACAAGACTAATGTGTTTGAATAGCCTCATACTACTGCACCTACGCCAAGGCCTGGGTCAGAGTTAAGAGTGTTTACTCTCTTACCATCACCAGTGCTGAGAAGACTGCTCTTACTTCTATGTTGGCTACTTGTTAAATTGTCAAACCGTAAGGGTTTGGCAACTTTTGGGGAATAGTTTGAGGAGTTGACGGGTTCGAGGAGCAATTAAATTTGTTTTCTGAAGGACTGCGCTTGAATTGGTTTTATTACTATCGGGTGGAGGATGAGTTTCGATATGGTTGCCGCTGAAAATGTGGTTTCTTTGATGAATGTTAGGGGGTTTCAAAAACTACTTGGATGATTTATCTGATAAATTGATGATGATTATGAAATATCAAAACTATTTATTCTTTTCTAATGCCGCATGAATGGAGAAGTTTAGTTCTCATCTTGGTTGTTCGCATGGTTGTATAGTGCTAGTATGCATTTCATCTATATTTATTGAAGAAAATATTTTAGAAAGAAGCAAAATATCAAGGGGAAGTAGGTACGGTCTTATAGTACTCACTCACAGTTTACTCCCCATTCACAAGCTAGAACCTCCTGGCTTCAATCAAGAACAAACCCTTTTAAAAAGAAGCTTCCAATTATCCCAATCTTAAGCCTAAGAAAATCTCTCATCGAATGTAATTGAAAGAAGTAGTTACTTACAACATCTACAACACAATCTACCTGTTTTTCCCTTTTCTAGATGAATCGCCAGACTTTGAGTTCAGGGCAAGAAAAGAAACAACACTTACAAAAGGAGAGTAAAAGGGAAGTTGCTATAAAATCAAACTTGATGCGCTAGCTTACTCGGAGGAGCAACTGATAAGCCATCAAATATCGACGAGTAAGCCAGCAACTTGTTTGGGGGCTAAACCAATCAATGAGTACGAGTAAACCAATGAGCGAGCAAGCCATTAAATAGCAAGTAAGCTGGCTAAAAAGATGTTGCGAGTAAGCCATCTAAAATTGGGGGCCAAAAATGGTGAGATATGAAAGGAGAAGTTAGCTACGATAACTTGAATGCTTCGACTACCTAGCTCTCGATGTTCTTCCTGGAGTAAGTTGGGAGGGAAGGAGCGAGTACCCCAAAGATAGGTACCTACACTCCTCTCTGCCTACTGCGTCAAAGATTCACAGAAAATTCGGCTTTCAGATTCTGTTAACCCTTTGGCTCATTGCAACCTTGCTGGGGAGTGGGGGTAATTTCTAGCCAACCTAAACAATGATGTCAATTATACGAAGAGGAATTTATTGCCGCTTTGATCGTCCCACCACGAAAGAGTATAATCGAGTCTGTTAAGTTTTCTTGACGCATTCATAGACTTCCCTAGGAAAGGCTTTGGAGGTGAGTCACGTGAACCATTTTACACGAAAACCGACAGGGATTCGCGTCGAGGAGAACGCGACCCTTAGCGCTAAATTTCAACTCCTGAATTGACCCCCCATTTCAGATCATCAACACCACAACCACCGATCGCAACAATTTCACTTCAACTTTAGCAAAAATGGCTTCGGTAATGATGTCTGATGCCGCCGATTCTCCTGCTGCCTCCGGTGGAGGCATGACCCCCCGCCCATATACAGGTCGAGGTTCATCGCAACGCCCAAGGGGTCCTCCATCAGAAAGTGTTGCCCCTCTGAGTGACGACGAAGGTTTCGCAGACGATCAACCCGCCACTACTTCAGGTCGCCCTCGCAGAAATGATCGCGCTGTGCCAAAGGTGGAAGATAAGATTGGATATATGGTGCAGGAAAACTTTGAGGAGTTCCTTGAAACGTTCGTTGCGCCCCTTTTCATGTCAATCCAGCCCTGACCAAAAGTAGATTTGTTGAAGAGCCTTCTTCTTCTGGGGCGCCTACTTCGAGCGCAGTGACGACCGATAAATATTATATTGCGCAAATCCACGGCCTGAGAACTTATTCTCTTTCTACCCTATATGTCGATTATAAACATCTCACAAATTTCCGAGGCGGTGCTTTGGCAGAGGGTGTAGTGGAGGAGTTCTACAGATTTTTACCGTTTTTGACAAAGGCTCTGCACAATATGATTGCGAAATACGAACCACGATATTTTAGAGATCATCGACAACCGACCGCATCCAGCAACCAGACCTCATCAGGGGCAAGCAACGCAGCATCTGCAAGCCAGTCAGACTTCCAAGGAAACAAGACTACGAACCAGCAGACCGACAAACTATTTACTTTGGCATTTTACAATCTTCCTGTCGTGAGCCGAGTTCGACATCTGAGGACTGCCAATATTGGACAACTTCTCTCGATCTCCGGAACAGTTACAAGGACATCAGAAGTGCGACCAGAACTTTCGCTGGCAACGTTTATATGCGAGGAATGCAAGAATGTTATACCAAATATCGAGCAGACCTTCAGATATTCCGAACCTACACAATGTCCGAATGAAGGATGTGGTAATCGTTTTGCTTGGCGATTAGATATCAGACAGAGTACTTTTGTGGATTGGCAAAAGGTTCGAGTTCAAGAAAACAGTTCGGAAATTCCAACAGGAAGCATGCCCCGTACTCTGGATGTTATTTTACGTGGTGAAATTGTGGAGAGAGCCAAAGCTGGAGAGAAGTGTATTTTCACTGGTGCCTTGATTGTTGTGCCAGATGTCAGTCAACTTGGTCTCCCTGGTGTTCGTCCAATGGCAGTCCGAGATACCCAAAACAGAACTGGTGATACCAATGGTGTCACAGGCCTGAAGGCTTTGGGTGTTCGTGATCTCACTTATAGACTTGCTTTCTTGGCTTGCATGGTAACTCCTGATACCTCTACCACTGGTTCATCTGTTAGTCAACAATTGGAGGGCAAGTCCGAAAACATTCTGGCATCACTTCAACAGCTTGCCCCCGTCGATCCAAACGAGCCCGGAGACCATGCACAAGAAGCTGTCCTGGCTTCAATGAATCCTTCCGAAATTGAGGAACTTCGTGAAATGGTTCACAGTCCGCACATCTACTCACGTCTTGTCGCCTCACTGGCACCAATGGTTTACGGTCATGAAATTGTCAAGAAAGGACTTCTGTTACAATTGATGGGTGGTTTGAGCAAGACCACCCCAGAAGGGATGGCACTGAGAGGAGACATCAACATTTGCATTGTTGGTGATCCATCTACATCAAAGTCTCAGTTTCTGAAGTATATTTGTTCTTTCTTGCCTCGAGCAGTGTATACCTCTGGAAAGGCTTCTTCTGCAGCCGGTCTTACCGCAGCTGTTGTTAAGGATGAGGAAACTGGAGAATTCACCATCGAAGCTGGTGCTTTGATGCTGGCTGACAATGGTATTTGCGCAATTGACGAATTCGACAAGATGGATATCGGTGACCAGGTTGCTATCCACGAAGCAATGGAACAGCAGACTATCTCTATCGCCAAAGCTGGTATTCAAGCAACTCTCAACGCCAGAACCTCCATTCTCGCAGCCGCAAATCCCGTCGGTGGTCGATACAACCGAAAGTCTACGTTGAGAGCCAACATCAACATGTCAGCTCCTATCATGTCTCGTTTTGATCTCTTCTTTGTCATTTTAGATGAGTGTAACGAGGCAGTGGATCGACATTTGGCTGAGCACATTGTTGGTATCCATCAACTTCGTGATGAAGCTGTGCAACCCGAATTCTCGACTGAGCAATTGCAAAGATATATTCGATTCGCCAGAACCTTCAAACCTGAATTCTTACCGGATGCCCGGGAGATGCTTATCGCAAAATACAAGGAGCTCCGAAGTGATGATGCACAAGGTGGAATCGGACGTAACAGTTACAGAATCACTGTCAGACAACTCGAGTCTCTCATTCGATTATCAGAAGCTATCGCAAAGGCAAATTGTGTGGAAGAAATTACGACAACCTTTGTGCTCGAAGCCTTCAACCTCCTGAGACAAAGTATCATTTCAGTTGAGAAGGATGATGTTGATGTCGACGAGGAAGATGATGAGGTTGTTGGTCCCAACGGTGCTATTAGAAGAAGAGACCCTGACGGTGACTCTCCTATGGCTGATGGGCCGGATGATGACGAGGATGGCGACAATGCCCCAGATGCAGCTTCTGGTGCTGTAGCTGCGGATGGTACACCTGCTCCAACAGCCAGTGGGGCAAGCCGGAAAACGAAGATCACATATGATAAATATATCAGCGTTGTCAATCTGTTAGTCCAACGTGTCAACGAGGATGAGTTGAGCAGCGGTGAGGGAGTTGGTGGCGAAAAGCTTGTCGAGTGGTACCTTGAGCAGAAGGAGGATGAACTCAATGACGAAGAAGACTATCATGCTGAGATGGCATTGACAAAGAAGATCATTAAGAGAATGGTCAAGGTAAGCATTTACGTCCTCACGATATCCGCCCGAACATTTCCACTAACATAATAACAGGAAAACATTCTCATGGAAATCAGAGGCCAAGGTCTTATGGGTGAAGATGGACAAGGAAGTGCGGCTACGGCCGAAGAATCGGTCTACGTTCTACATCCTAATTGCGCGGTGGAAGAGTACTGAGACTTTTGAGTGTTGTCTGAATGAATTGGATGGTATATGTTTGACACGACTGGGAGCTTTATGGGTAACGGCATTGGTGGATACCAGATTTGTATTTATGGTCAAGGGTGTTGGGAGTATCGTGTCTTAGAGAGCGAGTTTGGCATGGGATTTGTTAATGAATGAGAATGAAAAGAAATATTTGAAGTGTATGATCTGGTCTCATGAGTTGTCATGGTGAGCGGTTGCCACTTTTCAAACAGGGATCCCCCTTTTTTGCATCGCTTCTAACTGTGGTGATACAGTAGTTTCTTTGGGAACAAAATATTCTCATCGCGACAACTGGTGCGCCCTCCCTCGAGTAAACACGAATACAATTTGCATTTTGTGCGTCTAGTGCTAAAGAACCAGTTCATCTCAGACAATTGAGCTGGCCAATGAATTTCAAAATTAAATGATGAATACTCATGCTATTGATTATATATAGACATGGGCAGGCTGAAACCTGACGGCAGGGGGTCTCGGCGCGTTGATCGCGTAGGGGCACTTACGTGGTGGGACAACTGACATTTGGGATAACTTCATTGTTGCCAGCTGATTGATTTTGCTGCACATGAAGGACACTTCTGCGCTATTCTACTCATTTTTGGTTGGGTTGGAGAGAGCTGGCAACTCCTGAGACAATTCAACAAGACACTTGCTCAAAATGGCTTATCAACACCCTCCCCCAGTCGCTCCCAAGGAATCAACAAACCCGACTTTTCAAGCCTCACTTCGCCGTTTCTCTGGGGCATCGGGACCACCTGTCTTGCCGCCTGCTTCACCTCATCAGACTTCACCAAAAGCGGTTCCATTGGCCAGACAGAGCAGCCTGTCCAGCTACAGCCCGTCGCCAAATGGGAGACTCCCTTCACGAAGCCCGTTGCCCCAAAGGAGTCCCTCCGCCATGAGCACTCTTGATGCGCGTTCCTCAACACCCAGCTTGCTGCGCAAAGCTTCCATGAACTCTCTACACGGAGTCACGCCTCCTCGATCTTCCCCCTCTCGAGCATCTACGTCCGCATCACCTTCTCGTCGTTCGTCGTCGGCGCAATACCTCAACGGTTCAACCATGGCCGGCAGATCGCCCCTTGCAGAGATGGAACGGGAAGTTGAACGACCCCCACGACCGACCGCCGTTTCGATTGCGTATAATCATTTTGAGAAGGAGTTGGAGTTGCATAGGAGGGAGGATGATACGCGACATGCGGATACTATTGCTATTTTGCACGATTCTTGCTATGGCCATCGCTTTTCACGGCCGAGAACTTCAAAAGCATCACTTAGCACGATTGTCGAGAGACCGGAGCGCATACAAGCGTGTATACTTGGGTTGTCGGTGGCATACATTCGTTTGGGAGAGCGTCATTCGGATGGGTTATATCCTCTCCACCCCTCTCAAGATCCGTCTATGATCCCCAGTGGTCCATTTCGAATTCGCAAGACGACGCGCAAACTGTCTCTTTCCTCCCAAGCCGTTGCGAATGTACACGGGGCAAAATGGATGGAGGAGTTGAAGATTATGTGCAACAACGCGGAAGGAAAGTTGGCTCTGAATGGGAAGGAACTTATTCGACCTGAAATGCACAGAAGTGCGGGGGAAGCGGCGCCAACGAAGTTGCATGAGGGAGATCTTTATCTTTGCGCCGAATCTTTGGAGGCCATGGAGGGGGCATTGGGTGCTGTCTGTGAGGGTGTAGACTCAGTGTTTGAAGGTTCAACCAGTGGGAATGGACCGCATCGAGCATTTGTTACGATTAGACCACCAGGCCATCATTGTTCAGCTAGCTACCCATCGGGGTTTTGTTGGTTGAACAATGTTCATGTGGGTATTTCCCATGCTGCTCTCACCCACGGGTTGACCCATGCTGCTATTATCGACTTCGATCTTCATCATGGAGACGGGTCTCAGGCTATTGCATGGGAGCATAATGCGCGGGCAAATGGTCTCTCGAAGAATGCTCTTCCTTGGAAAAAGACTTCAATTGGCTATTTCAGTATTCACGACATCAACTCGTATCCTTGCGAAATGGGCGACGAAGAAAAGGTCAAGAACGCCAGTCTTTGTATAGAAAATGCTCATGGCCAGAGCATGTGGAATGTGCATTTGCAGTCGTGGAAGACGGAAGCCGAGTTTTGGGAGCTCTATGAAACTAAATATTCGATCATCTTGGAAAAGACCCGAAATTATCTTCGTAATCAAACTGAACGTCTTCGAGGAAATTTCAATGGGCCAAAACCAAAAGGAGCAATTTTCATTTCTGCTGGCTTTGATGCGAGTGAGTGGGAGAGTGATGGTATGCAGCGTCACAAAGTCAATGTCCCTACCGAATTTTATGCTCGTATCACTCGAGATATTGTGCGAATTGCTTCAGAGGAGGGAACTTCGGTTGAGGGAAGAGTCATCAGTGTTCTCGAAGGGGGTTACAGCGACAGAGCTCTCTATAGTGGTGTACTCAGTCATGTCACTGGACTTGCTGGTGGAGCGCCAATGATCATCAAGCAAGAACGTACACAGAGTGGTCTGGGTTTTGAAATGGGCCAGAAGATTGGTGGATATAGTGATGATAACTATACGGCTGAGCCTGTGGTATCTGAAGTTCCAGAGTACGATCCTTTATGGTGGTCTCGATCTCGACTTGATCAACTTGATTTGACCCTCCATCCAACTGGACCACCTCCGCCTGAGCCCAAGAAGCCACGGGAAGGACCAGCGCCCACATATTCCTCGCCAACTCAGTCATTTATTAACAAAGTTGTTTCCCCAAGTTCACGAAGAAGTGTTTCAAGCATGTCAATCAATGGTGGCTCATCGCCACGATCATATTCAAGACCTCCTACTCCACCACCTCCAGAAGTCCATTGGACAGTTGCAGCACATGAACTTAGTAAACTGCTCATTCCTTCAGATAGGCAAGTTGGAAGTTGTAGGCCAGAAGATCTCTCAGCCGAGGCTACCCGTGTAAGAAGAGATAGGCAGTCTATTTTGACACCTCCAGCATCAGTGTCTGGGTCAGACCAGACAGAGCAACAACAACCAACTACGAGAATGGCTCTTCGCACACGTAAAACCGCAAAGCCGATTGTTGAGGAAGAGGAAGAGGTCAAGAAGCCAAAGACCAATCGTCGCAAGACCGTTGCTGGTGCCGCCTCTCTTGCTGCTGATAAAGTATGTTTCTAATCTTAAATTTTCCTTGATATATAGTATACTAATATCTCACCTAGGCTGTCGCCAGAAGCGTAACTCCTGTGCCCATACCACAACCAACTTACGCGAGACCCACCACTCAATCCAACAGACGCCTCAGTTTGGCCTCGAATGGATCCGTAACCTCCGATGTTTCATCGCGGCCAGCTGTAAACAGATCAGCATCAAGTGGAGCGCCAATGTACCAACGACCTAGCACTTCCCAAAGCGTTAGACCTGAATCATCAATGAGTTCTCGAGGTCATTCTATTCCTCCTGTTGTCGTGAAAAAGACTAGAGCACCTGCGCAACCTCGGCAACCTCGACCAGAACCCGCGAAGTCATCAAGAGTTAGGAAGAAGTCCCCTCTCAACGAAGGTCCCTCTGGGCAAGATGGCGCCAGTGACGTAACTTCCAGCACTATTGTCCCACCAGTTCCATCAGCTCCCCAGTCGGACATGGATAGCTTGACTTCTGGTATGCAGAAAGTTAAGATCAGCTTGGTCACCAAAAATCAAAAAGAGGCAAAAGAACAATCCAAGCGAGCCCCTAAAACCACAAAGCGAGCCCCTGCGAAAACTACCAAGGCTAGCAAACCTCCATCAGAAGCAGCGATTGTTCAAGGGACTCCCGCACCACCTTCCGCACCAACAAAAGAATCGAATAATGAGCTTCCTACTACTTTACCTCCTCCCAACGAAACAGAACCAACCTTGCCATCAACCCCCAAACCCTCGTTACCACAACAATTCGCATCCCACCTCCAAGAACCAAACGAAATTCCCCTCCCAGCAAGCTCACCACTTGCACCCGTTCCAGTCATCTCTCCTTCTACTTCATCATCTAGCCAGCCTTCTTTGGGTACTTCAAATACATCCGAACAAGCAGGAGATGTTTTCATCCCTTATCAACCGGAAGGACCAACCCCAGATGCTGTAACACCACAACAACCTATTCGTTGGTTGCCAACGAATACGAATGATACTCCGAGCCCGATGAAAGTCGCCCCAAAACGGGGGGAGTTACCGGTTTTTACTAGTGCGAGTGTTATTCCTTTTGCTCCGAACCCGAATATTGCTTCGCAAAAACTTCAACAACCTGCTGTGACTCAGCAAGCGTCCACACGACCGGTTGAAATTGAGGATTCTCAAGAGGATATTTGGGAGATTCTTGAGACGCCTCAGAAGTGATGAGGTTTCTTTACGGTGGAATATCATTCCTTTTTGAAAAGTTATCTTGGTATCAAGCTAGGATTTTCTCTCTCTTTTGTATTTTACCTTGCTGCCACCTTCTTCTTGATTCCTTTTCTTATGTATGTATCAGTAGGGAGGGATTTCTTATTTTTGATCGTAGCGAGGGAGTGTGATTTGATTAGGAAAGAGAGAGACTGCCCGCCAGGTTTTTTTTTTTTATGATACCCCACTTTGAATACTGGTGGATGGATGGATGTTATTGTTTGGCTTTTGTGTATTCGTATTGTATGGTAGGGGGATGGGAGGTAGCGATTGGGATGGAGGGATCGGGGGGCTGAGTGAGGGTTGGTTCTATAGTGCGTAGGGTGTAATGGAATTTGAGTTTTTTTCTGTTGTGAGATACTTGTTTTGAATCATGTGAATTTTTTTGTATAGGTGAGCATAATTGTGGTCTGGAAGATGCGGTACAGTACGCTGTAATAGCCTGTAAAGTGCCCTGAAGGCTTCTGGCGCGCGGTCAGCCCTGTAAGAGGCGCTCAAATTAGGGTAAGCGAGCCTGTGGAAAGGCATCTGGGCGCCTGAATTACAGGGAGGTCCACTGAAATACGGCTTCAGGGCATCTTGCAGGGCACAAGCCTAGACTTTAGACCGCGTGCGCGTCTAGAATGTGCTGATACTCTCCTTTTCTCGTAGTCATAACTGCCATGGATTGAGAATCAATGACCTTCGATGAGTACTGGTAGGCTATTTGTAGGTCACCTACAGATAGGGTCCTATTTCAGATGCTGTGTTGTGGTAATTGGTAGGTTACCTACCAATTGCTGGGCCTACTCAATCGCTCCTAATTGAAGCTTAGCTTACTTGACAATTGATCGCTTACTCGGTTAGGGATGGCTTACTCGACAACTGTTGGCTTACCGTGGGTTACCCATTGCTTATTCATGGTTCACTCCTGGCTTACTCGCAACTTTTTTGGGCCCTCAGATGTTTCTCGGCTTACTTGACAATTTATAGCTTGCTCAACAACTGTTAACTTACTTATAGCTTACTCGCGGTTTACTCGCGGCGTGCCCTTGGATTACTCGTGACTTTATTTTAGCCCTCAAATATGAAAATAAAAGGACCCAGATTCCGTATCATCTTCGAAGGTTCACATAAGGTAGTCGAAAAAATGTATGTGAATTTCATTTTTAGGCTATCTATAGGCCACCTACAAATATAACACTCTCTTTAGGTGTGTTGTTGTGATTATTGGTAGGTTACCTACTAATTACTAGACCTTTGGAGTTTGGTAGGTTACCCGGAATAGCGAAATTGAGGAGATTTTCTTTGGTTCAGCAATTGGTCGCTTGCTCGAGAAACGTTTGTAGAAGGCGTCTGTTTTTTTAAGGCTACTGGCGGGTTACCTGCTAATAGTCGAGTTTTTGTTTCAGTGTTTTCCGAAACTATTAGTAGATCACCTACTTGTTCGATTTTGCTATTTTGAGTTACCAAAGCTTGCTAGATTTGATCGTAGTACATCGATTATCTGTGATATGACGAATCCTTCGTCTCATTCCAGTTTCAAGGATGAGGCGGAAGGAGAAGTGACAAGAGTGAGTTGGTGGCTGCTATGTTGAATAATGATGTGCGAAATATCCAGAAGAATCATGTGTATGTTGGAAGAACCAGGAATCTAATTTTAGAAAGAAAAACAATTTCTGTCCTAGACTCTCTAGGGTAATGTACCCTGACCCTATTTCCCTCAAATAACAGCAAAAGGTACAAAGTCATAAAGTTACACCTTCACCCACTTCCCCTCTTCTTTCCTCCAACTCTCCCCCTTTGTCCTCAACACACTAACAGCAACACCCTCCAACCCCCCTCCCAACCCCTCGAACATTTCACTCTTCACAAACGTCTCCCCGTCCTCTCTCTTCAATCCCTCAACCACCTCCTCATTCCCCGGAAATCCTACAATCTCCAAACTCTCCACCCCGCCGGTTTCCCCCTTCAACTGTCCAAACAATTCCTCCCAAGAGCTCTCTAATCGCACACAAACACTTAAAACCCTCAACCCCTTACAAGTCTTCAAAATTGCAAGAAGTGAGGAGACGGGGATGGCGAAGAGTGTCAGATCCAACAAGATCAAGCCCCCCTTCCCTCCGACTTCGAGGACTTTCTTCGCTAATCCTTGCCCTTCTTTCCATTCTCCATTCCCCTTGTATAGTGGTAAGATTCCCATCTCTGTTTGTTCCTCCGATTCAGGATCTTGTTCCGGTGCTAGCATTCCAAGTCTGAGGCCTTTGAGGTTCTCCGTAACAATCGGGAGGAATTCGTCGATTCCAGGGAGGGGAGAAAGGTTTTGAGGACGGTGCGTGTATGACACTTCCACGAATTGCAAGTTCGCGATAAGTGCCGAGGTTAACTTCTCCATGGTGCCAGGAGAGGAGAGCAGGTCAAGGAAATGAATTTCCCTCAACTCCCCAAATCCTTCTAGAAAAGAGACGGCATCGGAAATCCTTTCCTCCTCCAATCCAGCGAATAATTGTTCGAAAATCACCAAGTTCCTCACGCCTTTCAACCTCCCCCCCAACTCTTTCAAGAACCCGGGAGGGTAACCGAGAGCGAAGAGTTCGAGGGTTAGGGAGGTGATTGAAGTCGGTAAATCTGGGATGGAGAAGGGCTGTTGGAGAAGCTGGGTATAGTCGGAGAGTTTTATGTCGGAGGTTAGGATCAAGTGGTTGAGGAGGGGATGTGCGAGAGTTTCTGGTGGGAAGGTTGGGAGGTTAAAGTCTTTTAGCGGAATTTGCGCGGTTTGCGCTGAGGAGGGCGGAACGGGAGTTTTGGAGGTGAGGGATTGTGTTGATGATTGAAGATGGGAGGTTGGTTGGGCCATGGTTTTGTGATTTTCGGGGTGGTGAAGGTGTACGCCTTTTGTTTTGGAGTTAAGTGACGAGTACACAGATTCGAGGGTGGGGCTGGAACTTGAACGAGAAGCTTTGGATATGTGTATTTTCTTGAGTGAAGATGAATTGTATCAAGACAACAATCGAGAAATGGTGGAAATAAATAGAGGTTTGTGTATATTTTCAACTCGCAATGGAGTAACTGGTTTTTCGAAAGTTGCTATTCCAACTTTGACTCCTCTCCTCGATCGCAACTCTCAGAATGATTCCACTCGTCTCGTATTGGAAACCAAAGAAGTGGCTCAAGAATTAGAAAACCAAATACAGCATAAGAATTCAAAAAAGAGACAGCGGAAATCTCGGATTCAACAGTAGAGGGGAGGATTCCACCTGTACCCCTCCAGCCGTCCCACTTCCCCGCACTAGGTAGCTGAAAAGAGGGGTGTGCAGGAACCCCTCCTCCACATTCCCAATTACCACATGGTTAAAAATAGATTGCTGAATATAAAGAATATTTGTGATATTTTCAAAGATAGCACACAGCTCCACCACTGGCGAGAGGATGCTGTAGCATTTGAGAAGGGCTTGGACGAGACAGCGCCAAGATGTTGGGGAATCCTTCAGGTGTGAGATTAAAACGTGGCAAAATAGCATGTCATGTGATATCACCCGAGAAGGAAGTACTTGACTAAACCCACCCCGAGTATTCTAAGCCCACGGATAGTTTCACGTGACAAGATTTTCTCGGAGAATTGTCCCCCCACTCGGAGAATATTTTGAAGCCTGCTTCCCCTCGCGCATCCATCTCAAGGGTGCGTGTGCCAAAGCGAATGAAACCTTCTCGTAAGGCAAGGAAGGTCTGTAGGTAGCAAAGTATATATACCAGCGAATGTAATATAATATAATACCAACATTCTTTCTATAATAACACGACGACGACCCGCAAAACTCGTACAAGAAGTCCGGGCCACGTAATACGAAGAAGGAAGGGGAGAAACGCGTGGAAACAAAAAACAAAAACAATAGTAAGGTTGTTGATATAGCCTCTAGTACTAGTACTGCGCAACGATGGCGCATTGGATTCTGTAGGTATCGATCTACAAGCAAGAAGACAGAAAACGAAAAGGGGACTCGGAATCTGGGAAATGCAATCCTACCCTACGAAAAACAAAGGGAGGAATAGACAATTGAAGAAAAAGAGTGGTACCGAATGAGAGCGTTCCATCACCTCCCGTCGTCACTTGCTTTGTTTGCCCCGTCCGCTTGCTTGCTTGCTTGCTTGCTAGCTTGGTGAGACGAGCTGTGCCGGTACAGAGTGACAGCGGCCCATGCAAAAAGCCCAACCTAATCCTTCCAAGTTTCCCATCACATCCCCTTCCTTTCCTCCTCTCTCCTCTTCCCAAATTCTCCAACTCCAAAACTTAAGTGCGGAGAAAACAAGCACAAATCACTTGAGTTAACCTTCAAGCCACGCCCCTTCCGTACACCGCACCACTATCTAGATTCCTATCAACCTCAAGGGGAAGGGGGGGAAACGAACGGCCCGCAACACTAGAACCGTCACGGGTAGATCCAGAAAAGTAGCGTCACACACCACGGTACTTAATGGCACACATCACCCATCTACCGAAAAAGTCGCCATTCAAATTCCTTCCAGTCCAATCCAGATGCCCCATTTCGTTTCTGGTTCCCCGTCTCGCCCCGTAATACGTTTGCCTCGTCCCCGCAAAACGATCCAGAAAGTCCAATGAGCTTTCAATTCAGCCAGCTCGATGGGACTCGGCAGAGCTATATTATAGCTGAGCTACCCATTAAGCACCAAGGGTTCCATGGCTGGAGCTGGCGCACCCGAGATTGCATTTTTGCAACAACCTAGCGCAAACGCTGAACTCTCAACGACATCACATTCGAAACCCTCACCTCACATTTCCATCTTCAACGCCAAACGACACACATTCTTTCCATCAACAAAAAGATTTCTTTATTTGCTCAAGCTATGTTCTTTATCTCATCCGTGCCGGATGGATTCCCCCTTCTGTCAAAGATATCGTACAACACATTGCGAGCGGAAGGCCTCTCGAACCTCGCTTCTCCCCGTCAAAAAATCGATGAAAACTTATAAACAATACGCGCGAAAAGAAGAAGAACAGCAAACCGCTATGATGAATGAACCCAGAAGAACCCCCAAAAAATATGGTCCCGGAAAAATAAACAACAAAGATGGAAACAGAAGACGCAATATTGTACAGGTATGGTGGTATCTTAATAAGATATGGAAAAAAAAGCCGAAAAGAGTCCAGCAAGTATTTTACAAGAAAGCAAAAGTTTGGTAGGACAAAGCGGAGGGTCAAGTTTGATGAGGGTATCAACTACCCATGGCTGAAACCACGAGTTCGTTCCCAGCTCCTTGGTAGCTCGAGGCTGCGAGATGCCTCTTGTTGTAGAACTCTCTCTCATCGAGTTATACCACGGACCGCTTTAGAGGCTCTACCCCTTGGCCCAGTAGCACAAGGCCTCGTCTCCATACCTGTCGTTGGAGCTTGATTCTATTCATCGTTTACACGAAAGCCAGAACAGAGACGAATCATCAACCCCGAGAACCCCGAGGATTCTCCAAAAGGCCACCAATATCGACACGGTTGCTACGATCGTCCCTCCGTCGCGCTGCATCTGCCGAAGAGCCCTCACCACGCTGGTCGCGAATGGGTGGGAGTTGAAGATCGTGTTGACGCGCTGGTTGTGCTGGGGGTAATTCGCTTCGAGGCGTTTGATATGGGATTTGGCTTTGGGAGTACTCTGGCCTCGACGGCGGTCGGGAAAATGGTGGCATGGTTGTTGACGGAGGGACGTTGGGACCAAGTGGCACTTGTCCAAGTCCTTGTGCCGGTGCTCTAAAACCCATTTGTTCTCGAGGATCTCCATAAGCGGGATTGTTCATGAATTGAGGAGGTGCTTGAGCTGAAGCGTATGTTTGCTGGGGGGCATGATATTCATATTGGGTAGATGATCCTCGGGAATACGAATCCCGCGAGTAGGGCGATGACAGTGGAGGCTGGCCAAATGATTGCGGGGTTACTGGTGCTGGCGTTGGTAGGTGGATGACCATGGCAATGAAATACGTCGCATCTTTCCTTCCCAGCCCAAAACGCGCTTGGAATGTTCTCTGCGACCCATCTGGTGCTGTAATGGGGAGGGTGAAAATCTGGCTATGGTCGAATCGCAGCTGCCCAGTTACCTCGGGGCCAAATCCCACGGACTGGATAGTTCTTTCCTCATCAACGTTGAAAGAGATTGGTGGGAGGTAATGTGGCTCTCGTTGCCTTCGCTCATCCTCAAAGACCCGTTGGAGGTGGGCCACCTTTTCTCGCTCGTTTCCAAGCACAAGATCCTGCAAGTTCTTCGACACTCCTCCCGACAGACCGACAACCTCATTGAAGCTCGAAGTAGCTTTCGCAACCTGCATCTTCATCGTGAGGTAGGCGCAGGGAGGCTCTTGTGGTGCCAACATCCGAGGAGCAGGCATCATAAACCCACCAGATATATTTGCGTCGGCCCCTGAGGCATGGTCTATGTATCGTGGGGCAATTGGACCACCTTGCGATTTCAGAACTCTGTACGAGCCAGATCGATGGATCGACTCACCAAAGTCCGTGTTCATGGGTGCAGTTCCAGAAGAATACATCGACAAAGGTCGTCTCATTCCACCCTCAGAAGGGTGAGAATATCCTGACCCCGACATAGACTCATACCCGAGTCGCTGCTCTCTCTCATCTCTCAACCTCGGTCGTCCTCTTTTCTTGTGTTGAACGTCAACACAGGCGTCTTCCTTGCCGTTTGCAGAGCATCGAGAGCACGGTCGTTGAGCTATATTCAGACGTTAGCAGCTATTTCTTGGAACCAAGCAGCAACATGACATCTGACGATGGGGACTTGACAGAGGATCAGATCAATCTAGATCTTCGAAAAAGCTATCCCGTCGCAAATTTAGAGATTTCGACCCAGGTGAAACGAGGAGCCGAGTAAAGAAGAACTATTTTGATAACGGATAGAAATGCAGCCGAAGCTCTCGCGCCAAGGTTTCAACCATCAGACCGTTTTTGGATGGTCTGCGAGAGCAATTGACGTTCGGAGGCTCTCGTTCTCGCAAACAACGGACCCAACCCAGAAACTGGAGTGCATTGCGCCAAAATTGAACAAAATAACAGACGCGGGGACATGTCTAGTTGGTTTGAGCGACCAAGAATAGAAGACGGATGAAATCGTAACGGCTGCTTCCTTGGAAACTCCATTACCGCTAACAACCTCACCGTCGGATCGACCAATGGGTTTGGTCCCGCCGTCCCCCGTGCTACGGGTACTCCTCCCACGACGATCTTTTGGAGCCGCCATGTTCTGAGAACCAGGAACCAAGAGCGGTTGTTGGACCACAACAATGGGAGGACGGCCATGATTCTTGACACTCACTTGAGCGGGGTAGAAAAAACAACCATCCTTCGACTATGATGATGGCTGAACCACGGTCTGCCGTGTTACTCCAATCATATCGTGGCTAAAAGTTCCGATTCCGAACGCCAAGTCAGATTCTCAAGAAGCAAAAATCCGCTGTGCCTAATGAGGAGATGTTCGGGATGGAAAAGCAATAAGAGATCTCAACAAAGTTGAAACAGACATACCGTCACACCTGCAGATGGTTAGCTTCGACTCCACCAAGTAAAACATTTCAGGTAGACTTGCCTAAGATGCGCTCTTTTGCATGGTACACACGCCGAGGCAACATGGCCTTTGGTCTTTCTTTGTGCCTTGGGAGAGGAAAATTCCGGAGCCTCCCCGGTTGGGGGTCTCTCAGGTGCCGCAAATGGAGCTGGAGCTTGCGTATGATGTTGTGGATAGGGGTGAGATGGCTGATGGTACATTTGTGGTGCAAGTGGTGGCGGTGGCCTCTGTTGATATGAAAGCTGTGCTGAAGAAGTGTCATCCATCCGGGTTACTGGTGGATATCCTTGATGAGAATGGCCTTCTGGATGATATGTCCTCAGCGGAGGGGTTTGGATTCCTTGATAGACCTCTTGTCCACTGGATCCATAGCTACCATGACCTCGATTGCTGGAATCAGGGTTATGTCTGGGTGGAAGAGGCGGAGATCCTGACATGGGCGGAGAGGGGTATGCCCTTGAGCGAGCACTGTCGGACACCGCTCTGGCCCAACTCGAATCCAGAGAAAATCGCGCCAGATCTGATTTTCCTCGACGTTCGCCGAGGGAGCTATAGAAAGTTTCGAGGTGTGCTGTTGAAGATTGCATGGAAATGATAGACTGATGGTGGGGTTATCGGTCCAGGGAGCTTAAGCTCGGTCTGGCAGGAACAAGTGTCCTGGTCTGTTGAGGTTTTTCTTCTTCTTTATGGATTGCCTCTTGGTCTTCTCATTCCTTACAAGTCTATTCGAAGTCCTTTGGGAAGTCCTAAATAGGTCGAATGGTTTAGTCGAGGATGTATGAGAAAATCTGGAAGTGCTCGGTAAATCAAGGGCGGAAGGAGGGGTTTAAGAATCAGACACACCTCTGGACCTTGTAGTCACCAGGGACAATATGGAAGAGGATTGACTCGTGGGTCCTCAAGTGTGGTGAGGGGGGGGGGGGGGGGGGGGGGGGTATTCTGACGGGTGTTCCAAGATTTCGACCAAGGATCCTAGTGTCCTCGAAGCTACTTCTCAGATGGTTGAAAAAGCTTGTCCTACCACGGCTGAGGCAATGCTCGGGAGACCATGTACCGCAGGTAATACGGCAGCTACGATATGTTCGCGAGGAACTAGCGTGCGCGGTGCTTTCGGAGAGTGCAACGTTTGTGATGTTTGTGTCTAATGGATTTAGGTGATGGCTGGAAGACGATGAAGTGGTGGGTGTTGTTGAAGGCTGGAGGAGGGCCTTGGGGACAATGTCCTCTGATGAGCGTCAATTTGGAAGCCCGTTCTCAATTGGCTTTTGACTTCAGTTGTAGGTGGAAGTTGAGAAGGGAGTGAGGTTAAGAAAGCAATAAAAAAAGTCGCCAGGATATTCGTGCTTCTGGATCTGGAATCGTGCACACACCTAACCAGGCAAGGCCACGGCGGAGGAGTGTTTAAAGTGTGGTACGGGTCGGAAAGGCAGGGCAAGGTTAAACCAGATGGGGAGTGTGCTTTTCGCCGTGGCAGGGAACAGGGAAGCGTTCAGGGAGCAGGCGTTGGCGTTGGCGTGTGCATGGGGTAGGGGATTGAAAGTGGTGGTGATGGTGGTGGTGTGGATGTCACTGATTGGGGGGGGGGGTTATTTTTTTCTGTGGATGCTGGTTCCGGGCAAAGTGGAGGCGACAGATAGTGAAATCCGCGTGGGAGGCCTGGGATGGCAAGGGCGGGGCGGAAGAAGGACGGGGGTTGTAATTCAGCGCAGGCTGGTCGATGTGAAACGGTCTGTCAGGGGAATCTTGGACAGGGGCGGGAAATCCCAGGATGATGATGGGATGGTTGACCTGGCAAAATTAAAGTACGGAGTATTTTAATGTGGGAGGAGATGATGATGATGAGGGCGACCAGAAGCGGCAGTGGTTCTGATGCAGACAGGGCAATTGGTAGTTCCGAAGTCTTGGGGATGCGTGTTTGAACCAGGAATGTCGGAGGGGAGCCGAGGTTGTCATGTGTCTTGTCTTGTGTCTTGTGTGTGTGAGTGCTGTCGAAACTCTCCGAGGAGTTGAGGGCTCAGTGGGCAAAATACTTCCGTACGTGGTGATTGAGTAGGAAGTTCAAGAAGTTGGTAAAAAAGTCGAGCTCCAAGTGGAAGTCCAATAGGAAAGTTGTTCAGGAAGTTTTGGACTGTTTCTAGACGAAAATGTAGGGCGAAAGTACGTATCTGAGAGGCAGTCGCCAGTTCGATCCCGCTAAAGAGTTCAAGTCTCTGTGATGACTGTGGATTGGCTTGAGTGGTTGAGTGGTAAGTGTGTAATCCGGGCGGGAAATAGGGAGGAAATCGGTGCCGTCAAAAGCTGATAGTGGGGCGCTCCCGTTAGGACTTTGAAAGGTCCCCAATGTTCGGGAAGAGAGAGCCTAAGACTAGCGAATCGTCCGGGTACCAAGTTACTGCTGAACGAGCTCAACGAGGATGTGGGCCACGAGTTAGTGCAAAATCCGTCCTGGAGATGAAGTCCCTGGATTTCGTCTTGGACGTCTTAGCTTGCGTCCCACTCGGGTAGGGTCCGGGGGTTCGTCGCCAAGCGCTGGGTTCAAGGTAGGTTTCTGCGGCCGTGCTGCTCCAGCGATCTTCAAACTTTAGTTGAATCCTGAGGAATTTGGAGGTTTGGGGTGCGTGCGAGGGGAAAAAGAGGCGAGAAGGTCGCTCAATGGGAAACACAGGCAAGATGAGCAGGAAAAGCATGAATTGCCTGTCCTGTCATCCCGTCTGTAGGTCAATTTTGGTGATGCGATGCCATGCCACTGGAGTCAGAACGCACTGCTTCCATTTCGTGACGTGACAGTCCATGTCTTACTTTTGCGGGTGGTGAGTGGACTCGAGGGGGGCAAAGTCCTGGCCATTTCCGCAGCAAGCGAGTCCAACGTTGAACGACCTCGACTTGGAGAACAGGCGCGCTTTGCGCGGGGCAGCGACCACATCTCTTGAGAGGGACGACGGACAGTACATACAGAATACATTCGTTCGTTCCCTGTCCAAGGTATATGGCCTCTTCCCAGGGCTGTCGACCACTCCCAAGTGCTGTGCTGTGCTGTGCTGTACACTGATGCAATGCACCGCACTCACTGCATTGCAGAAAGAGAGGCGACGGCAAGACCCACCACAGCTGCGAACTCAGGCCGAACACCTGATGGAAGAAGCATGCTGGGGAACGGAGGGACAGGATACGCTGGCTGACACGGGGAAAATAGGGGACACACGCGCGAATCGTGTGGGTGACACAGTCTGACAGAGGTAAAAAAAAAAAGCAGTAAGAGAGGTTCCGCACATACAAATAATGGATATTGGTCTGGGTACAAGGTTCGTTGCTCTGGCAAGACAAGTCACCAGAAGCAGAAAAGCCACGTCTTAATTGTCCTTTAATTGGCCGCGGCTTGACAGAAGAAGCTCGCTCTCAATGTCGTTCAGGTGTCCTGGGTGGGGTGGTTGTAGAGAACGTCGATGCTCCCCAGGTAATTTCCGTGCGGGCAATAATTCGATGCAGAGGCCACTCTCTCAGCGCTCGAGCGTGTTGGTGGTCGGAGCCTGGGTTCGCCGGTGTGGAAGATGTGGAAGATGTGTGGGGGAGGGGAATCCTGTGTTTTTTCGAGTTGACCGAGAGGAGGAGGTACGAAAGTGCTTTGTATAGATAGTTGTATACAAGAGCCACGTATAGCGAGGGGATGAGGGGATGGGGAGAGTAGAAGATTCGAGGAAGGAGGGAAACGAAGAGGAAGAAAGATAGGAAGAAAGTCTCCACGCAAGGTAAAAAAAATAAAGGTAAGGGAAAGAAATAGGTAGCTAGAGACTATGATCGATATATATCAATGTCCGCCAAGAGGAAATCCGTCGTATAATCCAGTTCTCTGGTAAATCCGACCGCTTTGGAAGAGAAGGGAGGCTCGTTTGTGGGGCGACCAGGGCAATATTAATAAAAGGCTTCATTTTCTGGCTCTTCAATACTTGGTAAAGGAGCTGTGCCATTCCCAAACTATGATTGTCAGGCAGTTCAAGTGCCGTGGTTCGAGTTCCCTCGTCGAATTAATTCCCTGGTGCGGTGGTGAGAAAACGAGCGCCATAATGCACTCGTTATTGCCATCAAGCGCTATATGCCGTCAACTACAGTGTTTGTGCTCGATTCAGGTACCATCGCCGGTAGCTGTTGGGCAAAGTCTGGTTGAGATTCGAGCGTAATTCATGCGGCGACGACTCTGGATGACTCTGGACGACGCTGGACGACGCTTTTGGATGGCGGAGTACGATCCGTTCTGATTATCAAACGCATCGCCCAAACTCTCCCCTCTTGTGGGCGATTGCGAGTTCAGCGTCCCACCAACGGCATTTTTGGTAGCAAATGTTCTTCAAACATGACGTTCCGTTCCTTTGCTTGCACGTATAGGACGTTCCAAGTTTGACTCTGTCGATAGGATAGATATCGATTTTATGCTGGTATGTACGTGAGGTGGTTGGGGTGGTTGACGGTGTTGCTGGTGGCCAGCTCGCCGAGCTAGGGGATTTTTTTTACCTTTGGTCTTCAGACGGAGGGCCGGGCAACTGCGACCGCACCTATGCTAGACCAGGGAGAAATCCACATCTATACACTCCATGGCAATGCCATTCCTCACCTCCACCTCCACCTCCACCTCGTCCACATGAGGAAGAGCACCACGAGCAGAGCAGAAAAGAAAGGTGGCGAGAGGAGGGTTTTCGCAAAAGCTTCCAGGTCCCAGGTCCAATATCTAACGGTCCAGAAACCATCGTCCGACCAGAGGGCGATCGCTCATCTGAACTCTTGCCCGGTGGATGTGGATCTCACGATGATTCTGTCTTTGGCATCAACTCCACCTCTGCCTCCACCACCCCTCCCCAAACCGTTGCCTCGCCTTGTTTTGCTCGAGCCTCTTCGTCCCGAGACCAACATGGCGACGGGCGCTTGCAGATTCCAGATTCCAGATTCAGTCGAGATTCCAGATTGCAGATCGGCAGCAACGACAGAACACGACAGCAGCAGCCTTGGTCTCCAATTCGGATGCGATTTGCCCTCGAGGCACTCGCTCGGAATTCGTCTCGTGAGCAACGAACCCGATGCAGATGCAGATGCAGCGTAAGCATGGCAAGGAAGATGGCCTCAACGTTTCTGATCGGACACCGCGGCTGGTCGACGGTAGACGGTCAAGAACTTCGGCCTTCACGAACCGCCTCATCGAGCGTCAATTTGATTTCGATACCAAATCCCTGCTCCTCAGAGGAAAAGCTCGCTATTCAACGATCCTCTTTGGCCTTG
Source organism: Calycina herbarum (assembly GCA_001414485.1). NCBI lineage: Eukaryota > Fungi > Ascomycota > Leotiomycetes > Helotiales > Pezizellaceae > Calycina > Calycina herbarum. Next base: position 223,919 of record LLEY01000023.1, on the reverse strand, counting down.
ACTCAACTCCGTACACCGTACGGGTTCGCTCGCAAATGCTCAGCGATCGACGGCCAGCATCTCAAAATTAGGAAGGCCTTGCAACTCCCTCGCCTTGTCCAATCTCAAGTCATGTTGCAAATCTGCGATCCTATCGTACAAAATGCCAGCAGCATGTGCTCGCCAACGATACCCATCGCCACAAATGACACGCTGAAAAAAAAAGAGGTTGCACCGTTGTACAATCCTACCCAGTCCAGTCTGTACTCCATACAGGCCTCCCACGCCTTCTCCCACCCTCACAGTACACCCCCAACATGTTCCGTTCCTGCCTGTGCACGCACGACGTGCAGCTTGCAGTGTGCAGTGTGCAGTGTGCCAAAGACAACCAATCTTTGGTTCAGCTAAACGGTACAAGCTACCGTAGCCATTGCATCAGTAACAGCATAAGCATCAGCATGTGCAGAATCAGAACTTGAAATAGCTTTTCTTTACTCACAAAGGTCTCAGGGAGCAATTCTTCATCGTGCACCCTGATGGCTGCCTATAGGTGATGGGCCACATCAAAAACAACAATGCGCCTATTTTCCGACATGATGCCCGAGACAAGGACATCATTTGCTGTTCAAGCATAAACGCTAAGCCTTGTCCAGGGACTAAAATCCTTGAAATTTACAACTCATTGGGCCAATAACACAAGAATTGTTCTGCCTCCCACATTAGCACGAATTCGCTTCTTCTCAACCAACCTCTCAGTCCGTTCTCTCCAAGGTCACCTTCTCCAAGTAATATCTTACATCACCGTACAACGGTCTGTACTTGCCACGAATCCGGCAACTCGGCAAAGTCAGTTTCGAACTTTCGAGACGACGGAGTTAGGAAACTTGTGTCGTTCGGATCGACGTCCTCCAAACTTCAGACAAAGGATATCAAAATCAAAGGCCTGTCAATAGTTCGTCTGATAAGTCGAATCCCCACAATTGTAAACCTCAAGATCTGGCCTCCCCACGTTTGTGTAGATGTTATTGGTTCCCTGTCTCTATTATAATACTAAACTCTGGTTGATTTGGCCATCACCATCATGCATGCCATTCTTCTCTTTACACCAAAAAAAACGGGCTCTGGGGTGTTTGGCAAGGGTGCTCGTGCGCTCGGACTTCATGCATTCCATGTCTGGGGTCGAGTCAGAACCCAGACTGCCAAAAACGTTCATCAGGGAAAATCGAAGCATGCACAATTTGACCCCGGTGTTCGTGATGTGGTGGGTCATTTCGTTTGAGTTGAACCTCTGCAGACCTGTTTTCAACATTCTTTAGTCATCGGAAAGCTCCCGCAAGGCTGCATCTACCTAAACCAGGGCAGCCCAAATGACGCATGAGATCCGTTCCAAACAATGTAAAGGGATTCTATTTTTGAGTATACGTATACCTCAACCTTTGAAGCCTTTTGGATTTGGATGTACACTTGTCGTCACATCTCTCAAATGGACCATCGCTGTGCGGAAATTTTCCCAACAAGCGGGGACAACCATGTCCACACCTGAGACCATTTGAGCTCGAGCTCAATTTGTTCCAACAATTTCCCGTCGATGAAATTCAGAGCCCCTGTCGAGGCGCGGATCGGAAAATTATTATTAGACGCTATTGATTGCAGGGTTCGCGATCGCGAGAGCGGAGGGCTTGGTGGCCCTACCCGTGATCATTCCTGGCTTATATGATAATCATCATATAGCAGCGGTGATTCGTTTGTTATGCAACAACTTCCCTGGGCCTCGTGGCGGCTCCTCAGGTATGATGAACACAGCGTGATCTGTACGCAAATTGCGCCCGTCGTTAGCGAGCCCCTTTTCACGCTGGAGTGTGAGGTTTCCAGCACCATCCCAATATCCTAGAAGTCACAACCGTGCTGGCCCTACGCAATATACGTATTCTACCAAATGCAGTCTGGGTCCAAAATCCGATATTGAGATGGTTCATATCCATACGGTGCACCTACCGGTAGCTGGCCACAGCATTCATATTACCCTGTCAGTTGAGAGCTTGCCGCCGCGGTAACCTTATTTGGATGGACAAGAACTGCGTCGTCATGGGCCGTGTTTGCCGGAAAATTCATGAAGCGGGCGACAATAAAGAGGTGTTACATGTTAATTAATCCGAATGACACCTCGTAATTATTCGACTTCGGGGAATGACTTCGTCTGACAGTATTCTAACATGGGCCGACTAGGGTAGGACGAGAAATGAAATGTCCAAAGAGATTCCATCTCGAACAGTTGGCCCAATCGTCTTTTTGGGTTGGGGAAAATACTTGAATTGGTGGTCGCTAAATGCGGGGGGTACATGACAGGGTCCTCCGAAACGATGCGCTGCAGAGGATGGATGACAAGGCATAAAGATTCATTTCACACGGAGAAATACTTCAACACGAGCCCCTCCTGAGTTCGAGCTGGCCAATTGTCAAGACGACCCCGACGTTTCCCGAGTCTCTGTGCGCAATTTCATGCACTCGGCGATATTGGCCGAACAAAACAGGGCACTCAACGCGCGAAGATTCAAGCAAGACAGGTTGACGTTGATTATCATTGTTGAGTTTCTTGACAGCTCAAGCGTCAGCTGCAGGTGGGTGCGCCATTGCGTGCAGCACACGGGCTTCGGACGACGTCGCGCGTTAGAGGAGCCACCGTGATCGGAATCGGAGCCGAATGGTGAGGCGCAGAATTGTGACGGTGCTTGCCAAGTCGCGGGCGCTTGTCCATTAGGAAGGCCCATTACTTACAGTAGCAAGAAAGATTATCCGGCTTTCTGGTTCAGGGCAAAGCATCGGCCTCCAGAGTGGCGTCGATCCCGAGTTGAGGAGGTTTTGGTAGCGAAGGGGAACCGATGCTGAAGATCACACCCCCCTTACCCATATTCGGTACCCATGGCCGATAGGTAGCGAACCTCAAAGCGCGCATGTTTAATTTCATCGTCTTCTATTGAAGCACATTGCAAACTGGAAACTTCAAACTGCATTAGGCAGAGGCTGTAGCACGTGCCGCTTGCTCGGTCCCAAACTTCTATTCCTTTTCGCATGTTCAATTTTACAGCTGCATGTGGAAGATTCAGTCTGTCGGAGCAGCAGGGAGGATTTGGGAGGATCGATTCATCGTGAACCGTTGAACTGAACTATCGAAAGGGTTTGATGAACCCACTGACCATACGCCATCATCTCTAAGATGGACACGGCAACTTCCATTGCAATTCACAGTGCCATCCTCGTGGCTGAGTGGTGGTGGATAGCGGCAACTAGCAGCCACCCCCTCCTTGCTGTGGCTTAGAACCCCGCAAACGAGGCTGGCATAGGTAGGTTGACATACCAAAAGAAGCGTACAGATTGTCAATCCATTGGTTCTTTTCTAATGAACTAGCTTTTAAGTGGCTACAACCCCACCCACGAGGCTGTCATTTCGGGCTGTCAATTCGTCAGCACCGCCAACTGTCCACTTTTCTACGTGAAGTACTCGTCTTTGAGATATGCAATGTCGATTAGTATGGGAATCTGTAACCAGCTAACTAATCAACGTCTTCCATCACGTCCTTCACATATCTACCAGTATGTGGGCTCTCGGAACGTTAAGCTCTTGCATACTATCAATCAACGAGTCATATCCCCTCAGCTGCCATCAGGATCAAAGTGGGGCGCCAAGAGCTCTGACGAGCCAATAAGATCACTGGATTTCCTAGGAAAGAGGTGGATTCTAACTATTTCTTATAATATATGTTAAAACAAGAGTTATTATTATAAAGCTATACCTTACACTTATTACACCTATAGAAAGAAACCTTCCTATTACTTTTTCTATTGTATTCCTTAGTAATAGAAGATAATATAATTCTTTTTTATAAGCGGTCTTAATACCTTAATCCTTTATAAGTAATATACTAACGGTTAGAAGCTATTTTAACTAACTTATAAGAAGCTAAAGGTTCTTTATATATATTAGGATTTATATATAAAACCCTTCTCTTTTTAGATAAGAGACTAGCCTTTCTAAAGGCTAGTAAGCTATTAATAATCTGCCGCTGGAACTTCTTTTAGCTCTAGAAAGAGACGTTAGAAGTAGAACTTGTCTCTAAGTAATAAGAAACTAAATAGAAGTTAATAAGTATTATTTAGAAGATCTAGTGTTTAAGTGCTTATACTCTCTCTCTTCTAACTAGTCGTAACCTAAGTATAGTAGCTAATATTTAATCTCTAATATCTACGTGCCTTATACTATAGTTATAATCGTTTATAAGTTAAGAGATCTAGAGATGTTTTATTAGCTGATTTTTAAAGGGAATTCTAGACGTTTTAGCTTTAGAAGAGGTTGCTTTAGAACGTCGTCGGTTATATAACACCTAGTCTTTTCTATTAGAAACTATACTTATAAGAAAGATAATAGAGTTATCTTTCTAAGCTACTTAATACACCTTATTAGAGGGTATAGATAGGCTCTTTTTAATACTCTAAGAGAGAGTATTATTCTTATTATTCTTCTTTATATCTATAAGTTCTTAGATTATTCTAGACTTTATATAAGCTATACTAGTAGTACTAAATCTAAGAGAGTGTAGGTACTTAAAGAGTTTTATTAATATAAAGAGATTATCTAAGAAGATATAGTAACTCTTTCTAGGTAGAGACTTAACTAACTTAATAATAATAGTCTAAGTTTTATTTCTTCCTTTCTCCTTTTTTATCCTTTCTAGCTCTCTTAGTATTTAAACGTCTATAGGTCTATTTCCTTATCTAGGAATATAGAAATTCCAAGCCTATAAGAAGCTAAGCTAAGCTAGAATCTACACCTTAAATCTAGTAGATGTAGGTTTTATAGAGATTATTATTACTTTCTTTACTCTTCTTTTAAACTATACTATATCTTTATTAATAGCTAACCTTAACCTAGGTTTCTATATTATAGTATTAACCTTTTATATATAAGAGTTTAGAGGTTCTATCTAATAGAGAAGTTAGTAAAATAGAGAATAAATATAAGACAGAACTTGCCTTTTTAAAAGGACTCTCTACTTCTAGTATATATATTCTAAACTATATATATAATTCTTAAAATCTATTTCTACTTATATACTTAGAAATAGAGTAATTTAGTATAATAGACTTAGTACTCTAGTAGTTAGAGATTTCCTGTTTAATATAAATAGTTATATAAATATAAATAGCTATATAAATATAGATTTCTTTCTAAGTTATAAGATACTAAGCTAGGGCTCTTATATTTTATACTAATAGGTTTTAAGGCTCTCTAATATAGAGATTTATATAGTATATAATAGTATCTATTATTTTAAGAGAATAATAGAGTAAGAAGATAGTAATTAGATTATTAGAAGATGTCTTATTTAGAAGAGTAATTTCAGAGTTCTAATCCTCTAATTATATAGAGATAAATTCGGTTCCGGCTTTTATAATTAGCTTAGTATTAGAGTGTAAGGTGCCTTTATCTATAGTATTAAATCAAGTGGATTCTAGCATATTAGCGTAGTTAAAAGTAGGAATATAGTGCTAAAAAGAGGGGTTGTTTACATTTCTGTGTTTTGATGTTCTCGGCCATATGCAGGGGTGCCTAAGGCACCAACTTTGATTCTAATAGCAGCTGAGGGGATAGGTGTGGTGTTGAAGATGGGGTCTGGTGATCTGCAGTGGGACTGTGGGAATTCTCCGAAGGTTTCATTAGCAGGTATGCTAACCACTGACTAGGCTTCAAAGTTATTTCGTTTGCGAATTCTGTTATGTCCACCATTATATGTGTTTTGCTAACGCCAGGCTTCAGTTGAGGATCTACGATGGGAATTCTCCGAAAAGTGACCGATCAGAGATCTCATTATCTGGCATGCGAACCTTCTCTGTCTAGTGTCTAGTCCACCAAGCAACCACTTTGCGAGGTTTCGATCTACAAGTATCAGTGGTTTGTTGATGGATCTGCTGCTGGAATTCTCCACATTATGGCGTGCAGTTAGTGGGAGTTTCAATATCTGGTAGTGCTACTTACTCGCTGACCGTGTTACGTAGCCTTCTGAGGTTGGAAAAATCGACAACTGCTAACGGCAAGTACCGGAGCCTAGTACTCTCGGGCTAATTGACAACTAGTCTTCCTCCATCTCGGTCTTGTTATGGGGCCAGAAAGAATCAGCTCAACACTTGGAATCTTCTCTTCCAGGTACACACTAGGGGGAAAAATGTAACGACGGGATTTCCTTTCATGCAGTGACTTGACATTTTATGGTGTTACATTCGCCTCGTCTGATACTTAGACCAAACTAGTTTTCTGTCTCGAACCTTGGGAATTAGTCTCGAAAGGCTTTCCCCGAAAGCTAGGTCATGCACGTGGACCATGGACACCTGCTTGATTTTTTATTTTATTTTTATCATGTCATGTTATCAAAGTTGACTAGTAGGGTTTCTTCTGTGTGACACTTGGTTGCCAAGTAGAGTATTCAGGAGTCTGGTATACGAAGGAGTCAATAGTCACCATGCAGTTTTCGGTTCCCATTCCTTTTGGTGTCTTGGGGAATTTGTTCAGTAATCTAACTTGATTTTTGGGGGTGTTTGGGAGAGGACATTACGTTTTAGTTTCGTAGACGTATTCTCTTGGTTTTCATTGGAAGTAACACTGGGTAAAATTTATTTATTTATCGATTTATTGAAGCAAGCAATGGTTGTTTTTGGGAAGTCCAAATTCCAAATACGCATGTCTCGGTGGCAGAGGTCTAGAAGAGCTGTACGTTTGAAAGCTTGATGTTTGTCTTTCTTTTCCATGGGTGATTTACGAGCATTCTTTGGGGGCTTCTCGTAGGGCTGAGGCTGAGTGGGTTTAAGTTACTTTTCTTCTCCGCGGGTTGGGAGTTCAGGTGTTCAATGTGGGGGTTTGAGCTATGGGGAACCGGAGGACTTCCGAGTTTGATTTTGATCTCCTTACCTAGGAATGAGGGTTTCGTTGCTAAAGGATGGCTAGAGCTGGTAGGAGTAGTACAACACTTGCGTTGGGATTTGCGTATTGTCTTTAGTGCGATTGGTGTTTTGGAGACTTCTTGTTCACTAACCATTCTCGTGCAGAACCTTTCCAAAATGAAGAGATCCGAACTCTGCAGCGAGTAACCGAGGCAGTCTTGGATTTTGCAATTGGTGCTGTGGGTTGTAGTTCATGAAGCATGGTAGATGTTTGCTATTCATTATTTTGGTGGAAAGTGGAAATGGAGGAAGGAGAACCGAACTCGTGGGTTTGAAGCAAGAAACTGGGCAGTCATAGAATCGCGCGACCCGCTACGGATTCGTCGCGAACATTCCCGAACTGTCCCATGTAGAGATTCTTTTTTTTGTGAACTTGTCTGTATAGAGTAATTGTAGACGTTTGCACTTCATTCTTTTTGGGGAAGTTTTGTTTTTCAAAAGGAGAGTGGTGAACCGAACTCGTGGATCACTGAGCAAGTAACTGAACTGGGGCAGTTCTGGAATTCAAAGGCAGCTACGGAGTTGAATTGAAGATCCCCGATGAGCGAGAAGCTACACCGTCCCGTGTAGAGTATCCCCTGGAAGATTTGTCTCTCTGCTTGAAAGCTTGATCGTATGGAGTAGTACAGTGAGACTCTGGAATCTTTGAGAGGGAGTTCTTCACGATATCCCTCCCACGTTCGTGGGGTCCGGTCCTCTAGTCTTTCGGAATTTGGATCCCCGAGAATTCAACCCCTGAGAGAATCCAGCTCTGTACCACGATATTTTCTCGCGAATCACCTGCATGTCTCAGTCCCCTGGTCTTGGTTTTCTTGAACAGGTATGATACTGAGAGATGACGTGCTTTTGTAAGTTTTAAATCTCGTGTATAGTTGCACATATTTGCCTTTTGTTGTTGTGGTTTTGCCTTCCTGGTTAGTGGGATGGAGTGTTGTTCCGTTGGTCGGGTCTTTCTCTCTAAGTTTTCTCGCTTGGAGGATTTTCCGAGAGATCGAGGGATCTAGGAATCGATGTATCGGAGTCGGAGGTTGTTTCTGGTGTTTTTTTGCTTCTCAGAATTGTCTTACTTTGGTTCGGGGAAAGCTATAGCTATGTTAGTCCAGTGATTTGGGACATGGAGTTTAGAACATGTTTTGAGAATGACTATATGCTGAGTAATGCTCTACAAAGCCTCGACTTAAGTCTAGGTAGGATTCCTTTCTGAATAATGTGGACCTTGAAGTCTAGGTATCCTTGCTTGATACCGAGAAAGTGGACATGGATATCGTGATGATATTAATCGAAAAGAAAATACATGGATAGATTGTTCAAAATTCATAGAGCCTCGAATCGGCTGTTGAGAGAACTCTTTCTTTCTGATTGTGAACCTTGAAGTCTGGACTTCCTTGCTTAATTAAGAGGGTATTCTCTTGGACTTGTAGTATTAGTTTTTACTGAAAAAGAGACATGGATAGATTGTTCAAAGATCAGGAGCTACTCTTCCACCAGCATTTTCAAGATCTCAGAGTCTTCATGCATGTACCTGTAGCCATGAATAATTCGATTGCCGTGTTTCTCTTGTCTTCTCAGATGGCAGCGCTATTCTTGCTCCGGGTGTACTCTGATAGGAATCGCCGGCACAAAAATAGTCGTTTTGGACAGATGCGATTTGACGAAAGGTGTGCGGGGGGGGTGACGAAAGTGCGGGGGTCCAATTGGATCGTGATGAAATGCCTGAACAGGTTGAAGGGATAAGCCTGTAAACAAGCAAATCATGATTTTTTCGTCGTCTATGCGGGATGTGACGTGCATATTTCCCCGAATCGGTTATGATGTTATGGAAGCTAGGATTCTCGATGCGTGATGCGATTTTGAGATTGTTGAAGGGCTGAAGCTTGAATTGGTCATGGGGGGCTTTTTATGAACCCCTTTTCATGATATATTTGCAAAATGGTCAACTACCTCTTCCTTCCGTATCTCCACTTCCTTGTCTCGTAAACCGCCCTTTGAAGTGACACCAGGGTACTCTTGTTATATCTCCGATTCATAAAGAATCATTGATATCTTATCGAAAATCGAAAATGCGATTTCATCATTACCGCACTCGTGTGTTGTAATCTGATGGTATGTTCGTTTCAGGTCAAAGTAAAAGTTCAACACTCCTTCTTCGCTACCCATCCCACGCTTTTCATCTAGAGTTAAGCTTTTCTGGGGGAGATACGAGTTCGACTTTCAACTGATATTTGATCAGGGTTTTGTTTTTAGCTTAAGTTTTGATTTTAATTGGTACTTTTTCGAGAGGCTTTCGAAAATACAGGGTGTGCCGTTGGGGGTGGGGGTGTGACTAACTCTACCGGTTCTGGGTTGGAAAGAAACTGGGAATTGCTAGCGATCTTGGTTGGGCTTCATCACTTCCTGTTTTGGGATAGGCTGTTTGGAAAACGGTATTCTGGGGTAGTGTTTCTTATTTAAAGGCTTTTCATATGTAAATTTAGTGATCTAGAATTTTCATTTTTAGTTTGGCGGGGTTTCATGACTTTCATTTTTGGAACTTATCCGATGTCATGATACCTAGCGTGCTGTGCTAGATATACTAAAGAGTTTGGAGAATTAAGAGGTTATGCATTGAGCATAAATAGAGGATGGGATGATGTGTTTATTATTGGAACGTGCCCTATAGTGCTTTGACTGGAGGAAGGTTTAAGAGACAGACTCTCCTTTTACGGGAGTTTAGGATCCCGAAGTGATTTGGCGACGAAAAGGTGGAAAGCCCTCTTCCGACATTCTTAGTTGAAGATGTTAAGATCATCTGTTTTCTCACTTTTCGAAATTCTCAAGGAGTTTCAAAGTCGAATCCTGTGCCAATAGAAAACAGAACGGTTGCGCTAACTCGACCTGAGGCAGCTCATGTTTTCGCCTCATACTGTTGAGCTGGCTTTCGAATTGATTCCGTCATAGAAAATCAGGCAACAGAGTATGATAGCAAGTTTTTCTGTGGCGAAAATAGAGTAACACAAGTGACAAATCGAAAATCGTGCTTTCAAGCATCATCATGCTATCATATCTACAGATCGTTAACTACTCCCTCCGATTCCCTTCTCGGAATTCATTCGTCAAAATCCTCCAATTGCTACTTTCCTAGCGAGTTTAGTAGTTATTACAATTACACAAATGACTCTTGATAAGGTATTTAGCCATTGCTCCCTCACTTGCTTGACCTAGCATGTCTTGGCCTCAGAACAATTAGAAATTATTTTCATGATTCTCCAAAATACCCTCGACATGAATATCCGAGAATATCACGAACAATAGAGTGCCGGAAGGTAGATAGTAGCGCTCGAGATTTACACGACTGAATGGTAAACTTTTCGTCGTAAATTCATTTCAAAAGCATCGAGGAATTTGTTAAAATGTCTGTCTTCTTAATATAATCTCGTGTTTTTGAATAATTCAATACTGTTTTATGATGCTGACTTATCTTATTAATTCTTGAATAATGTCTTTCTCCTAAATATTCAATATAAGTACAAGAATCGAGTTTTTTACCTCGAATAACCTTATCGTGTTAAATTTATTCAAACTAACAACTCCCCTCGACATTTAGTACATTATGGAGATTTGAATTATCTTACTGTGGACCATTAGTAGACCTATCTTTCTTCTTATGTTGAGATTCTCCCGATAAATGCAGCATGAAGACTACGAGTTTGCACTCAACACCAACCAAGACTCTTTACAATCCGACACACAAAACAACTCTCAACCCCCCAACCAAACACTGCATAATAACGCAACACCACAGAAGGCAGCCACAATCTGCAGCCAGAAAACACCCCGTAACCCACAGCACAGCGATCCAAGGGACACCATACATCACACACACACAAAACGCCCCTCACCAAAAAGCAAATTCCGAAAATCTCTACAAAAATAGCAACGAAAACGTGGGAAGCACGACATTCCCAAGCCTCAAAAAGCCTCACAATTCCACGAGTCCAACGTCACTCACAAGAACTAACCCCAACCCACATCCATCACTTGTCTACAAATATCTGAAATAATCTTTCTCACTCCAAGCTAAAGTGATCCAAACCCAACCCAACCAAAATGGATAGAAAATTGTACACAATTGGACCTAGACAATGACATTTACATGTACATCTGCTGCATTTCCTATCAAACACCAAACCCGGCCGACCGAACCATGTCACCTCCCTATCTGCTGCATTGAAGCATCCGAAATATCCCAGCCACGCATCTCCTCGAAAAGAAAAAAGAAAACTGTATACCATCGGACCAAACCATCGTCCTCGAGAGGACTAGGTTTCAGAGCCCCCTCCTCAATTCAAAACATAATGAAAAGGAAACGCGAAAATACCTCCCAACATCATGCAGTAAGCATACCTGCTGTGCAGAGGTAGACATCGGAAAAGAAAGAAAACAAGTAAGACAAGAACCAAGTGAGACGAAAATGAAAAAGGCAGGTGCAAAAAATGTCGCAAAGGGTGGGACATTAGTACATTAGCACATCTTTTTTAGTTCTTTCTACATGTCGTGTTCATATTATTTCCAATACGTCTTTCCCTAAAGATATACATACATACGCTACGCTACGCCACCTCATCCCTTCCGTCCACCCGCTCGTGATAATCATCTATTTAATGCAACATACTGAAATTAAGCGGAGAGAGCCTCGCCATGGATGTGCAAGCGGAAGTTACTTTAGCACCATTCAAGCTCGCTTACAGCTGACTTTCAATCAGGGCAAAGTTCTCCTCACCAGGCCAACGTGCTTCGGGCCACACGTAGCGCATAGCCTCGTAAATATGTCTGAATCATTTTTAGTAAGCAGTTCCTACCCAAATAAGCGAAGTCAAGTGATACTAACCTGACATGAATGATCTCCAAGCCATCCTTGACTTCCTGAGGTAGCTCCTTGACACTAAATCACTGGTTAGCACAAGAGATGACCGACAGCCTTGAAATTTGAGCGCGAGCGAGCTTACTCTTTCCTATTCTGAGCCGGGAGGAGCACAGTCTTCACACCAGCACGAAGAGCACCGATCAATTTCTCCTTGATACCCCCGACCGCCGTGACACGACCACGGAGTGAGATCTCGCCCTGTAAAGTATTAACGGTGACTGAGACATTTTTTTTCCACGGGAACTAGGGATCAACATACAGTCATTGCTATCGTCGGTGGTACAGCTTTGTTAGAGAACAGCGATATTAGGGCAATTGTATGTGCCATACCAGCCGAAGGTCCATCCTGATTAAATGATCAGCAAAGGAAGTCCAAGTATCATGACGCATTCCGCTTACCTTGGGGATCGATCCTGACGGGCAGTGAACGTGAATACTACGCTTCTTCATGATATTCTCCGTGGGATCATGTGTTAATCCCAGCTCATAAGCATGTGCTTTTACCCAGCTTAGTGCTACCTCGACACTTTCTTTCAGGACATCGCCGAGCTTCCCAGTTAACTGCACGCTGCCGCTACCCGGCATATCAGCCACTTCGATGAAAAGTATGCTCCCGTTCCCGCCCGAGCTGTACGCCACGAGCCCAGTCACGATGCCAGGACGACTACCAATACTGTCAGTTAAATTCTCCTAGTGGGTATGTTTCGGAGGTTTTGTATCTGGAAACCCGAAATGGGGACAATGACACAAACGTTTGAAGAGACGGGCAAGGCAGGTAACACAAAACAGGAGCAGGGAAGATAATTACCTTGATTTCTCCGCAATCTCCTCGTCGTACTTCTCAATACCCAATATTTCCTCGATGTCGTCCACAGATAACGAAGGCTTATAATTCTCTGAGAAAAACGTGTCAGCTTGTGTCATCATGCACAGTTTGAGAGTACATGACATACCTGCATGTCCCGAATCTTTTGCTTCTGCATACTCGACAGCCTTTGCACGGCATACGGATCCAATCTCACGCTCGAGATTCCGAACTCCTGATTCACGTGTGTATGACTCGATGATTTTCGACACGACGTCTTGGTTGAACTCGACCTGTCCTTCTCCGAGACCATCTATGAAAGTGTTAGCATGTTTTGTTTTGTGTCTCGAAAATGAAGAGTATACTTGTGCGAATTTGTTTGGGGATCAAGTGCTGCTGTGCAATATGTCTCTTTTCGAGAGTCGTGTAGCCAGATAAATTGATAGTTTCCATACGGTCGAGTAATGGAGGAGGTATGGTATCTAGGCTGTTGGCGGTAGCGATGAAGAGGACTTTGCTCAGATCTATAGGGATATTGACATAGTGATCCATGAAAGTATGATTTTGTTCAGGATCAAGGACTTCCAACATTGCTGCTGAGGGATCACCTTGAAAGTTTGAAGTTCTATAATTTGTCAGAGTTGGTTCGTCAAGTGGGGGGTTCGTAGCACTTACCCGACTTTGTCAATTTCGTCAAGGAGGAAAACAGGATTGGATACTCCAACCTTCTTCAGACCTTGCACAATAAGGCCCGGCATAGCTGCAACATACGTTCTCCTATGACCTCTAATCTCGGCTTCATCTCTCACTCCACCAAGAGAGATACGGTGGAATTTCCTCCCCAAAGCTGTTGCGACAGATTTTGCCAGGCTGGTTTTGCCAACACCTGGTGGGCCAGCCAGAAGAAGAATTGGTGACTTGTCAATCATGCGCTTGCTCTTCAAAACTTCCACTTTTTCTACTGCCTTGTCTTCTTCTGCTTTGGCTACCTGCGTGTTGACTTCCTGATTTATCGACTGCTTGAGCTTGAGAACCGCAAGATATTCCAGCAAACGCTTCTTGACCTTTTCCAATCCATAGTGATCCTCGTCAAATTGTTTCCTAGCTCGTGTCAGAGTCTCCACACCAAGTTGGTCGTCAGTTGCTGCTGTCCATGGTATTTCTGCCAAATTTTCCAAGTAATTGCGAGTCACTTGATACTCTGCTTGCGCTGGAGACATCTTCTTTAATCGTTTCAGCTCCCTTTCTGCAACCTTTGAAGCCTCAGCGGTCAATTGCGCCTCATCGATTTTCTTCTTCAGCTCATCTACCTCATTCGGTTCTTGATCTTCCTCGGGAGGGCCTCCCATACCACCCATTCCAGGAGGTAGCATCCCGGACATCCCGGGCACATTCAGCCTTCTTGATCGTTGCTTATTGTTCCTATTCATCTGGTCTAGGTCGATGTTGGGGAAACTCGTGCTTGTGAATGTAGTGATGCTGACATTATTCTTGATATTTCCAACCTGGCGCTGTAACAAAGCAATCGTTTTCTCCAATCGATCCTTCACATCCAAGGCTGCGAGGACCTGTAGTTTCTCCTCGAATGAAGCTTCCACAATATTCGTCATGAAGTCCGCCAATATCCCCGCATCCTGTATTCCCTTCTTCGCGATGAAAAGCTCCAGCCGTCTGGCAAGCACTGGAGAAAGACCTGGGGTTCCCGTGGTTCGAGGTAATAGGGAGGAAAGGCGAAGCAGAGTAAGAAGTTCACGAGATAGTTGTTTAAGGTGGGCAAATAGCCCTTGTACGGCAATGTCTTCTGCGGAGATAACTGCAAGAAGTTAGGATAAATCATTAGGCAGATGGAGGAAGCAGTTTCACCATCATCATAAATATATGTGACATCCGCCTCAAAGAATGGTCGCTCCTGTGTAATTCTTTCAATCTTGATCCTAGCGATCCCCTCAACTAGCAAGGCAAATTCCCCAGTACCCTTTCCCTCCGCACCCGATATCTTCGCAGCAACTCCATATCCAAAAATATCCTCCCTTGTAGCACTTGCCGGGTTTATGTCCATACGTTCCTTGGGTCTTGGGCTCTGATCGTCTTCTGCTATCATCCTTTGGCCATGGTTGTTTAGATAATGCGACGTCAACGGCACGCATGCTACGTTGACGTTATCTAGCCGCTGGCTAGGCGTTCTCATCGCCGCCTTGCTGTATATATTGGAAAGAAGAGCTGGAATATCGGATCGATTCGCGCTCACGGGGATTCGAAGGACGATTCCGGGGAGGAGAACGGTATCTTTGGCCAAGGGGATCATGGGCAGACTGACTGCCTTCATTGGCGCCATATTTGCTGTAGTAGAGGGTTGATATTTCTGTAGAAGATCTAGAGGAGCGATAGAGAAATATAATTATTCTTAGGTAGATGAGGTGCGACAGTCTGGTGGTGGTGTTGTTAAATGGTGGCAATCGAAAGTTTACAATGATTGGATTGGGCCGAGGTTGGATTTAATATACCCCGGAAAGAGGCTACCCCTTAGGGACTTAGGTACTTTGTAGAAGTTCTACAACTAAACTACAATATACAATACCGAGCAATTACTACGTAAAGATGAATTCAATAAAATGCCTTGTAATAACATCCCTTCTTCAGAACAACTTTAGTTTATTTTCACTATTCTTGCTTCTCTAGTAAAGTACACTCCAGAGATTACATCATTTGTGGCACGTGCCGTACTGATCACCACGTGGAGTACCATCGTCCAGTGCCTTCCTCCTTTGAGAAATCTGGCAAACATCCACTTGACATGATGGGTAGGTTGAGTCTGTCCATTTCAGATATTCAAAGTCCCGAACGGTCCAAGAAACCCTGTCCCCATTTTCTAAGGTACCTAGTAAGATACCTCCTGTCCAAGTTGGTACCTACCTACCAAGAATCCTCAAGATATCGACTCTCAAACTCTCAAGTAGAAATTGAAGGCTTTGTCGGGTTGCGGTGAAGTTTCTTGTCACATTCCCCCAGTTCTCTTTCCAAAATCCACCCTCAATTTCTTCAGAAAACCAGGCTCAAATTCAGGATGGCCTCGCCCCGCCGAAGAGCACTCGTACCTTCCACATCCCAATCAATCATAGATGGCTGGCTCAACAAAATGGAAAAGGAATCAAACTCCACCCAAGAAGCTCGAACATATTACACCTCCAACCCCAAAGAGCTCGTCACAACATCAGAACCCGGGAATTTCACCGTTGGAACCGGTGCACAAATCCTCTCCAACGTCCTCTCAAAATGTCTCTCCACGAAAGAGGAATTGATACTGGTAACCTGTTTCTGGGCCAAATCTTCATCGCGAGATATGGTGTGCTCATTACTTCAAAAGTTGTCTTCCAAAGGCATCACGCAGGGTCACAAAATACAAGTCCGACTTTGCTTCTCCTCAATTTCAATCACGCAAAAGCTGTTTGGAACTTCTAGTCCAGATGGGAAGGTTTATCCACCAAATTCGTGGACTGGATTGGGACTTCCATCACCAGAGCTACTGATGGGTCTTGAGCTAAGTGTCAAAAGTGTTTTTGTTCGACCATTCAGCGTTATGCATCCCAAATTTATTCTGGTCGATCGACAGTTGGCTTTTATGCCTAGTTGTAATGTCAGCTGGGAAGATTGGTTTGAGGGATGTATCGAGCTTAGGGGCAAGATTTGTCAGGAGTTGTTTTACTTCTGGGTGGCCTTTTGGTCCAAGAATACCGATCTACCTCATCTCCTACCCGAGGGTGATGAGAGCAATGTCCCGAACTCAGTATCACCAGATGGAGAGAATGTTGCCAACCTGATGCAACACATATCAGTCTCTCAATCCTCACCTGTCCCTACAATCCTCCTTCCCTCGCCCCATCACTGGAATCCAACGTTCAAACCGTTCAGCAAAAATACAGTTACTCCTCATACACCGCTCAACAAATTTCTCCTTTACATATTCGAAAACGCCCAACATGAGATCTTCATCCAAACCCCAAATCTCACCTCCTACCCCGTGATCTGCGCCATTCTCTCAGCACTCCAACGCGGAGTCAACATTCAAATCAGGACGAGCAGCAAACTCATGATCCTAGAACAATTAGTAACAGCAGGAACAATAACCGAATTCGAAGTCTGGAAACTCCGTCGTCAACACAAAAAGCTAGCTACCCTCCAAAACCAAAAAGCATCCTTAGATCCTGAAATGCAGGCACCAAAAGTTGGATCATTGGATATTGCTTATTACCGACCTAAAGATTTGAAAGTTGCTAATGAACCTGTCAAGGCTCATATGAAACTTACTATTGTGGATGAGGAGATTGTGGTGTTGGGAAGTGGGAATATGGATCGTGCGAGTTGGTATACGAGCCAAGAGCTTGGTGTGGCATTTTTCTCGAGGGAGATGGCTGGGTCAATCAAGGCTTGTGTGGAGGAGAGCTTGGAGGGGAGACTGGAGTCGTGAATTTGAGGTGTGCGTGGATATGTGAAGATACCCTGTATTTGTATTTCTGTGGGTGAGGATCGAGGTTGCGTGGAGTCGCTTCACATTGACTGCTCTAATTAGAACTTGTGAATTTTGTTGCAATTAATTTTCTCAATACACCTTTATAACTCCATAAAACATTGGTGTGGCTTTGTGTTCCTGGGACATATTTCCACTGTCGAGCAAACGAGTTCGCCTCCTCGCATGAGTGAAGTTAAGTACCTGAACTGAAGTTGAGAAATCCATGTTTTGTTGCACATCGCACTCTCTCATTACCATGGTAACAAGATACCCGACACTCGCGAGTGTGAATTGTTTTTGTTGACATTCTTCTTTTCTTCCTTCCTTTTCTCCTTTTCTCCTTTTCTCGTTTCCGAGTGATGCTGTCGAGGGAGACTATGATGTTTTAAGCGAGACTTCCCAGTATTATTTAAGTAAGAAGTTTGTCATCTCAATAAAGTGAATTTCGATAAAGTTATTAGCCTAGCTCGCGAGGAACATTTAAAGTGGCAGTGAATACTTTAGGTTCGTACCTAGCACTTGTTCAACTTAAGTAAATTATTCTAAGTACTTAGAGCAACTTAGACTTGGAGCAATTAGAACTATCAGTACAAGTATTTTAGAACAATCAGGTTCGAAAGTTCGAATGACGGGTTATTTATTTACTGCCTCTTTTAATATCCACCGCGAGCAACCCATAGGTCCTCACGTGTTAAGCGACTAGGAGCCCCTCACCCCCACCTCTTTTTCTCTGAAAACACATGCATCAGTTCCTAGGATAAGAGTAGTTTTTTAGTCGAATAGAAGGTACGAGGGTAAACTTTCATTAGATATCGAGATTTATGAAATGGGCTTTTCAGAAGAGGAGGTGGTGGTAGCTTTGTGGTTTGCTTTTAGTCGTTTAACTACTAGAAATAATCGGGAGTTGCAATGAAAATATGCAGGTCAATTCAAAGGGCTAAGAGGCGTTTGCCGGGCGAAGCGTCGAGATTAGATCAAGAGAGTTTGAGGGTGAAGACGAAGAAAAACTGGTGCAGAACATGGGCATTGGTGACCTAAAATAGCACTATTCCTTGGAAAACCCACCACAGCTATTCCCAGGTAACCTGTAAATAGCTTCACCTTAACCTGTAAAGTTTCTCTTCTTCTTTTTTCAGCTAACCTTAGTTGGTAACCTATTAATAGCCCCAACTCAACCTTGACAATTGGTAGGTGACCTACCATTAGCTAGCTGGACTTCCTTCTCTTGTTATATCGTGGCTATTCTCAGGTTACTAATAAAAAACCTGATTGCTACTATCCCTGGGTAAGCCACCCTCTGTGGTAGAAATAAATAAGCAACGTGCGAGGTGAGTATAGACTAGAATGAGGCGGGGAAAAGGAAGACTTGTAGGAGGCGGAATACCCCTGGATATAAGTTCAGAGTAATCCCCCACAGTAATACCTCCATCGTGTTTTCATACAAACAATGAATATGAAATTTAGTACCGAAGAAAAGTACGTATAACCACATTCAATTATCCTGGTATTTTCCCAACGCCACGCCACGCCATGCCCTACCCAAACGCCAAATCTACCAAGTATCCATTATATCGATCAATTCGATTCCTTCTCCTCATCCTGAGAATGTATCTACCCCCCAAATTAGCAAGCATCTTAACAGCCAAAGATCGAGTAACAAACCATTTCCGCAAACTGGATCCATTCCTCCATCCCCCTAACATAAGGATCCGCCATCTCATCCGGCAGACTCTCATGGCCCCAAATCATTATATCCTCAAACTCAGATTGTTCCTCCACAACCTTGACATCTGCAACTACTTGCACTTCCTCAACATCCTCATCTGCATCGCTTGGTGGTTGTGGTTTTGGTAGTATTCGATCAGTTGGGGCGAGGACGAGACCGCGGTAGCCTTTTGGGACTTTTAGTTTCTTGCCGTGTAGTTTGCGACCGCGGAAGTAGGAGATTGTTTTTCCATCTGGGAATTGTTAGAGGTATTGGGAAGAGAGGGGGAGGGATGGAGTACCTGTTGCGGTCTGAGGGTCCCAGTATCTTTTCGAGGCATTGACGGGACCGTTGTGGTGGACTCGGCAAGGGAGAACGTTGGGAGTGCATTTGCCTTTGTGGCTTTTACTCTTTTGGATGGCGAGCATTGTGGTGTTGTTGATGTATTTTTCTAGGTAACTGTTGATGTTCCTCTACAATTTCTTGAGTGCTTGAGTGAGACGCGACTTCTTGATGGGGAACGCGACGCGTGGATTTTAAGCCGCCTTGGCAAGATGTAACTCCCGGTCCATCTCCCACCTCCTGGCTCCGCACCTTGAAATGCACGACAAGGAGGAAGTCATGATGAACGAACCTCCGCATTCCGCATTCGCTTTATCAATAGCTTACGCACATCGTGGCAATATTTTTTTTTAATACGATTTACCTTTCCTCTGCCGCTGTCAACTTGAAATCATCCCGAGTACCCGAGTGCAGCTAGGAACGATGCCCTGAGCTGTCAACCGCTCGCTCGCAGCCGACTCGAGAAGTTCAATTCAAGACACCATCAAGTACTCGTACTCTCCTCTCACCGCTTGTTTCCACATCTCAGTGATCGACTTAATCGAGTTGAATCCGGCGACATCACCCACTGCCGCGCCATGTAACAAGCAGCCCAACAATCTGCGCCAAAATCCGTTTCGCGCACCGGTACCTCCCTCTTCCGAAGCTACAACTTTCAATTGAGGGTCCTCACGACAACCAATGCAGGGCCCTCAATCGGCCAAAGATTTCGTGATCCATCACTTTTCCGTGCTTGCAGTATTCTGCTGCAGAAATGTACCAGGTCTAGCGAACTGCCAACTGTGCAAAGGGATCGCAGAGACAGGGGGCTGACCTTGTACATTACATACGCGATTGTTACAGTTACGGAGTATGGAGTTGGGTTGATATTCAAGGCTTGCGAAGGTGGGTAAACTGCAAGTGGTCAATGGATGGCGGGGAATCGAAATGTCCGAGTCACTCGAGTGGGTGTTGGAGGTTAAGATTCTTAAAAGTGCATACCTAGAACTCTGGTACCTGACAAGGCAAGAAGTATATCTTCAAGACAAGGCAAGTGCCAACCAACCCTATGTGCTGTGCTTTCCCTGTGCCTTGCACCTTCCCGCACAGTCACAAACAGAAGTCAATTATTCCTTCCAACATGGTTGTCAAAGGAAGCACAGACTTAAATAGATGCACTAGTGGTGGGGGAACTCAAGCGAGCTCTATCATTGGACCAACTGAGACCTAGTTCAACATCTCTCCTTCCGGGTCCCTCGTGTCCCTCTCCTTGACTGGATACAGTCAAGTGTGAGACTTGGAACAAGTTCGTCATGGCACGGTTCCTTTAAAATCCCCGATTTTTTCTTTTAAATCCACGAGAGTCCGGTGCGCTCGAGTCAGACTGTGTTGACGTACTTGATCTCTTTTGCTCCTTTGTCGAATCTATTTCTTGTGGGATTGCCTC
Organism: Calycina herbarum; assembly: GCA_001414485.1. Lineage (NCBI taxonomy): Eukaryota > Fungi > Ascomycota > Leotiomycetes > Helotiales > Pezizellaceae > Calycina > Calycina herbarum. Next base: position 203,262 of record LLEY01000023.1, on the reverse strand, counting down.
GACGTCAGTAAACCAAGAGCACCAAGCCAGTCGCCAATTCAAAATCCATACAACGGAAAGGTCGCCGGAGGTGTTTCCGAGAATTTTTAGGGGTCATTTTCTGGAGAAAACACCAGACAACTTGGGTAAGCAGGGAAATATGTTCCTTTGCAACTTCAATTGCTCTTCCTGAAGCTGATAGAAAAGTACAGGAAATCCATTGACTGGAAACCAACTCCGGAATCCTCCTGTAAACCTCACTACCGGATTCTGCCCAACGATTGGACTCCCGCAATTCAACATGGCATCTTACTTGACACAACCACTGGCTCGAGGCGGGGATTTAATTCGAAACACTCTGGGAAGCGTTTCTTGGGGACCCGCGTTGTCAATTTCGAAAGCCGCAGTTTCCTCTCTCTTGTCCCGTATCGAACATGGCACACTTACAATCGAAGACACGACCACCGGCCAAAAATCCTCTTTCGGCCAGAAAATCGCAAGAGAGCATTTAAAAACAACAAATGGTGTCAATGGAACTTCGAAAAAGAGCAATGGGGTTGGGTTGGTGGAATTGGTAGTCCGAAAAGAGACTTTCTGGGTCCGACTAGCTCTGTTTGCGGATATGGGATTTGCGGAATCATACATGTTGGGAGAAGTTGAATGTGCGGACCTTACCGGTTTCTTCCAGGTACGTACTTCTCCAGAGGCCTAAAATTGTAGCAAGCAGCCTAACAAGAAAAGCTCTTCATTCTCAATCGAAAACAACTGGCAAACGCCACAACGCTCACCTCCTCAATCGCAGAAACAATCACCGGCCTCGCACGAAGCACAAACACCCTCTCAAACTCCCTCCTTAACGTTTCCGCCCATTACGACATCAGCAACGAAATGTTCGCCGCCTTCCTATCCGACGACATGACATATTCCTGTCCCATCTGGAAAACCGACTCCCTCTCAGAAGAAGAATCCCTCGAAGCTGCCCAAATGACAAAACTAAACCGCTTCATCGACGGCGCACAAATCAAACCCACAGACCACGTCCTAGAAATCGGCACAGGATGGGGATCCTTCGCCATGGAAGCAGTACGGAAAACAGGGTGTAGGGTTACCTCTTTGACATTGTCTATAGAGCAGAAAGCCCTTGCCGAGAAACGGATTTTCGCTGCGGGGTACGCGGATAGAATTGAAGTCCTACTCATGGATTACAGGGCTCTACCTACACCAAAAGTTCTCTATGATAAAGTTATATCAATCGAGATGCTTGAAGCTGTAGGAAGAGAATATCTGGAAACGTATTTCTCATGCATACACCGACTTTTGAAACCCGACGGAATTGCGGTTTTCCAATGCATTACGATGCCTGAGGGTCGATACGAGGCGTATGCGAAGGGTGGAGATTTCATTAGGAAATACATATTTCCTGGGGGCCACCTTCCTTCTATTACTCAGCTCGTGGGTAATATTACGAAAGGGAGTGAGGGGACTTTGATCGTGGAGAGGATTGAGAATATCGGGGGGCATTATGCGAAGACTTTGAGGCTTTGGCGGGAGAATTTTATGGCGAATTTTGAATCGAGGATACGGCCGGCGCTTATTAGTGAACATGCTGAGATGGGGGACCGGGAGATTGAGGTTTTCCGGAGGAAGTGGGAGGTGAGTTTATTCTATTTTTTCTTTCTCTGTGATATGATTTGATTGAATGAGTGAGATGCTGACGAAAACTAGTATTACTTTTGCTATTGCGAAGCCGGGTTTGCTACTAAGACTTTGGGGGATGCGATAATAACTGTTGGGAGGGAGGGATGTATGGAGTTGATGGAGGGGATTCCACTTTGAGATCTTTGATGTTTTGCGGTTAAGCGAGGAGTCTGGGGAGCTGGGGGAGCTTAATTGTGGTTGGCTTTTGTTTTTTTGTCTGGGGTGTGTAGACATTATTTGGGTTGGTAGAATTTAGACCGAATGGATGACTTGATGACCTTCTCCTTCGTGTCCTCAATGGGCTTTGGTTTCCAGCAGAATCTCGAGGTGTACCCACACACCAAGTTTCCTCCTTACTGAAAGGCACAGTAGCACCAGAGAGAGCGTCAGGGGGGAGTCTAACATGTGCGACAGGTCTGAGTAAGCCCATCGATTATCGAGCAACTTGAGGTAGAAAGAATTTCGAATAAGCCATCCCATCCATCAATCGACCAGGAACTCAAGCCTCCTATTTGGGGGGCCAAAAGAAGAGTAGCGAGTAAGCAACGGCTTAATTTGCAGTTCACCCACGATGTAACTTCTAGCTTACCTACGAGGTACTCGTGGCGTACTGGCAGGCGGCTAACTCACCGAGTACGAGGAATCCTGTGACTAACTCAGAGCTTACTCGCTAGTCACTCACTCACGGCTTACTCGTTCAGTTGATTGATAGCTTACTTGCGAGTTACAAAACTTCACACTGGTTTTTTTTTTGTTTCTTTTGGAAAATTACCATGCTTCCAATGTATTAAACTACTTTAAAACTAATCACGTTCAAAACTCTCCTTTCAAAGAAGTTATTCCTTGGGGTTTTTCAAAAACCCAATTGTTTCAAGGACAAGGTGGGATAGCAGCTGCCGATAGTTACATCGGTTTAGTATAATAAAGAAAATAAAAAATAAATAACGCAGCTTCACTATGGGGATATTCTGGGTCATGAAGGAAGGGATGTTGGTTGATGAGGTTAATTTATCTTGTTAGCTATATATGGAAGATCTGATGCTCTTGAAAGAGGGCATAGCTATTTCTTGACAACATGGCTTTCTTGATCTCTGCATAACTTACGCGGAGGAGTATGATAGAAATGTAGAGTTTACATTGAGGATGCGGGGAAGAACTTATTCTTGATTCCTTTTCGGTTTGGTTTCCTACGATCTTGAAGGAGCACCCTTGATCAGATGTTGAGGATTATCTTTGCCTTTTCATAGGAATCGGCCGCTGGTGTTTGATAGAAGTGGCCTGCCATGTTTTTCCTTTTCTTCCTTTTCTTCATCCCCTCCCCATACGAAGTTTACCCTAAGCTTCTCCCCCGCCTTAACGTTTACTCTTCTTCTTCTTCTTCTTGCCACCCCCTTTAGACTTTCCCCCACCACCACTTATCGTCGTAGGAAACCGCTGCGCATTATCGGTATGGAAGCCAGATTTGTGCCTCCTGAATAAAAGCATAGTCGCCCTCGCATCCTCAATACTAGAATGTTCCCCACTTTGAATCTCAATCCCCAATATCTCCTTCGCGAGAATCTTCAGACTCGGCGACCTGCCCGTACTATATTTCTTGAATCCTGGATATTTCGCCGTATCCCTGATATCTTTCTTTGGATGTCCCAGCATCAGAACCTCCAAATCATTCTTGATCGCATGACCGACTATCACTCGATCTCGAAGGATATCCGCAACTTCCTTTTGTACGTCCTCGAATTCTCGCGCTGTCGCCATATTCCTTGGTGAGACTCCAGAGACGTGGGTACGCCAATCTGTGACGAATTCCTTGGGTTTAACGAAGGAATCGTAGACTTGTGTTCCGTGGAAATTCACTATGGAAACTCGAGCGAGGATGGAACGGTCTTCCTCCCCTCCTACACCAACCATTTCGCAGTCTATTCCTATGTATTTTCCTATCTCGACATCTTCTGATAAACCGGCATTGATTTTATCCGCGGCCTTCCCTTTGATCGTCGTATCGTTTAGATCACCGCCATATGCATCTGCCAAATCGCGAGCGGAAATATCGTTGTCTTCTGCCCAGAGAGCTAGGGTTGCTGAGGGTGCTGGTGTGTCTGTTGTAGGAGCACTTTCCGTACTTGATCCGAGACCCATTTTCCTCTTCTTTTTGTGTATGCCGAGAGGTTTGCTGTAGAAGGATGTGGGAGTAAATTTTGCTTTGGAGGTAGTGGTTGAAATTGGTGCCTTTCCTGACTCTTCTAATCGACGACGCTTTGCGAGGGTGTTTTGCTGGCGCTCGGTGGGGATTGCTTTTCGTTTTCGCTCGGAGCTGGCGAGGGCTTCTTGTTTTAGGGTTTCTTGTAGTGCTTTCCAGTTACTGGATAGTTCGGGCGCCATGTCGTGTTGTGATCGATTCGCGAAATGGTGTTGCGTGGGGTTATCTGCTCATGGTTTGCGGTGTGGTGGAGGTTGATGAGGGAGGACTCTAGAAATTCTTTTGCGGCCTGAGTTTTTAGTATGGGGATGCAAGGGTGGAAGGGGTGGCGCGGGCGAGGCTCAGGAGGCTTTTAGTGATAGGCAACCCCGCAATCGCTCCTGGACACCCTTCTACTCAGCCTCGCCACGACGCTGGATCTTCATCAACACGATCGCGAAACAATTATTCAACCATCAAATTTCATCAAATTTATTGCGATTTTCATCATGGCGAGTGGCGCTCATGGGAAGGATTCTTCGGGCGGATCGCCTGCGCCGAAGGTGAAGGGGAAGGCGACTATTGATACCTTGAGGTGAGTTTTTTTGATGTTCGCGATCGCGCGTGCGACATTGCTGATAATGTGGTTTTAGTGTTGGGTGTTTGGCCATGGTTGAGAAAGTGAGTTATTGCCATTTTTTCTTTTCGCCAACGTCACTTTTGCGATGATTTATAAACTTTTCTGTTTACTTAAATTTATTCATATGTTCATTTCCACTCATTTCCTCTCATTTTTGAATACATACTAATAAGCTTGTAGGAAGGACGTCCAAGAAGAGCAGAAATTCTAAGCATAAAAGAAACCAAAAGCGGTCGTCAGTTTTATTGCAACTTTGACAACTTCAACAAACGTCTAGATGAATGGGTTCCAGCTGTCAGGATCGATTTCAATCAAGAAGTCGAGTGGCCCAGTCCAGAGAAACCAAAGGAGACGAAGAAAGCTTCAGCACCCGTGGCAAAAAAGACAACTACCACCAAGAAAGCTCAAAAACGACCAACCGCCTCAGCAACAAGAGAGCCTTCCATCGCCTCTGAAGGTGGAACTCCCCATCCTTGGACCGAATTTACTGGTTCTCAAAAAGCTACCCCTGATGCCGAAGGAGACATCACTCTTGCTCTCGACCTCGATGCAACACCTGGCGCTGATGAAGATGCTATGGATGTTGATGAGGCAGCAGCTGAAGCTGTTGCATCCAAATCCCAAGCTCCAGAATATTTCGACAACAAGCAAGAGAAAGAGAAGTTGAGACATGGCGGTTCCATGACCCAAAACCAAGCCGAGATTTCGCGAATCAGAAACATATCCAAAGTGCAATTCGGAAAATTCGACCTCTTCCCTTGGTACTTCTCTCCCTATCCAGAGGTATTCACGCAAGAAGACCTAATGTACATCTGCGAATTCTGTCTCTGCTACTACGGAGATATAAAATCCTTCTCCCGCCATCGCCAAAAGTGCACACTACAACACCCACCCGGAAACGAAATCTACCGCGACGACTACGTTTCCTTTTTCGAAATCGACGGGAGACGTCAACGCACATGGTGTCGAAATCTCTGTCTCCTCTCAAAGATGTTTCTTGATCATAAAACCCTTTATTATGATGTCGATCCATTTCTTTTCTACGTCATGGCTACGAAAGATGAGAAGGGTTTCCATCTCGTAGGCTACTTCTCGAAAGAAAAGGAAAGCGCAGATAACTACAACGTAGCCTGTATCCTCACCCTCCCTCAATACCAACGAAAAGGCTACGGCCGTCTGCTCATCCAATTCTCCTACGAACTCTCGAAAATCGAAGGAAAGCTCGGTTCCCCCGAAAAGCCCCTGTCAGATCTCGGTCTTCTCTCTTATCGTCAATATTGGACTGAAAATCTTGTCGAGATATTACTGGAATATAATGACAGGGATGAACGATGTAGTATTGAGAATTTGGCAACTCAGTTGGCCATGACTACTAATGATGTGGAGGGGACGCTGCAAGCGCTGAAGATGCAGGTTTATCATAAGGCGGAACATAAGATTGTTTTGCCGCTGCATCTGATTAAGAGGCACGAGGCGTTGAAGGAGAAGTTTAAGACTAAGCCGAAGAGGAGTATTGATCCGGAGAGGATTAAGTGGAAACCGCCTGTTTTCCCACCGAGTACTAGGACTTGGGCTTGGTAGAGGAAACGAGGCTTGGGTTGGGGTGTGTATGGGTGCTTTGGGCTTGGGGGGAGTTGGGATTGGGAGGCCGTACTTGCTGTGTGTCGCGATGATCGCTTTTGTGGGTGGCTGGTGGGATTGGGTACGGGGGGTTTATCTTGAAGCGTTTGCTATCTGGTGTTTTGTAGAAGGGGGTTTGGTGTTGGAGGTTATATCTGATAATTTATGAAAGCAAGCAGATCTATTCTTCATTTCAAATCAACATTTGGAAGTGATCTAACATGCTTGCCGTCTCTCTTTTCGCATTCATCAAGTTAACGTAGCTATCTCACAACCTTGACATGATGCTAGCTTACTCACTATTTAAAGGTTTACTCGTTCATTGAAAGCTTACTCGCCATTCGAGGGCTTACACATTGATTGATGGCTTACTTGCAACCACTTTTTGGCACATGGCAGGCTCATGGATGGCTGCATCGCCAACATCATGATACTTGGTCATTCAAGAGTGCGTCCTTGAATTTGAAAGCATTTTATTTTCTCCCTCTCACAATCTTCGAGCCTTCCAGACTCCCCCATTCCACGAACACCTTCAGGCAGAGAGAGGAACAAAGTCCCACACTTACAGCCTCAGTCCCACATAGCAACAATGCGAGCGAAAATATTTCATCTCGAGTCCTCACCTCGGTTCGCTCTGAAAAGGGTCAAGAACTCAACCCCAAAATAGCAAAAAACCCACAACCTCTTTCGAGGCGGCCTAGGTCAAACACAGCATTACCTGTGTTGTATTTTTCAAGCTATCAATCCTATACTAGGTCTTTCACATTTATGCATAGGCACCCGCATCTTGTTTTTCAAAGACATTGATGTGGCCCCCTGCATGACCAGTGAGCCATGCAGGTTTGTTCCAATTGATTGAGAGGAACGTTCTTATTTGAGACCATGAGTAATTACTTTGTTTTGTGGGATGTGGTGGGGGTAGGTGTAGGTGTGTATAGCGGGGCGAGTGGGGATGTGGTTTATTCACTGTTGAGAAAGGAACGCGCCGTGCGTCTTTCGGCTACTAAACTCAGAGCCTACACTGGTTACGAAGTCACAATGGAATGACTTCGATACTTAATCAATGAAGAGTGGAAGGATCCCACCAGTCACCCTCGCCACGCCTGTGGTTCTGCTGGGAAAATATGTCGTAGGTGCCTCTATTTGGACGAGCTGAAGATCAAAATGAAGAAATTGACTTGTCATTTCCAATCTAATATGCTCAAAAGGATGCGTTCTTTCGCATATTCCGCTTCAATGCATATCAGCAGGTACTGGACTCTCTCGTTTAAGGGATAGCCTCTTGGATGGCTGCATTGCCAACGTCGCATTCGGTGACTCGCTTACTTGTGCAAGGAAATGCAAAGCCACGAAGCCACGTACTCATGAGGGGAGTTTACTAGTCTATTCTGTGAAGATGAGTGGCTTGAAACCAATGATCCATCATGTGTGATGTTTCTGGGCTACGGATGGACGTGGGGGTTTTGAAGCTTATCAATAACAGCGAAACTTGAATCTTTTGGTCTATTTAAACACTCTCTACTCCTAATAAGAACGCACTCCAAGCTCTCTAAACTTCCCCGTTCTTCATCACCCAACCTCACCATTTTCACAAACCGTCTAACATCAATCCATCCGCCATCTACTCAACTCAGCGCCTCTTAGCAACAATGCGACCCGAATTCCTCATCTCTGGTCTCGCCATCACAGCAGTCACTCTTGCCTCCCCTGTTGTTCTGCAAACAAAAGATGCCGTAACTGAGCCTATTCAATCTGTCGAGCGAGCACCTTTCACCGAACGTGCTCTGGCACCGGAGAAACTGTCAAAGAGGAACTCAGGGAAGAAGCAGAGGAGTTTGAGGGAGAAGAGGGAGCCGGAGGCTATTCCTTGCAAGATTCTTTAAAGCTCTAGGAGCACTTGTAGGTAAGTTGAGGGATTTGGGGCTTTTTTGCGTGGTTTGCTAATCTGGCACAGGAGGGGAGGTGGGATGAATGTTTGGTTGGCGGTGGGTTTGGGAGGTGCATTGTTTAGTTAGGAGGAACGAAGATAGGGGGTTTCTCTTGTGAACGTTGTTCGGCTTCATTTGAGATAATGGTAAAGAGCTCCTGTTTAGAACCAAATATATAAACATCACATGGCTCTCAGAGTGATCTTGAAATGTGAAAGATAAATGAAATCATCAGGATGTGAAGTCTAGTACATGTCATCCACTCCTAATTGTTCAATGAAAACCCAAAAGAAGAACTTAATTATCCTAGAATCCTTTCTTACTTTCCCAAGAGTGTGATTACAATGTTAGAAGGGAAAGTACTCAAGGACGAGTTCCAGTGTGGCGTTTGGTGAGGTAAGAGAGAAGGGCTTTCCTCCGAGTATACCCGCTGTCGTGAAAATTGTCCGAAAGAATCTAGGACAACTATATCTATCATCTGAGGAGGCACAGAAGCATCAGGAAATTGATTCTCTAATCATTTCAAAGGTTCTTGTACAGTGCTTTAAATTGTCTAAGAGATTCTAGGGCAATATAGGGAGGGGATGTACGCAAAGTGAAGCTCAGGATTCATACATGACTTTGGGTTGAGTATTGTTAACCGCTCTTACCGCCAAAAGTATAGGCATTTTTCTGACGCTTACGTGGCTAAAGTGCGCGCGTGATAAGGCTTTTATGCCAACTTTACTACTGTTGCATTGAACGAATCCGTCACTCTCGATGAGTCGATGCTCGCTCGTCTGCTCGGCGAAGCTTCTATCTTCGCTTAACCTCTATGTCATTGTGCCAACTTTCATTGGCTATCTCAACATTGTCCGATTTGGGCCTGGTACGCCAAGAAGAGAAGTAACATCGTGTATGTTTCTCTCTCAACCATGGAAGGCTTGTGAGATAACAGTTGATCGAGCTTTCCTTAACCCCACGGAGGTATCACTTGTTACACGCTTTTCTGGATAGGGCCGCAGTGAGTGGAGAGGCATCTTGTCGGGTCATTCGGATGGAGAATTTTCACCACCTCGTTTTCAACCTCCTTCATGTTGTGAATGTGTACATCACAAGAACCAAGCAGCGGAAAGTAAGACTATCCCCATCAAACTCGTCATGAATAAATCAAAATACCATTTGGTAACAGATGAATCACTGAAGACTGGTGTCCAAGTTCAACCCCCTCGTCACAAAAAGGCTTTCGTCAAGAAAAATGTTATTCTCACAACTACGTTAGCAGCCTCTATCCTGCTAAATACATGTCTCCTCTGGAAAACCATCTTCCGTAATTCTATAGGACCAGTCAGTCGTTCCTTATATGGTAAGAAGTCATACCAAAGTCCCCAAGCTTATCCTCACATCCCCCAAAGTACTAAAATAACACTAGCCGGACTCCTAAACGACGTCGACATTCCCTACAAATGGAACACGGAATACAGCGGTCCAAATTACACAGAAGTGAACGAGCTCTGGTACTCCGACACCGAAGCAGACAAAGGTGTCATCGCCGTCGACAAATCCTACGCCGCAAAACTCAATCTCCCACCCTCACAATCCTTCCCCTGGGACGAAACCAAAAAATTCTACGTCACAAACGGTCACCACGCACTCCATTGTCTCGTAAGTACGCTCCCGATAAGTATCCTCCCTTGCCCAACTAAACTTCTTCTAGCGAGCAATCTACATATCCCTCGACCAATTCCGTTTCTCCCACCCCCAAACTTGGACGTGGCCCCATATCCTCCATTGTCTAGACACTCTTCGTTCCGATATTATTTGTTCCGCAGACGACTCACTTCGCTGGACGGGAGATACGGGGTTATTTCTTGGAGAGGGACAAAATAGGAAGTGTCGTGATTGGAACAAATTGAATGAGTTTGTGGAGAAGCATCCGGGTTGTTTTCGGTATATTGAGGAGAATAATACCGAGTTGGCGAATGCTGAACGGGTGAAGTTTTGTGCAAATGATAGTCCTTATTTGCCTCTGATTAGGGAGTTTTTTGGATTGGCGGAGGATTGGATGCCGTGGCCGGGGAGGAAGTAGTGCTGTTGGATAGCGAAAGGGTTGATGCGTGGGAACGACACTCATTGCGTGTGATGAATTTCGAAAGCAGAATGGACTCGCTAGGCTCCCTTGTGGTCTTCGACTTATACCTACACACGAACTTGCGGAAAGAATTGCCTTGTAAGCACTCTATATTTGTTTGGGGCTGAGGGGCCTTCTTGTATCAACCCTCGAATACAAAATTGTGACTTGATACGAGTAGCCTAGTAAAAAGGAGGCGAGCGATTAAGCTGTCAAAAGGCGAGTGAGTGAAAATCGGTTAGGTGAGGTAAGCTGTCAAATGACGAGTGAGCTATTGAATTTGCATGTAAGCTGTCAAAAGACGTATAAGCTAACAAAATGTGGGTAAGCGAGTAAGCTAGTAGTAAGCTGGTAGAACAACCGTAGAAGACGCGCACGACAGGCTAGTTAGTTATTGAGCTAGTAAGTAAGTACTAAGCTAGACCAGCTAGCTGCTAAATAATATGCATGCGACTGTCTCTCGCGATGGAAAGGAATGCGGTAGCAAATAAATCTCTCATTCTAACATTTTAGTAGGTACAATTGAAACTAAGAAAGAAGATGATCGGTAGGTCGCCTACCAACAGGTCGACTTTTCTACGAGATATTTTTACAAGATGTGGAAGATGTGGGTATTGCCTACAAATAGCCTCACCCCCCCCCCAAAATACATGCGACTTTTTGTACGTGACCTACCAACAGGTCGCCTTTCCTACAAGATATTTCTACAAGATAAGGAACTCGACTATCAATAGGTTACCTACAAATAGCAACCCAAAACAATCACGACTTTATCCAGATGAATGTTCTGAAGTGCTTGGAGAATCACTTAAGAAACTGATGACATGCTCTTGATTTGAGACAGTTCTAGATTACGTAAATTTATAATTTATACGATCTATACTTTTGAGGGTACCCAGAAGTTAGTTTACATGTTCCAACGAGTTTCAAGATCGCCAGAATGCTAGGGACATAGGGCCGGGCTCACGCAAGCAAAGATCGATTGAATATTTGATTCATCATTCCATTAACACATTATTCATACCACATATCTGTACACCCAAATTACACAGCAAACTGAGATAACAACTTAGTGACCTTGCAGGCCTCCTTCGCCACTTCATGCTTAACGCGCACCTTGGTCTTCAACCTCAGCGACGGCAAGTAAAAGGCATCATATCCCCGTCCCATTTCCAAACACACCTTCTCCAACATCTTCTCCTCCATGGTAAAGGCCTGTCGGAAATCAACCCATATCCTCAGTAATTTCTCCGGATCGTCCTTGGCCTGGACAAATTCCACCTCCTCATCCCAACCAAGGTCCTTCCCGTCACTCCTCAACTGAACAAGAACCACCTCCTCCAAATTCGCAAAACTGCGTAGCAACGAAGCTTTATTATACGACTCCCAAGGCCTCTTGACAGCCAAATCCACATGCTCAATCGCCACCCTCCTCACCTCATCCAAGCACCCCTCCTCGTCCTTAACCATATTCCTAAAATCCCTCAGGGTCTCATCATATCCCATTTCTCTGTGACGCGGGAGGTAGAGGGTGTCGAGATAGGGATTGAAGTATGTCCTTGCTGGATTCGAGGCGGTGCCGAGACATAGGCGGTAGGTCTTTGAGGCTTCGTAACGTGATTCGCTACAGGCTTGCAGGACGGCGGGTGGTTTGGAGGAGGAGAAGCATTTGTCTAATTCGGGGGAGTAGCGGATTGTGACGGTGCGGGGGAGACATGCGTGAGCCCATATTCTGGAGCGGAGTTCTGGGGCGAGTTGGGGGAAGAGGTGGAAGCATGAGGGTGGTGGAGTGGTTGGCATCTTGGAAGGTTCTTGAAGAAAACGCTCGGGGTATCGAATAGATATTTTTCAGACGAAGGTGATGATGATAAAAATTTTAAGACGACTTGAGGAAGAGAATTCAAGAAGAAAAGTGGTTGTAGGTGAAGCTTAGATGAGATCGCCGTGGGCTTGGATTATGTCGTGTGTTAAGTTCTTTATCCGCAAGGCAGTATCACAAGATGCAAGATGCAACCTCTAGGTATATAAGATGAACGAATCAACGACACAGAAGAAGAAGAAAAGCAAATGGTAATCACGAAATAGAACCAGAAGAAGACTCAGAAAAGGGGGCGGAAAAAGAAAAGGAGATATAGATGTATATATGCCAGTTTCATGGTAATTTGACGGCATGTCTAGGGTGCCAAGTAGAAAGAAACAGACGCGCTCTTTTCAAGGAAGAGGCATTTCCAGGATTGGTGTAGAGTCGATGCGGTCCAGAAGGAGAATTTTTGGGTTCATCCCTGGCTATTGCGGGGCTGAGGCTCGAAAAACAGCTGATTCTCGCTTGAAGGGCAACGTCCCAAGGCGCTAAGTGGTCATAATGGTGTGACTCTGCCTTCTGGCGATGGCGACACTTTGCCATCTTGATTTGTTCCGACGATGCGAATGGAGACTTTGTACATTGCCGGCGGATTGCGGATCTTTACGGAGCATGCTCCTGCTGTGCGAGAGCCTCAAGAGGGGGTTTGTTTGGTCTTTTCTGGTCGTACGAGTTCCACAGCGTCTGGCCAAATGAAAGGTACTAACTGCATTCGGTAATTACGATGTTAATTACGATGTTAGGTAGGTATGCATATGCATTTAGGGGCTAAGATATAAATTAATAGCGTCGGAAAGGAAGACGTGCTGGGAAGGTGCTGTAAGTCGAAGACAAATATAACCAGGTAAATAATGCAGCATCATCCACACGACGGCTACGAGCGAGGTTGGTCCTTGGGAAATCGGGAAATCGGGGAAATCGGTGGTTCGTGGATGTTGTGTCAACTGGTGCGTTGTTTCTTCGAAAGGGAACCTGGTTTTCGGAAATCAAGAGGCACAAGACAACCCAATACAAGCCCCTATTTCTGTTGGTGGTGTCTCGGATAAGCCCCGCCCAGCTCAGCTTATCGGCCACAACTCCAAAAATATTTCCCTACAATTGTATAGCTAGCTCACCCCGCCAACAACACATCTACAGGCGCACTCCAGGCGTAACTGCTATCCCAATTCCCCTTCAGCAACCATCATGACCACCTTCACGCCGGCTCCCATGCCATCTGCCTTGACATTTGAATTGGTCGCCCGTTGCTCTGTAAGCTGCCTCCCAATCTCTCCCTTTCAAGCGCATAAAACTCATAGTGACAATTCAAGTCCAGACCACCAAGGCCCGCGCTGCCAACCTCACCCTTCCCCATGGTCCCGTCCAACTCCCCTTGTTTATGCCAGTCGCAACGCAAGCCTCCCTCAAAGGACTGACGCCCGAACAACTCGAGGCTACCGGCTGCCGATTATGTCTCAACAACACATATCATTTGGGCTTGAAGCCTGGACAAGAGGTCCTGGAGAAGGTTGGCGGGGCGCATAAACTACAAGGATGGAAACACAATCTTCTTACCGATAGTGGCGGGTATGTTTAGTGCATACCATCTTCATGATATGCCTTTCTCGAGTCTTACTATACCCCAGGTTCCAGATGGTCAGTCTCCTCAAATTAGCAAACATCACAGAAGATGGCGTTCGGTTTCTCAGTCCCCACGATGGCTCCCCTATGCTCCTCACCCCCGAACACTCCATTAGCCTGCAGAACACGATAGGAAGCGATATTATAATGCAACTCGACGATGTCCTTGTTACTACATCGCCGGATGCCGCGCGGATGAGGGAGGCCATGCTGAGAAGTGTCCGTTGGTTAGACCGCTGCATAGCGGCACACGCAAACCCGACCACACAAAATTTGTTTTGCATAATACAAGGCGGGCTCGATCTCGAAATGCGAAAAGAATGCTGTGAAGCAATGGTTGCGCGAAACACACCCGGGATTGCCATTGGAGGGCTGAGCGGCGGAGAAGCAAAGGCTGATTACTGCAAAGTGGTCAATACCTGTACAGGACTTCTGCCAGAATTAAAACCAAGGTATGTTATGGGAATTGGTTATCCCGAGGACTTGGTGGTTAGTGTTGCTCTCGGAGCCGATATGTTTGACTGCGTGTGGCCCACGCGTACCGCAAGATTCGGAAACGCCATTACGAAGCACGGAGTACTAAACTTGCGAAACGCAAAGTATGCGAGCGACTTCGGACCAGTGGAAGAAGGTTGTGGTTGTTTATGCTGCCGGAAAGGGGATGGTGGTCTAAACATCACCAGGGCTTTTATCAATCATATCGCAGGGAAGGAAACCGTTGGAGCCCATCTGCTCACCATGCACAATGTTTGGTATCAACTAGAGTTGATGCGCAATGTTCGGAAGGCGATTATCGAAGACCGATATCCCGGTTTCTTGAAGCAGTTCTTCAAGGATTTGCACGCAGAGGATAAAACGAAATATCCCGAATGGGCGGTTGAGGCGCTTAGAATGGTAGGTGTTGACTTGATGGAGTAGGTTCAAGGAATGCTACTTGATATCCCCATAGAAGTCTAGACAAGATGGCGTTTCACAGTTCAATGACTTTTCCAAATAGTAGGTCCTTTTCTCTGAATTAATGTGATACCCTCCTGGGGAGGGCAGCCAAGCGCATAAACTTTTGGAATCATGGGGATTTTATGGGTATTTCCCACGTTTATGGCATCTTGCTTATGTACCCCCAAACTACGATGTGCGACAAACCCCGTCTTGTGAGGACTTCGGATGAGAAAACTACGAGAAGGTTAGCACTAGTGATTTTGGAGACTTGGACAAAGCTTGGATTGTCCCTCATAAATTTCGATCCATAGTGATAGAGCACTCCTGGCTAGAATATATTCTATTTGTACCATAGTTGATAAGATATTCCACATTACTTCTAACAGTTTTTTACGATGTTGTTTGTTGACTTAGAATAGCAACCTCAATGCGCACTAGATCTTCTCACAATGCAACCAAGTTTGATAGTAAACCCATCCCTACTCAAAACCACTCAACATAGAACATAGAATAACGACAGAGAAAGGAGTCTACCTAGGTGAGTAGACATGAAGATGAAGACCACGTGACCAGTTCGAAATTCGTTTTTCCGCCCCCACCTAGCACCCCGCAACGCGCACCCGCTACCTACTCGCAATTCGAGACACGACCCTTCGACATCCAACTGAATTCTCCTCGTCGCAAGTCGTTACTCCAGTCAAAACACCTACGACTCATCCTTCCAAATGACCTCAACACTACCCACAGCCATGGATATCTCCTCACCTTCACCACCCACCAGCCAATTCCCAACAACCCATTTCCCATTCTTCTCCTTCCCATCCGAGATCAGAAACCTCATCTACTCATGGACATTCATCCTCTCCCGTCGCCATAGTCCCGAATACAACATCCCCGATCTCATCGTTCACGGCGATACAAAGGTTGGTTCGCCAAGAGGAGGCCTACGCTGGGAGAATGTCGAGAAATTCCCTCTTTTGATGACATGCAAGAAAGTCTTCAAGGAAGCACTACCCATCATCTCAGCTGAGGCTTACATGGAAATCAAATGCTACACCGACAATAACTTCAAACGCCGAGAGAGGAAAACATTCGCGGTTTACTCCACGCTGTTGAGGACGACGGAGCTCTGCTCGAATGTTCGCAAGATCGTGATCAATGTCACGCCTACGCTTTGGGAATTGGATTTCGAGCTTGATATCATTCAGATCCTGAGGCTGGCGGGGGTTCTTAAGGATTATGAGAGGTTGAAGGAGTTGACGCTTTTGGTGAGGCCGAGTGTTATGACGCGTGGGAATTGGGATTTTCTTGGGGATTTCTTTCGGATGGCGGATAAGAGGCGGCAGGGGGTTAGTTTGTGCTTGGAGCTTTTGGATACTACTTACTCTTGTGCTCCCGAGGATTATGCAGTTGGGGCTATGGAGGAGAGGGCTGCGGCGGAGAGGATTATTGAGGAGATGACTGGGAAACTTTGTGGGAGGGGTGCTGAGGTTTGTATTTGCCCTCTCTCTTCTTGTCTTTCGTTATTGGTTGAAGTGTTGCTGATCTTGGATTTAGGTGTGGGTGGAGTGGAATATTACGGAGGATCCGGGGGAGTATTGCTGAGGAGGAGTTGCATTTTTGTCTCAGTGGAGAGAATATCTCATCAAACAATCATCTGGAGGGGTATTTTCGCGCAGAGGAAGGACACATATTTTGTCGGGTCGACAGCTTGACGATTTCTGTCAAACGTCGTTGCTCTCATTCATGTAAGATCACGAAGCAAGCTCGCACTCCGCTGGTTATACACAAGCCCAAAGAGCCATCGACACATTCCATGGTTCTCAGGAAGCGTAAGACTTGCTATACAGTACCTTTCCACTGGGGAGATCCAGTCTAGCTAGCAAATCAATTTCAAGAAATACAAACTACAACCATTTTGAGAGATCCCCAACCCATGACACTCTCGAGACCAGACACTCCGCCCCGCCGCCCCCCCGCGAGCACCCAAACGGATGCCAGTACACCCCGAGGTTCGTCGTCCCCCAATCACAGCCCAATCGCGAATCGCCCAAACGGGAAATGCTCAACTCGAAGTGAAGGAAGACGACGAGAAACAAGTCATTTGTTGCACATCGCACTTTGTCGCAAACCGCTCCTTTAGGAATAGCGTACTTGGAGTGAAGCTGTTGATGTCGATGGAGCTGTCGCAAATCGCCTCATCGGGAAATCCACAGGTCTAAGTGAATGTTAAACATGCCATTTGTTGCACGTCGCATTTTGTCGCAAAGTGTTGCTTTGGGTATAGCGTGGCTCTCGGTTGAATGTGAATAGTGAATAGTGTGTCGCAAATCACTCAATTGGGAAATTATCAACTCAAGTGAATGTTGGAACTTGTCTTTTGTTGCACATCGCGATTTGTCGCAAACACCTTCTTTAGGTATAGCGTAATTCAGGGTCGTAAGTGAAGTTGAGATATATCGTAAGTGGCTTGCTTGAGGATATTTTGAGGTTGCGTGAATCTGCGTGGCTGGTGGGAGGTATGGCGATACGAGTTGTCGGATCTCGCGAGGTAACCTGTAGACACTTACCCTAGATATCTTTGAAATGGGCAACTGGAACTTGAGTATTGCTTTTCTGCTCCGAGTTGATAGTGAGATCGTTGTCTAACTAAGCTCTAAGAAGCATGGTTATGAGTTGAGCGTATACTGAGCTCCCGGTGGACAGAATAAGTGGCAGCATTACCTTATTCTACGAGAACTAGCAACGTCAATAACTCGACGCAAATAAGATGAAAACTTTCAAAACTCAGGTTCAGACTAAATTTTGCATCTTGCGCATCTACTGATATTTTTGTTATACTTTTACGATTAGTTGTTGTTAAATTCTACGTCGCGAGGTTAGCAGGATCGCTAAATTGTGGTGCCAACTTTTCTGTCCACCGGGAGACTGAGGTAATATTTCTGAATAGAATTGTATCTATCTTTTAGTAGAATCAAGTTATATAACTCAGGTTTAGGTAATTAAGAATTCATCATTCACTTTGGAGACATTCTCTAGTTCTTCTTAGCCTCTCTCTCAATATAAACCAAGAAAGCATGCAGTGAACGATGGTGTTGCTCTTATTAAGACGAGAGTGGAAAGGTTATTTCACTCCATCCCTTAATAAATTTATTGAAGAGAAGCTGGAGGCTTTAAGTTATCTCTCATCCCAAACGAAGGACATAAATCCAAAAACAGCACACATTCCAGAGACATAAAATCAATCGCGGCCAGCGTCAAAAAGAAATCTTTCATAGCACATCTGACAGTATCCTCCAAAGAACAATCTGTGCGACTCCTATTCCTCACGTCATAACACAATGGTCAATACCAATGACCTTCTGATCTCCATTGTCGTCGAGGACCTGAAAATTAAATCAAGGTGGCAGTTTCAGCATCCTCATCGGCAGAGTCCTGGACCTTGGTGTTCTCAACAGGAGTAGGCACCACAGCCTTGGGTGCCTCGACCTCTTCTTCTCCTTGCTTCAAGAAGGTCATGCTGAATTGAACCTTGTACGCTGGTCGCCATGAAACAGTAACATTTGACATTTTGGTCGGCAAAGCGATTTGGCCTGGCAAGCGATTTGCCTCCCAGAACGAAGCTTGCTTCCAGAATTTAGTTCTGGCCATGGCAACGATTCTTAGGACCAGAGAGACCAAGATCAATACGCTACATATAACTAGTCAGAAACAATGTGCGTTTCGGGAGGAGGGAAATATAAGAAACGTACGCGATAAGAATGCCAACTCCACCTGCAACCCCCATCATAATTCTCAAATTATTCCTCGCCTTTTGGCAACTTCTTGTCTCAGGCAATTCCTCCCACCTGCTGCTTTGTTGGTAGATGTTTTTGGAACGGTCCACCACGTCATTGTCAACATAATGACCTCTGTAACAGAATCTTGAGCTTGGCCAGCCATCACCTAGCAGACTTGGAGCGAAAACGAGGATGACAGTCGACATGGCAATATCCATGCCCGCATGAATGATGACAGGAAGTTGATAGAAGATGGCCGGGGCCGTGATAAGGAAGTTTACGCCCAACTAAGAGAGAAGCCACGTCAGAAATTCTCTACTATATCAAAAGAGAAAGGTTTGGTCAAGAATATTCTTACACATATTGCGAGGTCACGAAGTGCGTCGTCGGCATGCCACGTATTTGTGACTTCTGTCACTCGGAGTAGGATATAGCTGGCAATGACGAGACCAAAAGTGGTTGCGGAGAAGAAAGAGATGAAGATGGTTAAAAGTTTGATTGGGAGCTTGAAGAAAGAACTGGCTGGCGTGTATGGGATTTCCTCGCTCTCGGGAGATACATCGGAACGATCATTTGGATCGTCGCGATAAGTTGTTTCCTGTGCGATGGCCATTTTGAATGGAAGTTTGGTATATGGTTTTGTTTGTTTGAAGAGAATGGGAAGAAAAGAAGAAGTTGTTGAGAGAGGGCTGAACATATAGGTGGGCCATAAGGATTCCAGGCTCCAAGGCGCAGCATCCTGTTGACGTTTGGTTGTGTTGGGGTTTGACATACATTTATGCCTCGTTAAGAATTGCGCAGCGCCAATCACCACAACCACGCCTCAATTCGACGATCTTCGATGCTCAGCATGGAGGGAGGATTCCCGTGGCCGTCTATTGGACGCTGCTCCAGAGACTGAGGTACTTCAGGCCAGTAACACGAAATTTATATACACACTAACCACGGAGGTATGCATTTCAAAAGCAAGAACGAGGCGTTATTTGGCTTGGCTCTCGTTATTGGCCAAATTGTTCGAGATTGTAAATGGCGTGAAAACAAAATTCCATTTCAATTCTAGCATGGAAATGTCTCGAACTTTCGGACACCGGAACAGGCGGAGCAATTTGATTTCTTGTCTTAAAATAAAATGATATCTATGCCTCGTCGTAATTCGAATACATAATACGTAACTATTTTCAACACGGATGAATATTCTCCTTTGATTCCGTAATGACAAAAGAATTCCCGGGCCCGAAATTCTAAACATGAAATGATGAAACCCAAGAAGGAAATGCTACAGTACTCCTCTCGACTCCGGAGAAGCCAGTCTACCCCACCGGAAAAGGTATCGTAAGAAACCCTTCCATATATAGCGATGACTGGTTTTGAAGTGAGTAGAGACACACTTGTATCTGTTTACTCCCCCAAGACAGGCAGTGCTCCTACGCGATGGAGCCATGCGTGTCCTGAGAAACAGTTGTCACCTTCGTCATGTACCAATCAATACTCAAACCGACTTCTTTGCTCTCTCATCCATTCGCCCGCGTATACAATACAATTTCCTCAACGTCCGGTATGGCCCCAACCCCAAATGTGCCACAAGACTCAGTTCCAAGAAACCCCTCTATAAAAGTGCCCTTATGCTATGATTCGGGGGTCTCGATAGTGGGTAGGAATGCGCGTTCGATCGATATGGAGATAGAATAATATACAGCCCCCAGTCGGTGGCTCGGTATGTAGGTTGTTCGTCGAGGTATGTGTGGTCGTTGTGAGGGAGGTCGAGATGCCTTGGGCATTGACGGTTGCTGCCTCTTATATTGAGACGACGTCGCGGAAGATCCGAGACCAGCACGAAATTGGCAGAACGTACCCATCGAGGGAGGAGCGAAGATGTTGTTGTTCTGGAAGTCGCGACCGACCTGATCAGGGCCAGTCGGCAAAACATCGGGTCCGATTTCTTCCCGGATTTTTCAATGTCAAGAAATCATTGTCACCATGGAGTTGTGCCTTCCCTTCTTGCTCTTCTCGTGGTAGCGCAATGTTGAAGTTGGTCTAACAGGAAGGAGCGACTTTAATCTCAGGGCCCAGCTGGTGCGAGGCCAATTCATTCAAGCCAGAGAAGGAACGACCTCGACCTCTCCTAACTTGTCCCCCAAACTCGACCTAAAGCCGACCTTGTCTCAATCTCGACCTGATCCCCCCTGAGAAGCGTTTGGGTTTGGTTAGGTGTCCTTGAAACTTTTCACGATGACTTAAGTATATTTTCATTCCCATATTTCAATTATTACCAACAGAGTGGCAGAGTTCTATCATTGTTGCCCACTACCCGATCTGTCATTCAGTTCAAAATGTGACCTTGATTCTTTCCGGTCTCGTTGAGACAAACGACTCCTCACGCTTTGGAGTTTTGAAGTAAGAGACAGGTCTCTAAACAGGAATTGAATTGTTGGCAGGCAAGCAGCGAAGAGGCCAATCCCAATCTCAACCAATGTCCAATATATCACCCCGGTGATCGTTTCTGTATGAGCGGTTAGCTTTTGTTATTTTTAGATTGACACCATTCCCTACCGTTTCGATTGTTCGGTGGCGGAGCAAACTTATCTACGCCTGTTCAGTTGTTTTCATTCAAAAATCAACATAATTACTCACTGTAATAATATCTCGCGGTGATTACCAGTCGTACCGCTGAAGCTAGGGTTGCTCTATTTTCCATAAGTACTGTCGTCAAAAGAACAAGCCAACCAACTTACAAGCTTCCAAGAACAAAAATACTACTAATAGCAAATTTCTTTTGTAAGGGTAGCCGTATTTTCCAAAGCTGCACTAGAAGTAAGCATCACCATCAACTTCAAGCAATTCAGAGAGCTATACTAATGGCATTGGCAAAATGAGCACCATCAGATCCGTAAGAAGATCGGTAAAAGCCAAAATATAAAGCCACAAGAAAACATCCAGGCATTTCATCATTATTTCATACGTGGATCCGAAAAAGGCGTTGAAATTCCCTCCACATGGGAATATTGCTGGGAAAATGTTGCACACAGTCCAGAGAATAACGAGACCCATAATAGAGAAGATGACGATACGAACCGGTCCGGTCTTCTGGGGACAGAAGATTCGGTAGTAGAAGAACAGGATGCTCATTTTGATAAACCCGAGAGCGGGTATTCCCATTATTTGTAATGCATATTCAACCTAGATCATCACTTAGCATTTAATTACCAAAACTCGCAAGAAAGGTACATATACATACCCTTGATGCAACAACAACGACTGGGACGACGACGAATAAATCCGGTCGGTCTCCCGGGAAGTGTCCTTCTGGGATTGGTACATCAGGCGTTGGATATCCAAGAGCATGTTGTTGAACTCCTGCACACAATATCAATAAGTATTTGAGCTGGTAGTGATGAACAAGCCTCGGACTGACCGACGATTGTTGCAATACAGGCCCCAATGAAAAGTACCTACAATATCTCGTTAGCGAATCTGAACAGATTTGGTCCATTATTTTGTAAGTAAGTACCAAAGGAGGCAAAGTTAGCCAATCATCAATCTGAGGTGGTAATTTCTGCTTCTTCCGAGTATAGAAACGCAAGGCTACCGTCGCGCTACTGATCATGGGAAGAGTGATAGCGGCTGCCAGGGAGTGTTCTGGAGTCTCATAAAACTGCATGTTGGAGGATGGTCTTTTGGTATTAAAGATAACAGATCAACATCTGGTTGAATACTCAAATTACCTACTTTGGTTATGATATTTTGAAGCGAATGGTTGGCTTCGCACACCGATGCCTCCGGATGACGACCAAGCCCAGAGTTTCGGAGATGCAGTCATCAGCTGTGTAACCACACCAAAAGTATATCGCGCAGGCGAGAATAGTAAGATTCAAGAAGATCATTACGTACAAATGGTTATAAATGGAATGTTCTTGTTACAAATTAATAGAGAAGGACTGGAAATTTGATTGCCTCGTTTGATTCTTTTCCCGGCACCCCGAAGAGTACGCCAGTTTTGGCAAATTGTAAGAGTGTTTGCTATTCTCACATGGAAACCACGTGCAGGATCTCTTCATTGATTGTCAACCATGTGCCTTGCATGAAATTATTGTATTAGGAGTGCAGAGATTTCTGGGAATTTGGGTTGTTATACTCACTGGAGTAGTAAGCTTACGATAGAGCCAGGGGGTTCTGAATTCGGAAATTTGAACTATTAAGAAGCTAGATACGGCTTCCCAGGGTGCTATTTATTGCCAGTAATTATTTATAGGGTCAACTTTGAAGTGTTTTGATGGAGCAGAGAACTTGATGCACTCGCTAAATAAAAAAAAACTAGCGAAACTTCCCAGTCGAAGTCAATATTAGATTACACCCGTCAAGGCTCCAGGATGAATATGGTATAAACCCCTCTCGTAGTTTTGATATAAATTGAGTGAAAATCGAGTATCCTAGAAAATCAGGACCTTCGAGAGTTACCTACTCACTACAACTTTAACTATGTAGAAGATAAAGTCACTTACAGAATGTTTCTCTGATAAAAGTAAATACCAAAAGTTGGTTGAAAGAAAAAAAACATCGGCAAAAATATAAGGCGCCGAGCCTTATGAAGCTGTTTGATCAGGCTGGGGCTCGATCCCAGGACCTTCTCGGTTTTATTGTTAACAATGTTAACGAGATGTGATAACCAACTACACCACCCGACCATTTTGAGCTTTTTCTTGTTCTAGATGTTCTTGTTTGAGTCTATATTTGTGACTGTGGGACTGGGGCTGAATTCCCTGATTTTAGCTGGAAGAGTGGGGGCGGTGGGGTCAACCAGGTTTGCAATCTACAAAGAACTTGCTACTACAATCATACATCATTCTCTTTCCTCTAATAGAATAATGTTCTATAATCAAAAATATGACGCTTAGAGATCCCCTTTCTAGATGCGGTCAAATTTGCCCGAACCTGCACGTCAGCCTGCGCCATCATGAGTAAACCCTCCACATCTTGTGCTACTCCGTACATACCATTTTGGGATCTCTTATTCCACTTGCGGGAGACAAGAAACTCTCACAGATATGGCTAGCAACCAAGTACTTGCAGATTTGAGTAACAACTTGTCAGCCCCAACGGGAGTTCCCGTAGACGGTCAAAAATTCGGCTACCTTACAGGGACCTAAAATTATAACCAGAACTTTTTTTGCACACGTAACCTCCAACAGCTGAAGAAGAGTATGAAAGGGTTTTCGGGTATAAGGCGAGCCTTTCCAACTATTATTTGCCATCATAACTGAAACCACCTCTTTCTCTCCTCTGCGCTTTCTTTACATATCCTTGTAATGAAGTTTTCTCTGGAACGAATTCTGCCATTGGTACTCCTACACACCGCTCTAACCACTGCACAAAGCTACAGTCAAGCTAGTGCAGTGTGTGTGGAATACTCCATCCCAGTCAATCCCTCCTCCTCGAACTTAGTCTTCAGCAACTCTTCAAAATGGACAGATGATTTTGGTCTCTCTCAATTCCGCGCTTATCGCGCTGGACAAGATCCAAAACAACAACCACCAGCACCATTTCTTGCGACCACGCAACCATTCAACGCCTCATACACGATTGGAGCAACTTTTTGTCAACCAAAATCTCAAAATACAAGTACTGTTATTTTGGCAAGTCACGGATTAGGATTTGATCGCTCGTGAGTCAAGAAAACTCGGGTTTTATCGTTTCTAACGGATATTTAAGGTACTGGAATATCCCTTACCAACCGGAAAAGTATAGCTTTTTAGACTTCGTTATAGCCCACGGCTATTCAGTACTGTTTTATGATCGTTTGGGTGTCGGAGAGTCATCAAGGATTTCTGGATTTGTCAACCAACTTTCTATTCAACAGTCAATTTTATCTCAGCTTGTCGCTCTTATCAAATCTGGGAAATACACGGGCACAATTGGGGTTCCCAATTCGACTGTTCTAATCGGACACTCCTTCGGTTCTACATTAACCCACTCTTTTGCGAAAGCGGAACCTAGTGTGGTAGATGCTATAATATTGACTGGATATTCTAATAATGCTACACTTGTCAAGCCTCCTGTTTTGATTTCTGCCTGGCAATTCAAGATTGCCAATTTAGTTCGGCAAGTGTGGTCAGATCTGGATGCTGGATATGTTACTTGGGTTGACATCTATTCTAACGTCAATACGTAAGTTGGATACCCCACTTACAGAAACCATCAACTCAAACTCTTCTAGATTTTTCAAGTCTCCAGGTTACACCCCAGATGCAGCAAGATTTGCTGAAAACCACAAACAACCATTTGCCGTAACCGAGTTACTCTCAGGATCAGCCCCCGGAGTGACGAACTTCACTGGTGCAGTGCTGGTAATTGCTGGATCTCATGATTTTATCTTTTGTAATGGGTTTGTACACCATCAGTTATTGAAAAATGCTCTTCATTGCTAACATGGGATTACCAGCTATTGTGATGGCTATTTGGAACCAGCAGCCAAGATTGATTTCCCCAACTCCCGTCCTTGAAGACTTATGTTCAACCTGACACTGGACATGGAATGAACTTCCATTCCAACGCTACTGGTTATTACAAAGTTGTTACAGATTTTCTTGCCAGCAATGGACTCTGATGCACCCCTGCGATTAAAAAACAGCGACTTTGGGCCAGAAATTGTGCCAAACAGTCTGGGATAATCAGGATCATTATCCGAGAGCGTTTAGGAGAATTGAAGATTAGTTTTCGTTTAACCTAAACGTTTTCCGATAATGCTTTTGATTACCCCAGAAAATCTCGCACAATATAATTGATAAAGAAGGGCCTCTGGTGATGATGGAATTTGATAAAAATGCCAAGCATCAACACTATAAAAGGTCAGGGCAACTTGTCATTTTGGGTATAATATAGCAACTAAGAAGTTTTAAAGTAAACCCCTTTGTTTATTTTGATCAGCACAGTCCATCATGTCATTCCAAACACCCCTCCAAGCCTTGGAATCGATTCTGTCCATGTAAAGAAAACCTTCAAGTAACGCAACCGCCTCTTCGAAGGTTTGAATTTCCATCTCCCTTGCAAGAGCAAATATTCTACTGCCCCACCAGTTCGTTCTAGTTTTCTTCTCACTGCACAAATTTGCCCCCAATAACAAGATCCAAACCAGAACTTCCGGAATATCACAAACAACTTCATCTCAATCCAGAAGCGACAAAGCTGTTTTAAGCTCGGAGAGTAGAACCGTCATCCAACCAAAGTATGGGGGTGTTTTATATAATGAGGTATTGGAATATATTAGCAGTGATAGACGGAGACATTCATTAAATGGGTCCCCAATCCACTTGTTCATTGCTGGAAGACCAAGAAGAACGTGCTCGAGAGTACTAAAGTCGTCTAGATTGTAAAGCCCAACCAAGTTTCTTTTCGTATGATGATCCTCAATGATGAATATCAAATGCTGGATGTAAAAGATACATTCGTAGAGACTGGGAGAGATTCGACTAGCAAGTTTCGTATCGGAGAAAGAAGTTCCTCTTTTTGAAAGTGAAGCGCTTAGCTTAGCCGGCGGAGTTTGAGAATGACGGCTAAATTGACGACTGAGCCAGGAAGGAAGTGAGCATATCGGTGTAGTTTTCCCCACAATGCTGGATTTAACATCTACCACTTGCAAAAAGCCCACCAGAGACGGAGAAGCTGCTTCGAAACCTCCAAACGCAGCGATGATCTTTTTCAAACCCTCCCTATGCGCTTGTACTTCAATTGGAAGAAAACCGGATATCGCGGCGGCCAATAAAAGTAGTCCTACACAACGAACTGTAGCTTCAGAAATGGATCGTTTTGATGAAGTCTCGGATATGGTTTTATTCAGAGTAGATATAGCGGCTACTTTATGCATCATTCCTCTTTTATAGGCTGGGTTGTTGGAGTCTATGCGAAGGGGTATTAATTCCCGTCGATTCCTATCTCGTATTACTGCTTCGTACATTGCCCCTTGGTAACACAAGGTATGGAAAAGGGCCTTCGAGTTCTCTTGTATTGCCGATGAACAACATGCATCCGTCAATGTTCCTGAGATTGGCCGAATTGGGTTGTATAATCCCATATATACTTCGGATCACTTCTTAGCTGGGTTTTTTTCGCGTTATGTAAAAATGAGGGGTAACTTACATTCTACCCCGTTATTGGAAAAGTATTTCAAAGATTGCTCATCAATCGACAATCCGCCATAAATAAAATCATCCGTTGCGCGATTCAGTTGGAAAGAAGGGGCTTGAAATCTTTCGCGGTCTTGAATCCTGTCTTCATCATTTAAGTTGACATCGTGGCGCTTTGGTAGAATTCTGAGTTCCTTGATATCTGTTTTCTGGGTTTTAGGTTGTTTATTGTTTTTATCGGGGGTATTGATAGAATCCACGGCCCAATGTCGTTTCATAACAACGGAACGAATCACTTTACGAGCCTTTGATGACTTGACTCGCCCAGAGATTCCATCGGTTTCATTGATAAATTGGAAAGGCTCCATGGTTTTGACTTCAAGGTTCAAGAGAATCCAAAAACGCAGTCTGCCCTAATAAAACAGTCTTTGAGAAAGATAGAGTCACATTCCATGACGACAAATACGGGTGTGGCACAGCTGTCAGAATGGGCAGATTGAGGCTGATAACGAAATAATTCTACCAATCGCGCTCGTTTCCTGATTGGGTGAAATTCTCAAATCTTTCAAGTGATTGGCTGGCTCGGGAACCAGTACAGTGAGTTGCGAGTTAAGCTTGAATTTGCCCACTTTTTTTGTAATCCGAGCTTTTGAAGAAAATTCCTTGATTTCCCCCTTTTTTAGGCACTCTTTTACCTATTGATTAACAACAACATATAATATACTATTGATAAGAATAGGAAAGAAGAGGCTTATATCTCCCCTTATACTCTATAAACTTTATAAGACAAAAACAGACAATTTTATATCTGTCTTAATTTTTATAGGGTCTTGGCATAGCCTGTCGACCTTACAGGGGTTGTTTTAAAACTTATTTATCTTTTAGTTTACTTTTATTATACTTACTTTAAATTAATAGAAGAGAGATAATTAGATATAGCGCTTCTTCCTAGCTAGGCCTCGTCTCTTTTAGAGTACTTTTATTTTCTGTCTTCTAAAGAAAAGAGGGAGAAGGCCTTAATAAAAAAAAAGCTTGGATTATAAAAAAAGTAGGCAAATTCAAGCTTAACTCGCAACTCACTGTAATAAAAACTCTACCTAAAACAATTTATCAATGGCATATACATGAGAACCTGGAAATGCATAATATTTTCGGTCGCTATCTCCATATACCCAAGTAAATCAATACTGTTCAAAAGAGGGTGAAATTATGTGAAGGCTTATAATAATTAACTTCCGCTACCTGGTTGGGACCAAGGAGCCAACTACCCTAACAACCAACAGCGACACCCAACAGCCAACCAAACACTCACCCATGGACTAGCCAATGACGTGCCATGCTCATTGCATTCCTTTGGGGTTGATTTTGGGATATATTGGGTAAAACGGTGAATTTCATCACCTCATTCCGCCTTGCTTGTTCTCCTGGACCTCTTTACACCAGTTCACTTAATATTTCACTCTCTACGATACAGTATTACCAAGAAGTAATCATCGAAAACTCGAAACAAATATGGCGCAAGAACACAACAGCCACAATGGATCACTTCCAGGTTATTACCCCGGGAAAAAGGAAGGTCCTTACCAACATTGTTGACTTCATGGCCAAAAAACACCCCCAAGCTCTTTTTGCAGAATTTCCTGTCTCGCCCACCTCTTACGATGTTGGTTATCGCAAGATCACTTATGAGAATATAGCTAATGCTGTCAACGGAGCAGCTTGGTGGCTTGATGAGTCTCTTGGTGGCCCAGGAAAGAGTTTTGAAACACTTGGATACATGGGAGTGAACGATCCACGCTACAATATCATGATTTTAGCTGTGGTGAAAGCTGGATATAAGGTGAGAAATCTCGTGGTAGCAAGTATATGTATGACTGGAGATGACCTAACCCAACTTGCAGTTATTTCTCGCTTCTCCTCGCAACAGTAGTACAGCACACTCCCAGTTACTCAGCTCCTTAGAATGCAAGACTCTGATTGTAACTGATCGCACCTCGCCTATGATTGCTGGTGTTCTCTCTTCACAAGACCTCAATGTCTTGAAAGTTCCTGCTATACACGAACTGTTGGATGGGTAAACCCGTCCCTAACCATATAGCAAGACATGGGAAGAAGCGAAACACGATCCACTTCTTGCTCTCCGCAAGTAAACAAACATTTCATCTTTCCAGTCATCATTTTTCCTTCGTTTTAATCTGTTCACCGCGTTTCCCCTAGAAAATTCGTCAATTTTCAAAATTCTTTCTTCCGGCTTCAGAAAAATCAATAAAAAATACTGATTCTTCCATCTTCTAGACACGTCTGGCTCTACGGGCATACCGAAAGCACTGGTTTGGACCCACGAATTCGCAGCCGCGTATTACAATATGAGTCAGCTCGACCCTCCTCCAGGGTATGAAAGCCAAAACAGGCTTTATCAGGACAACCGGGTTATTTTCTTCTTTCCACCATTCCATGTAAGTAATTTGGAACAGGTGGGAATGGCTTCCCAGCTTGGTCATAAGCTCGCTTCATGTCGGCGCCTTGCCTGACTCTCTCGGGACTAGCATGAACACCATTGACTGGGTCCCTATTGATTTTCTGGCAGAAGTTTTGGTGGAATTGTCTTTCTTCAATGCAACAACCGAGTCTCCCGAGAGAAAAGCATCAGTCTATCACCCCTAGAATCCCCGCACCACATCTTGGACTGAACTTCTTCCTGCCATCGTTACGACTCTAACTAAACCAAAGAAAACACCGGTTGAAGTCATCCCTTTCGACGACTGGCTGAAGCGGATACATGCCGATGTAGAGTCCGGCGGTTCTGACATCGAGGCGCTTGTTAAACGAAACCCTGCGGTCAAGATCCTTGGTATTTATGAAGGCCTCGCTAAGGAGCAAGGAGAAGGGACGAAATTCACGACGGACGGAGCACAGGCTGCAAGCGCAAAGCTGAGGGATTGTGAGGCTATTAGACCGGAATGAGTTGAGAGGTGGTGTCAGGGATGGTTTAAGAATGAGTGAAGAGGGTATTCTGAAATCCGTGGCGCTACCATGTAGTGTATAAATCTTGATTTGATTACTTAAAAAAAACGTGTTTATACTGAAAATTGTTACTAATATAACGAAGTTACTCAATCGACATTCCACATGAATATACTTCCGATTTTATAAATTCATACTATAGGTAGTTTGATTGGGTTTATGTATGGCAGGCGGTACGGGTTCTTGGTTCTGTAATGTGGCCGGTGCCATTTTCAATTGACAAACAGAATTAATAGGTAGTTTAGACACATAAATTAATAAGTATCTATCATCGAAAAACGACCATTCACCCCTAGAGGACCTAGTCTTACAGTTAAAAGTTAAAAAAGAGTTCATAATGAACCCTATTGTCTATACAAGAACGTCATCTTCTCTCCCAAATTAAACCAAGATCCCCAAGTCTACCGAGTAGGACGCCGATCTGCTTTTTTTAAGTTTCAACTAAATGCTATTGTTTGTTCCTGTTGTTTATGCAGAGACACCAAGAGCAGAGTTGAAAGCATCGAAGCCTGACCATTTAAGGCGGCTAAGTTAGGCAGCGGCGTTGCATGCGGTTTCTTGTGCGTTGCAATCACTGACAGCTCCTGAGGCAGCACCAGAGTTGATAGCGTTGGCACAGGCGTTGTTTTGGATGGCACAAGATCTTTGAAGAGCGGCTCCGCTATTGACGAAAGTGTTGCCGTTTACGGAGAATGGACGATCACCAGCGGATGAAACGACAGGTGGAGGGGCTCCACCAAGAGTTCCGGTGAAAGTTTGGACGTTGGTACCCGTGGCAGCGGTTGAGGCTCCTGAACTTGAAGCTCCACTTGCAGATGAGGCCTGGGATACGGCGGATTTTGTTGCCTTGGTAGCAGCTTTTGTGGCGCTGGCAGTGACAGATGCACATCTACAGAATATCCGAGTCAGTATTATCCTCTGGAAATGTTGGAGGAAGGGGGGGGGGGGGAGTTTATAAGAAATGTCTGAAGAATGAGCATTGCTGTGCGAACACTTCGTTTCTCATTACTTGAGTAGATCTTGTACAATTGCAAAGATTGTTCTAAAGCTTTAGGAAGAATTAAAAAACCAAGTCTCTAATTCTCCTAAATCTTCTCAAATAATGCTTTCAATTCTCCTAGACTGTTTCGTACAATTGAGGTAAAGGTATCCGTAGCTGTTCGTAGAGTAATAAAGACATTTGCTCGAAGAAATTGTGTACTTACGGAGTTGTAGCTGAGGCATTTCCAGCGTTGGCAGTACCATTGCTTGCAGTGGATCCAGATGAGGCAACTCCTGCGATAGCGGCGGTAATTTCAGCCGCGGTGGCATCCTCTACCAACAAGTTCTGGCTGAAGATACATCCCCCTTCAGCATCACCAACAGTGTCACAGGTGTTTCCCTTTCCAGTATTATCGGTTGTATCTCCAGGAGCGAATGTTCCGGAGAGAAGAGCCTCTTGTGCATCAGCTCCGACGGATGCAAGTTGCTTAGCAAGATTGAGAACAATGGCCTTGTTTGTTGCTGCGGCACCTGTGGATGCAGGATCTTGGTGAGCTGCGATGGATTGAATCTCTGGGTTGACAGCTGTGTCTGTGCAGAGAACAGAGGCTGTGCCGACGCCTCCGGTGTTTCTCTCCAAAGCGGCGTACATGAGAGCATCAGCCATACCGGTAACGTTGTTGGCAGCTTTTGCGTTGGTGAAAGCTCGATCGGCAGTGGCTTGGTGAAGACAATCAAGGTTGGCTGGAAAACGTTAGCAGACCGCTGATTAGAGTTTTGGAAAGAAATGTAAGAACTTACTGATTGCTCCTGCACCAGCAGCGGCAGCAGCATTTCCGAGAAGACCAAAGACAGGATCTCCAATCTTGTCTGGGTTGTCAATGTTCAAGTTGACTCGGACACCGTCGAGGAATCGGTCGTGGGAGTGTTCCTGGGGAACCTCACGACCTCTGAGCATTGCTCGAGGAATGGAAAAGACATTCTTTGGTGCTGGGGTTGGGGCAGCAGAAGCGAGGCCAACAAAGGCAATGATGAGGGAGGCGGTTTCGTACTTCATGATGTTGATTTGAAAGGGAGCTGAATAAATTCGATAGTTGTATAGTTAAAAGAAGGACCGGCCTAAGATGTTTGAAAGTGTATTTAAAGAGTGTTTAAAAGTTAAAAGTTCTCAGAACTGGAGACCGAAAGAATGTATATCGAACTGAAAGAGAGACTGAAGATGCGATGATGAGGGAGAAAAAGAATAGAGAGCGGTGCAACAAGAGACTTATAACATGAATAGAAACCAATTTGCGCCACTATGGGCAAGGGGGAACATTTCAAAATCTGGGTCATCTAATGCACAGTAGATCATACCGGAGAACATGGCGTTTCTTGAGGCGTTCGTCCTTTCTCCACCTTGGAGTCTCGACCCAGAAGTCCAATCGATGGACCATGAGGCCATCAACAACCGCTCGGTTAAGCCATACTCCTAGGGAGCCGTGTTACCGAAGTACGGGCAGCGTCATTGTCAGGGTTTCCAGCCGCGCTGAACTCATTCGGTGTTACCTCCCATTGGTGTGGAGGAGGTGGATTGCCCCAGTATTACCGTCTGAAGCTCGTGGAGCTCCTGTCCGTGACCATGGCGGTGGCCGCGTTGAGCTGGAGTATCAGGTTGGATTGCTCTCATGCTACAGAAGCTCGGGGAATGATCTCTATCAGATCATCTCGCGGTTGTGTTTGTGACGTGAGTGGTGATGGGGTGAGCCTTCTCTGGGTTGAGACAACGGATGGGTGTTCACCACGGTACAAATCTGTGCGAAGAAGAGTTATCATTGGTGGCATTTTAAAAGTGGAAGCGCTTTGGGGTAGAAAAAATCGGATGGACTAAGCTTTTTGTAACGGGTGTTGTCTGAAGTCGCAAATCTCAAGGCGAGGATGTTTTAAACCTTGCGATGAGACGGTCACGTGTCTCGGTTGAGGCCGAATTTGGGCATAATTCGAGTGACCCCTGAACTCCTTTATCCCAGGGTTTGCGTGGGCGACGAAAGCGGCAGTGCGGGATGTTCCTCTAGATTGCAATGTTGTGTTATCCTTCTAGTAATATCTATGCTCTCATCAAAAGTGCTACGAGATGATAAAGATGATTTTTCCGGTTATGATTATACCAAAAAGACGTAGGTTGATTTCTCAAATTATACTACCTAGTTCGGTAGAACCTGACTTTGGAAAAACAAGAGCTATGAAGTATTTACCGCCACTCTTTCTTCGTAGCCGGGTTCTGGGGTGTTCGTCCTCGGATCCGAAACTGGTCAGAGAGCGCAGCACCGTAAACGACGGAGCCTCAAATTACACCCAACCTCTTCTCCCAGGTATATCCTCACCATGACAAGTCGACCTGGGAAAGGGGTGGGAGTTCAAGTTAGGCTGCCCCGTGGCAAGTATTGAATTTGGATCTGGAAAAAAATGAAACGAAACGAAACCCTCAGCGTCAAAATACCGGAACTGAACCAGAAAGCAGAAGAGTTCGGATCACGAAAGTCCGATACGAGCTTACCAAAAGTACCCAAATTAAATCGAAAGCTCTCGAAAATTGATTAACAATTAATTTATGACATCGAAGGTTAAAATAAACCAAGAATTGAAATGTGGGGAAGATCAAAGACAAATCAAATCTCTCTTTTGCATTTTGACGAGCGACAGCGGGAGGAAGATTACATGTCTGATCATGATCAGGAGGAAAACGTCGGGATGTATTTAGCGGGATGATCGAGGTAATGGCATAATGCAAAACTTCAGACGATGCGAGCAAAGAAAAGAGCCGGCATGCCACACTTCTGTCGCATGGAGAATTTATTAAAATGCAACTCGATTCGAGTAATGGCAGTTTGATCACCACATGTGTGATGGGATATGGGACGAGAAAGATGACGAGTTAGTGGGGCTTGAACCAAGATAATAGATAATGAGGTTCTTTGAACTCTTGGGAGCAAGTTGAAGAGAATGGAGCTCCTGGTTAAATAAAAACAGAAACGCACAGAGTTCCTTCGCCGTCTCTCCTTACTCTCAGACTCAGAAAAGACGACGACTCCTTAGTATTTATCCGGAGTTGTTGCGAAACTGTGGGCCGTTCAAGAATAATTTCCTCTCAAACTTGTAAAATTTACTTCGAAGTAGAAAGTTCTCCCCCTTGTGTCTAGGGACGCAAATAATGAATAAACAGACGGACCTCTCGTTGTGAATGGGAATGAAACCGATTCTGTAACCCCTTTATGAAGTTTCTTGCTTGCCAGACTCGGGAAATTGATCGTGCCGTGCTAAAACCCAGTAAAGAACCAGAAGACATGAAGTAAAACGGCAACAAACAGCGTTTATGGCTTTTACGAAGTCGTTTGCCATGACGGTCAACGCAAGCAGGCATACTTGACAAACGCCGATTTGCGGGGATAACTTAGTCCCGATTCCAGAGCTTAATTCGAGTCCGGTGCACGGGCCACATTTACACCAAGTGGAGCCCCCTATTCAATCAGCCTGTTTTCCCGACTCAAACATTGAGAACCTTTAGCCAGGAAGGGAAAGGGGATGATAATTTATAAAACCCCCACCGAAAGGTATCAAAGAAATAAATATTGAGACTCCTAAGAGAAGTGGTTCCAACATGTTGCTTCCAATGCCACAAAATAAATGTCTCATATTGCAACTAATCCACCAACACCTCATGCCATACACAGACTTCCCAGAAATACAACTCAATTATGCTACAAAACATTGAACAAACACAAACCTTGTAACGCATAAAAATCAATCCTCTAAATAAGGTCCTTTGACACGACTTTGGCGACCCAAACCCAAGGCTTGAAGACAAATAATGCCATGCATGCGGAAGTGATAATGGCAAGGAATAATTCCGGAAGAGGCTAGGGAAAGATGGGAAACGAAATCAAAAATAGGTTCAAGAAAGCAAAACTTATTTTGCAATACTAAGAAATAGAGGAGATTCGAAAAAATACATCCCGTTTTATATGCGCCATACTCAAAGATAGCCAAGTGCTTGTAAAGACATGGAGAGTAGTTATTGTCCGAAACTCCTACAGACCCGTGAAAAAGAAGTCGGAATGTTAATATTTCGAGGTAAAAGCAACCCCCCCCGCCTAAAAAAGGCTGACGACTTTCAAATTCTATACGGAACGGATTTAAGGATATCACAATTGGCACTTTTCAACTGAGTAGTGAAGCAAAAACCTGAATGATGGAGTACTCGCTGCGGGAAACTCAAACTCTTGTTTTGTTTGCGCCACAGTGTTTGCTTTGGCGCCACACCTCAATATTCCATAAGCTTTTGCACCAGAATCTCGCAGCGGCAAATTTACACTTAGAAAGGAGACTGGCTATGTCACCTACTGAAGGTGTTCTTGATTCAAGGATGAAGTAAGCGTACCTGGTTGCTCGGTTGGCGGCTGTAGGCGGGGTAATGCTATGTACCTATTTTCGAGGACGTCATCACTATTGAAATCTTCCAACAACACCACCAAAATAAGCTGGGACTGTGGATTGATCTCGCTCACTCGTTCCTTTTTTTATCCAGCCTAGGTATTCAATTTCATTACCCCAATCTACATTTGGAGAGCCAGGAACCAAGTGCTGAGTGGCCAAGGTGCAATATGCGGAGTCGCGAATCTGGCCGGACAAAAGTCTCCGCTCAAATTCCTGATATCTCGTTCCTGGCAGGCTTCTTCGGCCAAATTTTGTTTTTTGTTTTTTGGAGAGTGATCTGCCAGACTATGACACCTTGATTATTAATTTTCCTCTCTTTCTCGTTGTTCTCAGCACCAGCACCGGTCCTATGCCTTTATTTTCTCCAATGAGAGCCCAGATTTGGAATCGGCACGGGCGTGGCGTTTGGTGGTACATGGAATTACGGAGGAGCTTAACGGCCAGACTCTTTGAGAATGACGTTCATTCATATTTTTTATATTGTGAAAGTGTTACAGGTGGACATTTTGTTCTGCAATCACACTTTTTCCCTGCAATCTACCTCCTACAAGGGTTCCTACATCGGATGGTAGGTTCCAAGGTGCCACTAAACTCCGATTCCAGGAGGCTCTGGGGAGTTAATACCGTTGCTGAGAGTATCTACTGGTAGATGGCTAGACATCATGATTGGAGGCCTTTGCTCAAGCTATCAAAGACCTGCAGTAGATGCACCGGGTAGCCACATGGGAATCGTCATGATTATTATGATTTGAGAAGTTGTTGTCCGGGGCTGAGAAGTGTCGAGGGTTCTATAAGAGCTGACTCCCACAACACAGCTCTCCCATATCTCATCTAACCCTTCTTCATAGCTATCAAGATGTTGTTCCAATCAGCAATTGGTGTCGGATTCGTCGCCACAGTTGGTGCTCTTCC
Organism: Calycina herbarum; assembly: GCA_001414485.1. Lineage (NCBI taxonomy): Eukaryota > Fungi > Ascomycota > Leotiomycetes > Helotiales > Pezizellaceae > Calycina > Calycina herbarum. The sequence continues at coordinate 167,405 of LLEY01000023.1, read as the reverse complement.
ACAAGCAACATACTCATATCCTCAAGAGCCCTCTGTCAATAGTGCAGCTGTTTCCACAGTTACTTCCATTGCTGGACTTCCAGCGGATCAGATCCCTGGAGCTACCAATGCTGTCCCGCCTGTTGTGAGCAGTCAAGTCACTGGAGTTACAAGTCATGGACCCTTTACAGGCAACGCAACGACGACCGGAGCTCTCAGTAACTCACCTCTTGCTACTGCGGGTCCTACTGCTATGCTCCCACCAAATCCAACAGCTCTAGTTTACAACCCAAATGGGACTCTCAACAACCCGGAGGTTCTTCCTTATCAACCAGCCGGAGGACTGGGAACTAATGGCACCGAGCCTGTTTACCGAGTTCAATCTGATTTCGACTACCAGTCCATTCTTCTTGGTCTTTACCAGGTGTGTATCTTCGACTTTGATTTCGTAAAACTTTACTCATATTTTCCCTAGGAATGGATCGAACTCGATCTCTTCCACTACATCCTCGCCACCTTCTCCGAAGAAGAATTCACAGCCGCAGGCTTAACTCCCAGCGACCGATTCCTCATCGAATTCATGGCCGACCAGGAATCCGGTCACGCCACTCTTCTCAGCAACCTCCTCGGCGGCCCGTCAGGAGCAACACCACAATGCACCTACAATTACCCCTTCACAACCGTTCACGAAGCCTTCGACTTCACGCAAAAACTCACTCGCTTCGGCGAATCGGGAGTCTGGGGATTCCAAGCTCACCTTGATGCTCGAGAAGTAGCCCAACTCCTCGATCAATCCATAGCCACCGAAGCAAGACAACAAATGATTTTCCGACAATTCGCAGGTCTCTTCCCCATGCCCGTCTGGTTCGAGACAGGCATTCCTCAAAGTTGGGCATGGACCCTTCTTGCGCCTTACATCTCCGAATGTCCCTCAAACGCAAAAAGACTAGCATGGCAAAACTTCCCAGCTCTCAAGGTCTTGAACCAACCCAACTCCGCACGCTGGAACGCCACACAAACCGGTCTCAACGAAACCTCAGGTTTTGGACCCGCGGCTCCTTCATCCGATCCTCCAACTGGCGAAGATTGTCTCTCTCGAAACGAAACTGGGTTCTCCTGCCTCTCAGCCGTATCTCAGAATAGGAGTATCCCTCTCAGTTATCCCGGACGAAAAATCATGTTAGAATGGGAGAACCCAGGGAAAGCCGTGGGACCAAATAACAGTTACGTGACAGACACGAAAGCTGGAGCGCCGCAATTCGTGATCTGGGTTAGCCAGTTGAATGTTACGTACTCGCCACTTACGAATATTAGTACGGTGGGAGATTTGAACTATGGCATGACGATTCAGCCGGATGTTAGTACTTACGAGGGGGACCCTGCTATCAACGGTATGTTTACATTCCCTTCGCTCTGCTGGTGTGTGGGGAAACGAATAGGGATTTTGACTAATTTTTTATGTGCAGGGACCATGTTTATTGCCTTGACAGACGCTGATCTACCGTTCACGGCTTTCAATCTGTCTCACGTCAATCCTCACGTTGCTGCTGGTCCTTTCTTGTACCAAGCTGGTTAGGTCTTGACTGTGAAGTCAGATAGATGGAGAGGGGAAGACGTGCTGTATATCAGACCGGTGATTGTTTTCAGTTCGATAATTATAATGTGTAGATTAGTTGTATAGTATATAATATTCTTTTATTTAACTCGAAACGCTTCAGGTCTTGTGCTGTTTGAAAAATTCGTATGCCTTCCATACGACCGTGACTTTGTTTACACACTGTTCTTCCCCATTTTGTTGATTGCTTTAAGAAAATTCCTACCCAGCGTTTCCATCTCACTATTTAGTAATGGTAGACCAACAAGTTGCAAATCTTTTGAATTGAGTTCATGAGAGTTCAGCCTGGTCGAGAAGCTATTTCACTTCAGTGACTGAAATCAGCGATGGCCTATAAAATCAAATACTACAACTAGTAAGTCGTAGTTCTGTTGAACTGAGATGGGCGCCGAGTGAAAGCTCACCCATGTCGAGTAGCCATCTCTCCGGAATGTATTGCCACCAACCACATCCCTCATACATAGATCCCATACCTCAGGACCTTTTCAATTCCATCCCCCTCCCTTCAATTACGCCAGAAACAAGAAACGCCACCAGGCAACCATCATATCCAGCCAATTAGCATAATGCCCCAACCGAACCTTTTTAATACCCTACACAAATCCCCGATAACTCCTAAAACCAGTGATTTTCTTCTCCTTCTTGCCCTCGGCCTCTTTTCCAGGCGATGGCTTATCCTTAACTTTCTTGCCCACGTTTTGTACACCACTATCGCGATTTCATTAGATATCACCCAGACAAGGAAAGGAAGCAAAACTCACCCTCGGCCATAAACCCGAACATCACTCTGAGGCTTGATCTTCACCTTCGTATTTCCTTGCGTGTCAACCGAGTGTTCATCACTCTCAGTGCTAACCGTAGGTGCGGTCCCTGAGAAAGTAGAATGCGGAGCATCATAGGGATGTGGAGGATATTGAGGCTCATGACTCATATTACCCATTTGCGTCGAGGGGGAAGGATCATATTTATGTCGATTAGGATACGTAGTATCGAAGTGATCACTGTCTTCCAATATCGCATCTCGACTTGCATTCCAACCTGAAACTTTGGATGATGGACTCAAGATAGAATCATCATTTCCATAAGCTCCTCCACCCAATAAGGCTTCGGGAGGTTGACGCTCCTCGTGCTTCTTCTTAAAATCCATATGTTCGACCAATTGTGACTCCGTGTCCTGGTATCGTTTAAGAAGATGATCATATACTTTCTGCATATGTTCCGTTCGATGATTACTTGCCGCCAGCGCTTCGTCGATCAGATTTTGACGAATCACATCAATCTCCTTGTTGCTCTCGAACTCTTCCCGGAGCTTTTGGATTTCTTCATCAAAGGCTTGCTTGGAACGGGAAAGTTCCTCTTCTCGTGCAAGGAGCTGCATCTTGAGAATTTCCACCTGTCTGACAGCAGCCTCTTCATTCTCCTTTGCTTGAACCGCCTGGTTCTCGCCCGCTTCATATGTTCGCAAGGAACTAGTGAGTTTATCGACTTCCACGCGTAGTCGCTCCAGCTCATCAAGACTCGATTCGACAGATTGTACTTCTTGGCGAGATGCTAATTCCTTTGCCTCACTCTCAATCACGATATCCTTCAACTTCTCAGTTCTCTGTTTTGCCAGTTGAAGATCCCTCTTCCGCTCCTCACGCTCAACATTCCACTTTTTCTGTTCCTCTCTTAGAACTCGTAACTTGGCTGATAACTCACTCTCCCATTTTCTAGAATGCATCTTGCTCTTCTCGGTTTCTCTTCTGAGCTGTGCAGTAAGACTCTTTGCCTCCTCCAATTTCGATTTGAGAATGGCATTGTCATTGATGAGGTTTTGGATTTCAGCCTCACCTCTGGCCTCCTTGATTTGTTTATTTCGCAATTGACCAATAGCAGAGAGATGTTGATGTTTCAGATACCGCTCGAAATTCAAGTCGTTGCGCAAAAGTTGGATTTCCCGGTGTAGGTATGCCACTTTCAAATTGGAGTCGGTGCCGGTTGAAAGATGTAAAGAGGGAGATCTTGATCTTGGCATTTGCTCGCGAGAGGTCAAGGATGCAAGATAAGCATCGACATGTATGGTTGTCTTTGATTCCGGATTGTGGGAAAGCGCAAGCGAACCAGCGGATTCGTTTGTAAATGTCTGATAGATACTGCCTCGAGTAGGTTTTTGTGAATTCAAGAGGTCGTGGAGTTGATCATGGGAGGGCGATGTAAGTATATGAGGCTGGATCGAAGGACTGAGGGGTCGGTCTTCTGGAGGAATAACTGGAGATTCCGCAACAGAAAGACTGCTTTGCGACAATTTTGTCTGCAGCACATGGTCGTCAGTCTGTTGTCCTACTGCCGTTGATTGAGTATTTCTCCAGCTGTTGTGGCGAGATTGAAATGGAGTCGCAAGGTCGGACTCGAGCGGTGCTGGAATCTCAGAACTCATCAATTTCGGAGCATCTTTGGATCTCGTTGGGTTCGTTTCTTCTGTGTCTTCAATTGGACTATAAAGTGCCATACATTCCGCTACAACGTCGGCAGCAGCACTCTTCATCCATCGATTGCTATCCGTGAGCTCACTTTCGATCGTCATCATGAAAAAGTTTGGATGTAAGACATGGACCTTTCTGAAAGTCTCGGAACGTTGACGAATTTCGGTCGGGTCAACATCGAGGTCATCCGCTCCGGGAAAGTTGGCATGTCTCAGGTATCTTTGAGGCTTGCGAATATAGCTCATGAAATTGATTGGGTAGAGTCCGTAGAGGAAGGTAAAGTAATGCAAAAGCTCAGGAACAGTATCATCGTCGTTGTCCAACAAATATGATAATTTCTCCCATGGTTTTCCATCGCTTCCAGAATGGACAGTCTTCTCGTCGTCACTATCTTCGTCGTTGCCCATAGGGTTGTGATCCGCCTTCTTCCTCTCTCGATCCCAGAACAGCATTCGACTGTAAATGTTGAAGAGGGCGGGTAGATGTTTGGATGCCGATGTAGGGATATGTGGTAGAATCATAATCAAGGCTGTGAGAGACAGAGAAATGACTCTTGTCGAGGTGTCGATTTGGAGGCACCGCAGGAGGTCATCGAAGAGCGGGGTTTGGAGAACCTGTAACAGAGATTAGCAAGATTTGATTTCTCTTCAGGAATCCGAGAATTTTACCTGGTCTAAATGCGGTGGTCCATGGCGCACAAATTCGCATAGAAGCGGTAGTATGGAAATTCTATTTGCTTTTGGGACGAAATGTTTATCGATCAGAGTCAACAGGTCGCGAGGACGCTTCTTTCCATAAGCCAACAGGATTTGTCGAAGTTGCCGTTCCAAAAATCGAGCCGGCATATCAAAATCTTCTGACGCAGCTTTCGCCTTGATTAACCACATGCTTAGCAGTCTTTCTGCCATGACCTCGCTGGTGTTCTTATCATCTTCGACAAATCTCTTCGCACCGTCGTCTTCGTCATATGCCAACGTCCTCAACAGAGCTGCCCGCGCTTCGACCACCAATCCCTTTTCTTCGCCCAACTTGCTTAGCACAGTTATAGACATCTTGTCCCACCATTGTAGTATTCTGCCCGATCCGCGGATGCCAGGTCGTATCATGCCCAGAATGGCGAGAAACGTCGCGAGACGAGAGGTATTGTCCAGCACATGGTTCTGATAGGTAATGAGCAATTCCTCCTGCAGTCGTTGCGCGTCCGATTCCTCTCGTGCTTCATGTTTATCGAGATAAGCATGTATAGTTTTGATCAGATCGTCGGGGATGGGGAGAGTAAGATCCGGGGTGGAGGAGAGGTGAGCATTGATAGCCTTGATTGTGTCTTTCAACGATCTGTAGATTGTCGCAGTCAGTATTTTGGAGGATTATAAATCAATATGAAACAGGAATACCAACCCCAACATTGTCAGTTATAAGCGATCTCCCAGAGCGGGGATATAATGCTGCTCAGAGTCTTCCTGGTGGTCCGAGAGGAGGGGTCATGAACCCAGAAATTGTCGTGCAAATGGTGATGGCAGAGATGGGGTACCGCATAGATAGTTGTACGTGCGAAGAGCTCGCATGCTCCGCCATAAGAAATTATATCAATGGACAATCTCTCGCCGGCGACAAAAGATGTGTGTGATTGGAGTAGCAAGTGAGTGAGTATCAGGAAGCTCTTGACCAAAAGAAACTCCCACCCTGTAAGGTGAAGCCCTGCCCTTCCGATCCGCGGTCCGAGATGCCCGATCTCCGATCTCCGATCTCATTCCCCCTCAGGTTTGCAGTTTTGTGTGGTTTTAAGTCGCTGTCGCTCTTTAAGCAGTACTGACTACGAGTATTGCTGGGATTTTTTGCGCTGAGGATACAAATTCCACCTCCCCGGTTTCTTATTCGCTTCTATAACTCGCTCCTTTAGGTTACCCCTAGTTGATTGTGTTTTGCCTCCCCGCGATTCATTTTCGAGAACAAGAAATCATCTATTTGGAAGGGCGGCAGAGAGAGGCTCATACACTACCTACCTACCTCTAGGTGGACGCGACCTAAGGGTCGTGTCTTCCCTTCGTGTTCTTTTTATGTCTGTCGCCATGTCGAGACCGATGCAGGAAGGCAGGAGAAAAGGAGCCATCTTGGGGCTCGTCACCTCAACCTCAACCTCAAGACAGACCGGCGGATTAGTTGGTTGGAACAGGATATCAGTTTGACTTCCCAACCGCCCATCCAGCTCTTGATGTCTAGGGGTGGTTTGCGGAATTTATTTGCTCCTCTCTTCTCGATTAAGACTTCTTTTCGAGACCTTCAGCCAGTGTCTTTAGAGGATCAGATATATTTTCAATCCACTTCTTGCGGTCTATCACATATCGCCTCTTTCTTTGGCATGTCATTTAAGGTCATCATTGATGAAAGAGAATTTGAAACATGTGTTCAGTAATGAAGGCTGTGAGGCATTCTATGAAGTATCCTTTCTGTTCTAACTTTTTTCTTTCATGAAAGGGGACAAGCAAGAAAAACAAAATCTCAGTTGCCAAAATCAATCGAGCGCTACATCTCACACCACCTTCCCAATCCCCAATCTCTCATGTAAGTTCTCAAGTCCAGCAAACAACCAACACCGCTCCAAAAACCAATCAACCACTCCCGAATCAAACCATCAAGAACAAATCAGCTCATAACGACTCTTTTAGTTCGCGTTGCTTGCCTTGGAATCTGCACTTGCTTGACTTGCTGCATTGGGGTTCTTTTTGGCAGCTGGTTTGTTGGGATTTGTAGGTGCTGCTGTTGGATTATTGACGTTGTTGGCAGCCGGAGGAGGGGGAGGTCTATTGTTGGCATTGTTGGCATTATTCGCAGCGGGTGGTGGTGGAGGTCCAGCTCTCTCAACCACAGACTCAAGATCTCTGTTTGCCTTGCTAGCTTTACTCGCCTTACTTGCTTTACTGGCCTTGCTCGCGTCGCTTGCTGCTTTCCCGGCGGTGGCGACATTGGGTGCTGCTCTGTCGGCTAAGGGGGCGAGATGCCTCGGGGTGAGAGAGGTTGAGGTTCCTTGAAAGACTGGGAGGGCGTTTATGGTGACGAGGGAGGCGAGGAGGAGGATTTTTGGGCTGTTGAGGAATTGCATGTTGAGATTCTTGAGGAAAATGTGGAGGTGGTTGTTGAGTTTTGGTAATTAGAGAGTTTTTTTTTCGGCGTGGTTGGGTTTGTTGATATGTATTAACAGCGTATTAAATGAGTAGAGTAGAGTAGTGACTGCTACTCTACTCTACCTAAGAGACTTTTTATACTACTCTACTCTACTCAACACTACTCGAGTACTACTCAAGTAAGGACTCGAGTAGCACGGACCGATTCGGACCGACGCTCGGGGGAGCCGGGCCTAAAATCGGTATATATTAAAAGCGCTAGATGAGTTTAGTAAGAGCTTTCTATAAATAGTTAGCGAAATTTTCTAAGGTTATATATCTTTAGAGATGAAAGAGAGAGAAGAAGTCTTAAGTTTTTATTTAGTTTTATAGAATATATACTACTTTTTACTATAAAGATAATATATTTTAGCTTAACGTAGTCCACAAGCGAGTTGGACTCCCAAGCGAAATAGGTTTTTTTTCTTGGCATTTTACAAATTATTAAATATCTCACGACATAATTAATTAAATTAATTACAGTATTCAGAATCAGAATCCTCACATATTTCTTCTCCTTTTTGACAAGTTCGTATGTTATAGCCATGTTCCCTATATAATCCACAGCGCCAGCGAGGTACTAGACTCAGGTTCGTACAATCACTATTTTCTACCAAAATTACTTATTCTTGCAAATTAATATTACTTAGGACCTCAAGATCTTGCGCATCTTAGAGAGTAAGTGATCCTCCTTCCTGTAATCGGCGCTTTTTCGTACGACGACGCTAACTAAGTTGATCATTTACTGTACAAAGTATAGCATTCTTAGCTCGTAATAAAGCCACCTTAGTAATTATACACTGTATACCCTTTATAAGCTAGTCTAGGCTATATAGAATCTAGGTCAGAGAACTATCTTAGTATTATGCAACCTTATTTTATATATATAATATCTAGGAATATACCTCTATTATGTTATTTAGGGTCTTTGGTTCCTAAATAGCTAGGAGGCTTGCTAAGGTAGATAGACGTAATAGAGTCCTTAGACGTATATCAAGCTATAAAATCACAGAATCTGAGTTATACAGCACTAAGCCAGATCCTCGAAACCCTCCTCGAATGTTTAATTCAGTTATTATTATATAAAAGGCAGTATAGAATGTAGATAAGAAATCCTCCTTAGAAACATATATAATATAAAGTCGTATTAATTTCTTAAGTTCGGCACTATACAACCTTTTTAACGCTTGATAACATCCTATATTAAGTAGCTAGAGTCTATGAGAGGAATAAGCTAGTATATAAAGAGTAATAATATTATTACTCTTATAAAAAAGCTTAAAATCGACTAAGTAGTAGCTTTTATAGCTATCAAGTATAAAGAGCTAGTAAATACCCTTTATATAAAGCTTTATATACTAATCGAAATGAATAATCTAATCTAGAGCTTATTTATTTATTATCTAGCCATTTGTAGTTATAGTAATTACCTAATCACGTAGTAATTAGCTGTTTTCGTACTAGGAGAAGAGTGTCACGAATCACGTGCCAGCACGTGACAAAGTGAAGTCCAGGCGACGCCCTGACAGGACGAGCACTATTGTAACCCTGGAAAGAAGAAAGGATTGGATGTGGTAGGACATGAAATCCTGGAGGATCTCATTACAGTTATATCACGTGACTCGGTTAGGAGCAGTCAGGTGATGGAGTCCAGTTTTGAGGAGCCCTGAAAATGGAGTCGGACTCCATCTTCGGGACTCCTGCCAAGCAGGACTCCAAACATGAACGAAGGTTCTATATAAGACTGGCACGTCTGCCATTAGATAGGAGCTTCGTGCTCAACTTTAGTTATCAATCTTATCATCTTGTTTGACATCTTTGATATAAGTAACGAGTTCACTTCCAAGTGAACAACCCGGCGCATCTGTACTTCTTACCTGCATACCAACCTTCGAGACTTAGTCATCTTTGTTTAGTTCGTTTGAGTTTCGTTACAAAGAGGTGGTTCTTGTCAGGGCTTGTAGCAAGTGCTAATGAATTGAACTACAGAGGCTGTCTATGTACAAGAAGATTCGATTGTCCTTTCTAAGCCAGAGTCCTTGCTAACTTATATACTCAGTTAGCTCTTTCTAGAGGGTTCTGCTAAGGGTACTCTCGAAGGTTCTGTTACGTCTATGCGTTGCTAAGCGAGGTCACGTGAATGCGTCGCTGGAGTACTCCGAGACTTATTCCACGGGTGTAACCCTTGACATTACCCCCCTTCCTGCTCTTAAAGGTAGGTGTCTAGGGCTACTGTGTCCTCTAACTCAGTAGTAGGTTCCTATGTTAGGTTTGCGTATCCTATCTATTTAACCTTATACTCGAGTCGAGTACGAGAGCCTTTCTCTAAGAGCTTCTTTTGTCGTTAACTTAGTATTCTTTTAACTTACTATTCTGTAGTATCGTCTACTAATATTATAGGTGGTTGATCATCGTCTATAATTTGACTAGGCAGCGGGTCTATAGCTGCTAGCCTTAATAAGTCTATATTAAAGATATTATAGATACTAGGCAAGGTGTCTAGCCTATATATAGACGGGCTAATAACCTTGATAACTATAAACTTAGCGGATCGAGTGTCTAGTTTCTTACTAGCTCTGTCTATCTATATATTCCGTAAGCTTAAGTAAACCTTATCTCTAACCTTATATATAGGAGCGGTATTCTATAAACGATTTGCTTAAGTCTTCTAGTCTTATTATACCCTTGCTATTAATAATTATACCTATTCTATAATAGCCTTAATCTTTGCTACTATTGCTTCGCTCTTTTGAATTAGTGTTTTTATGTTTATAAGTACTACGACGTCTGTTAAAGGGTCGATAGTCTATAATAGATAGCCGTAGCTAAGTTAGAAAGAGCTTATACTTGTTAATATTAAATCCCGTCTATTAAAAGCTAACTGTACTACTAGTAGCTAGTCGGCCTAGTTATCCTAAGCTATATTAATCTACTGCTGTAGAAGTGTCTCGACTTTAGTATTTGCTTGTTTTATTAACTCGTTAGTTTATAGATAGAAGGCTGTAGAGATCCGTTGTTTAATCTATAAGAAGTTATAAAGCGTCTTCTATACTTGTCTAATGAATTACAGGCCTCTATTAGACACTATTACTCTTAGTAGTCTATATAAGCTATAGTATATAGTAATAAATAAGCGAGCAAATTCCTCTAATAATATAGTCGAGTTATAGGCTATAAGAAGCACCTCTTTGTAACGAAACTTAAACGAACTAAACAAAGATAACTAAGTCTCGAAGTGTGACAAACCTAATCTGCTAGCCCTCTAGTAGTTATCCTTACCTGTAGTATATACAGGTGTAGCGGATAATCAGAGAAGTAAGAGGTGGTTCAATTGAAGATCTAAAGCTATAGAAGAGAAGAGAAGGAAAGAGGAGACTTCTAGAGGTCCTATAATATAGAGATAGCTAAGGAATCGATAAGTTATAGGAATGTCGATCCGTTTATAGAAATGGTTCCTAGCCTAGGTAGGAATGGTTCTAGGCTAGGCTAGGAATAGCAGGCTTTGCGGACGCCGGCGAGCAGCCGTACGCGAGTCACGTGCTCGGCGGTGGCCAGGTCCGTAACATTACCCCCCCCTTTGAGTAGAGCTCGCCTGCGAGCTCTGAACCTACTACCTTATAGGTAATTTATCCTTGTCCTTATAATATTCCGGCTCGTCTATACTATCTTCCTAGCTCTATAACTATTCTACTAAGTACCTAGGAGGCCTTAGGAGAGAAGGATTTAGAGTATAAAACTCTTAAAGCTTATATAGGCAGCCTATAAAGTCAGAAGCTGGGTACTAGGCTAGGTCTAGCTCGCTTTATATCTATTGAACCTAGTATTATAATTTTCTATAATAGCCTCTAGAGGCTAGTACTTAGTCTACATCCTATTCGTTATACCTGTTAACTATAATAGGCAGTCCTAGTTCTTATAGCTGGCCTAGTAGCGGATTATTAGAAGCTTTACAAAGCTTATCTATAAAGATTACAGGTTATATTTTAATTGTCGGAGGTAGATCGACCTAGAAAGCGTTTCTAACCTTTTCTAGGACTATATATAGACCAGCTATCTGCTAGTCGAGCTTACAGCTTAGGCAGTCTATATTCTACGTCTTTGTCGATATATAGACCTTGTCGCCTATAGCAAAGTCTACTAGTCGCCGGTGCTTGTTTACTTACTTACGCTAGCGTTCCTAAGCAGCCTCGATTCTCTTATAGGCGGTTTCCTAGGCGCTATATATACAGGTTGCGTACACAACTGCTTCGTCTTATGAAAGCTGTTTACAGACGCTTATTAGCTCTTCCGAGCTCTGGCGGACCTAATCAAAGCTAGTACGTAGCATGTAACCAAGCTCGATTTATATAGGCAGAAGAGTCGTCGAGTCCTAGGGAAGTGTAGCTTAAGCATAGTCTATAATCAGCATTAGTTTAAACTAGTTATCTTAATAGTAGTTTATAAACAAGCGAAGGCGTTAGTTAATCTACTAGTTTATATTCTTAGTTTAACTGTCAGTTTATACATATACAGCTATAGATAGCTTAATCTTAGTCCCTAGGATCTAGTTAAACTCTTACTAGAACTCTAAGACGAATTATAGACCGCGGTTAGAGATAATAGTATCTGACAGTCTATAATAGCGCTATACACGGTCGAGGTAGATCCGCGTAGTCTTTTTTACGTCCGTAGTCTTTAGGTAAGGGATAGAGACAGATCTCTTACTTAGCCAGTAGATAAAGATAATAATCATATCTATCCTAGACTTATTAGGAGGGAATTCCTTAAAATTAACTAATATATATTACTATAAGCGATCCGGGATAGGCAAGGGGTTGAGGAGTCTAGGGGGGCGGTCTTGCGGCATATAAGAGCGACGGTAGGTCTAGCAGTTATAGACGAATCGTTGTATATCTAAACGAAGGTGTAGCTAGTAGTAGCGGTCTATAACTAGCTTTAGGGTCTTAGATTGTCTAAGGTAGGCTACTAAGACTTAATTATAAACCTCGCTTAGTAAGCGTACTTTGAGATCGTCGTCCTTAGGTAGGATAAGCCGTTCTTAGTATAGTAGGAGGCTGTTACAGGTTGTCTAGCTGGGGCGTTCGTCCGTAGCGTACTAGTGGAGAGCGTTAAGGCCCGTACTCGTACGATTAGCTTATAGGATATTATCAATTAAGTTATATAGTCTATTAGCTACTCTAACAGGTGTAATATCTATAGAAGGGTCTAAGTCTAGGTCTGTAATAATCTATAAGTCGAGATTCTCGGGCTGTAAGAGGACTTGTATATAAGTAGATATCTTTATTACTATTTAACTATCTACTTCTTAGTCCTAGCGAGTAAGGGAATCCGCTTAATTCTAGCTACTAGGCTTATAAGTAAGTAGGAAGTTAAATCGAGAGAGGGTTTTAGCCCAGCGGCTTGTCGGCTAGACAAGGCTTTAGTTGTTATAAAGTACTCGAGAGCTTTATAGTCTGAAACGACCTATATCTGGTGTAGAGACTCTTCGAGCTTAGGTCTCTAGGCTTCTAGAGAACGTATAATAGCTAGTATCTCTTTATTATAAATCGGGTAGTTAATCTTAGCAGGTATTATTATCTTAGAGAAGTAAGCTACAGGGTGCTACTCTTGACTCGGCTGTAACTGAAGGAGTATACTACTAAGGACGTCGTCAGAGGAATCGGTCTCAACTATAGACTTATATTACGGATTAAAGTGTATAAGAAGAGGTGCATTAATAAGCTGGGCCTTCAGCTTAGAGAAGGCGTCCTAACAAGCAGGTGTCTACTAAAACAGCTGGTCTTTACGAGTTAGAGCTGTTAACGGGTGTGCGACTCGTTCGTAGTTGAGAATAAACTTCTAGTAGAAGTTATAAAAGCTAAGAAAGGACTAAACACCGCGGACTATAATAGGGCGTTCCTAGTTACAGATCGTTTCTATCTTTTCCAGGTCTACTTTAATCCTATTAGTGCTTATATAGAAGCCTAGGTACTTTGTACGAGTAACGTTAAACTCAGATTTCTTGATATTAGCCTATAAGCCAGCTTTACAAAGCTGTAAAAGGACCTTATAGACATGTTCCTAATAGTCTAGCTCGTTCTTAGAGTAAATAAGAATATTGTTAAGGTAGGTAGTACAAAAGTCGTCTAAATAGTCGAAGAGTACGTCGTTTATAAACCGTTAATATGTTATAGGTCCGTTAGTTAGTCCGAAAGGTATAACTTTATACTTATAAGCTCTATAACAGGTCTAGAACGTTATTAGTTCCTTAGACTCAGGGTTAATCTAAATCTAGTAAAAAGCTTGTCGTATGTCTAGCTTTATAAAGATACAAGCCTTGCCTAGACAAGCAAGAGTTTCGTCGATTAACAGAAGAGGATACTAGTCCTTACAGGTTAGGTTATTCAGCTTACGGTAATTAATATAGAACTATAGAGAGCTGTCAGACTTCTTAACAAAGAGAATCGAGGCTATAAAGGGGGCTTAGCTGGCCTTAATAAAACCTTTATAAAGGTTCTTAACAAGGTATTATTTTATAGCCCAGAGCTCGTCCGTTAACTGGTGGCGGAGGGGGCTATAGGACAAGTCGTCTACGTTCTCGTCTATAAGTTCGATCTTGTAGTCGTATAGGCGACGAGGGGGAAGAGTATTAGACGCAGCTTTAGAGAAAACGTCTACGAGATCCTAGTAGGCTCTGGGAAGGCTTTCTTAGACCTGTAAGTCGTCTTTTTAATCCGTAAGCTTTTTTTCTATTAAGTAATCGATCTTATAAAGAGAGGTACTAAAGGCCATAGTTTCAGTGTCTTATAGGTTATAGCGATATATAGTAGTACCGATAACAGCGATGTCTACTAGTGGCAGGTTAAGGCGTACACGTTTTAGGCGCGCTATAGAGGCTTTACGGATATCTAAACCTATAAGAGCGCGGTTTATATTTCGTAAGTTATTTTAGCAGTTCTAGTACTCGCTATGACGTACGGCTAGGGGTGTAGTAGACGGGCGCGCTAGGATCCGAGGGACTGGCAGCTCGTTAATAAGGCTTATAGACAGTTGTAGGTCTTCCTAGTATTTATATATAACCTGTTCTTCTAGGGCCTGATCGCGGCGATCCGCGTTAGCTTAGTGATCTAGGTTTAAGGGCCGAGTCTATAGGATCCTAGGATCTAGGAGGCGTAGCTAGACAAGGTTAGGAGAAGGAGGGAGATCTGTAGGCTATATAAGTCGTCGCTAGCAGGGGTTAAGTTATACGTTAAGCTAGTTAAACTATATACGCTTAAGAATAAGGTCTTAATAGCTAGTATTAAGGAGAACTATAGGGACGTTATACTGTTTATAGCCGTCTATATATAAGTAAAGAATAATATAGCGGTTCGTAGACTGTCGACTCTGTCCGTCAAAGCCGTGAACTGTAATAGGAGTAGGAAGAGTATAAATAGTTAAAGGGAAGAAGCGAGCCAGTCTCTAAGCGAACTTTATACTAATAAGTATAAAGCTGTTTACTCTAGTATTAGCTAGAGCAGAGGTTTTAAATCCGTATCTATTAAAAACTAGGTTATAAGAGACTGTGAACTGTTTTCCTCTAAGTAGCTAACTTAGATCGATAGCTAACTAGCCAAGACCTCGGTAAAGCAAGCCTAGAGGGGAGACTTTCCCTAGACTTAGTCGTTTTCTAACTATTCTAAGTCGGACGTAGGCTCTGTAAGCTTATTAACGTCCGTAATAGGCTTAGAGTTCTTAGGGCATTCGCAGGCATAGTGCCTAGTCCTCTTACACTTGAAGCAGGCGTCGTCCGGTTCCTTATGAGCAGGCGTCGGTTTACGTGATAGTCTATAAAGGCGGGGGGCCAGGGCAGGGGAGGTTATATAGAACGCAGTTTAAGTAGTAGTAAAAGTTCCAGCTAGGCAGGAGGTAGTAGTAGCAGTTACAGGCCGGGGGGTGAGACGAGCGGTCTATAAGTTGCTTCTACGGAGCTGAAGTCTTCGTAAGTTCTTATCAACAAGTCGACACTTGTTTGCTAGGGCCGTACTTATAAGCAGGACGTCTAAGAATGGTAAGACAGACTGTTATAGAGGTGGCGTAAGCTTGTTATATAAGTCGGGCTGTAAGTCGTCTGTCGAGATCCGTCCAGTACCCGCAAGGTATAAGAAGCAAGTATAGAAGGTTACGAAAGTCTCGTTATCTCTTATAACGAGCCGGCGGAATTCGATATAGGCGTCCTACGCTTTAAACAGGTTCTCTAAGATATCTATAAGATATACGATTATTTCTTTTATAGACTAAAACGGCTTAGGTCCCTTCTAGTAACAGGGTATAAGATACTTCTAAGTAATATTAGCTATATAGTTAAAAACGTAAGCTATCTTTGCTTCCTCTAGCTTAAACATAGAGGCGTTAATAAGGAACTTATCCTTAATCTAGATCTTCTAGTTGTCGAAGGTTAGAGACGAGCTATCTATTAAGGGCTTAGTATCCTTAAGCTTAACTATAAACAACCTATGTTATCCAGTTTCAGATAGGGTATTCCCTCGCGGAGGGGTACGGACGTTGTCTAGTTATTCTCGTAGTAGGCGGACCTGTTCTAGGGCTATAGCAAGCTGTTGAGCGTCCGTAGGCTGGTTGGCAGACATCGTTGTAGACGACTCAGTTGTAAGGACAGAGGGTATAGGTAGAAGAGCCCCAGGCTCTTATACGCGGTGGTGGGCGCGGGTACGTAGGGCTGTATAAGACGCTAGTAGCATCTACGGGCGGTCTATACAAACCATAGGTGTCGTGTTAGAATCGCAATAGATATTCTAATCCTTCCTAGGAGCAGTAGTAAATAGAGAGAAGAAGAGAGCTTTAGATAATATGACAAACCTAATCTGCTAGCCCTCTAGTAGTTATCCTTACCTATAGTATACACAGGTGTAGCGGATAATCAGAGAAGTAAGAGGTGGTTTAATTAAAGATCTAAAGCTACAGAAGAGAAGAGAAGGAAAGAGGAGACTTCTAGAGGTCCTATAATATAGAGATAGCTAAGGAATCGATAAGTTATAGGAATGTCGATCCGTTTATAGAAATGGTTCCTAGCCTAGGTAGGAATGGTTCTAGGCCAGGCTAGGAATGGCAGGCTTTGCGGACGCCGGCGAGCAGCCGTACGCGAGTCACGTGCTCGGCGGTGGCCAGGTCCGTAACACGAAGGTTAGTATATAGTAAGAAGTATAAACACGCCGGGTTGTTCACTTAGAAGTAAACTCGTTACTTATATCAAAGATATTAAATAAGATAATAAGATTAATAACTAAAGTTAAGTACGAAGCTCCTATCTAGGTAGCAGACGTGCTAGTATATATAGAACCCTTCGTACTACCTAGATCCCTATATAAGCCTAGATCCCTAGATTCCTTTAGATCCCTTAAGAGATCTAATAGGATCTATTACGTAACCTCTAATAGTTATCTAATAGTAAGATCCTAGAATACCTAAATACCTTTATATTACTAATTCCCTCTTATACTACCTTCTATTTCCTAGATATCGTACCTTATCCTATTAGAGCGCTGTCTAGACTACTTACTACGTATAACGTGATTCGTAACACTATCCCCTTCTTAGCCTAGCATATCCTCACGCTTAAGTATAAGCTAAGGAACTTAGTTAAGGTACTAGTAGTATCCTTTCCTTTCTATTATATCCTACCCTATATAGAAGAAGAAAGAAGAATATATACTTCTTATAAAAAGTATTAAAATAGTTTATAATAAAATATTACTATACTCTCGCTACGCTTCTTAAAAGTATAGATGTTTTATAGATTCCTTTTAATCTTCTTAATATTCTAAATATATTCGGTTAAAGCTAAAATATAACAGGACCGATAATACTTAGGAGAAGAACGTTCCTTATACTAGTAACTAGGCCTTTATCGAAAAATAAGAGGAGAAGCTAGAGAGAGAGGAGGAGGAGGCGATGGCAAGGATTCTACGGTTACGAAAGTAGAAGGCCTTTCTAAAAGAAAGATAGTATAAAATATCTTATCGAGGTCTTCGTTTTCTTAATAAACTTAACATTACTAAAGAGATAGAAAAGAAAGAGAAAGAGGAGAAAGAGAGAAAGGAAAAAGAATAGTAAGAGGCAGAGGTTGCCTACCTAGCAGCCCTACCTATTCCTATTAGTTTCTAATCCGAGATAGGTCTTAACCTAGCCTTTCTTAAAGCCTTTCCTTTAAACTACGAGATATAGATAAACTTAGGTTTTATTAGTAGAACTCTTAAAGTTCTACTAGGTAACAGTTAAAGTTACTTTCTAGTTCTTAAGTATTTTCTAAGTATAAGTAATCTAACTACTTAATTAAATACTTAACTTATCCTTTAATAAGTTTATAGTTAAGAATCCTCTTAACTTTGTATTTAGCGTTTAGGTTTACTAGTTGAATTTCTATAAGTAGAGCTAGTAGTACTCTTAGTAGTACTAGTTTAAGTAAGGATATATAGAATACTAGGTAGATGTTTATTATCCTTAGTAGTACTAATTTATAGTTCAAAGGTCCTTTAATATATTTGATTTTAAATAGTCTAAGTTTTTTATAATCTAGTTTATTACTTAGTCTTTTTATATTAATATTCTTTTATACTAAGTAGACTTTATCCCCCTCTTTTAGTATTAGTTCTTAACTATATCGTTTATTATAGTAGTATATATTTCTTTCTACTATAAATTATAAGTCTTTTATAAGTTCCTTATATAGATTCTTAATTTTCAAGATATAAATATAAGTAAGTTAGTTATTAATAGTTATAGATAGTAGTTCTTAATATACTATTAATTTATACCTAAAGTTAGTATAGAATAGTATAATAAGTATTATTTCTATTACTAAACTATTATAGGTAAACTATGTTAAAAGTAGTAGTTCTACCTAGTTATTTTACTAGTAGTTTATATAATAACAAAGGTATATTTTAACTACTTAATTTATTTGTTTATTTCCTTTATTTATTTATAGGTAAAAAGCTGTTAAAAGCTTCCTTTTCACACCTAATCGTTCTATAAGAGCGATCTAAAATTTAGAAGTAAAGAGTTTATCTCTATCTAAGAGTATTTCTTTAAGTAGTCTATATCTTAAGACTACTTCTTTAAGGAATATAAATACTAATTCCTTAGCTATACTTAACTCTATATATACTATAAGAATTATATATTTTATAAGTCGTTCTATAATAACTAAGATTATATTATATTTAACTCCTATTATTAGATCTTTAGATTTTAGTAATTTAATAATAAAATCTATAGATATTAATTTCTAAGATACTTATAGTATTAGAGTAGTATTTATCTATCTATATAGAGTATAGTAGGAAGCCTTATTCTAGGTATAGGTATTATATTCTACTATTACCTCTTTAACTATTATAGATAACTAATTAATATAGTAGTATTATCTTATCTTCTAGAGGGTTCTTCGAATTCCTTAGTAACCGTAAGCAGGCATAGTATAGTATTCTTATATAAATTCTTTTATATATAAACTAGGAACCTATAGTTTCCCTTTTATATACTAGTTATAACCTTTATATATATTCTAAATTTTATCTATCTATATATTATTTATTACTACTATCTTATATATAGTAGGTACTAAGTCTCTATTCTTAAGAGTTTTTAAGATTATAATCTTTTTATACTCTTTATTTCCCTTATATCCAGGTTTCTAGCTAAGAGTATTAGCTCAAGTATTCGACGTTCTTTTTATATATTAAATAATAATATTAAATCCTCCTAATATCTCTAACTATCTAGCTAATTATCTTATTATAAGTTCCTTAGTTATCGTAAACGTCCTAAGATTCTCGTAGTCAGATAAAACTATAACTAGGTGTTTTACTAGCTATAAATAAATCCTCTAGTATTCTAAAGCTAATACTATAGTAAGTAATTCTTTATTAAAAATACTATAGTTTTATTATACTAGGTTAAATATCTTAGAATAATATATAATAAGTATAAGTTTTCCTTTATTATTTAGCTATAAGTAAACCGCTCCTACTACTATGTCTAAGGCGTCTATTTTAATCGTACTAGGCTTTTCTATATTAAAATTATATAGAATAGGTTCTTTTATAAACTTTACTTTAATTTTCTAAAAAGCGTCCTCTATCTATTTATTCTATATAAACTTAATAGCTTTCTTAACTAGTTCTAACATTAGTTTAGTAATCTTTATATAGTCTCAAATAAATAGATAGTAAAAGTTTATAAATCTAAGGAAGGACTATACGTCTTTTATATTTTCTAGTAACTTCTAGTTTAAGACGTCTTAGATCTTTACTAGATCTATCTCTATTTTCTCTAAGCTAAATACCCATCCTAGGAAAAGAGTCCGAGTTACTCTAAACTTATATTTTAAGAGTTTTAACTAAGAGTTAACTTTTATAAGTTATTATAAAACTTCTTTAACATATCTCTTATATTCTTCTTCTTTTTCTAAGAAGATTAAGATATTATCTAGGTAATAAATTACTATTACTCTTAGAAGATCTCTTAAAATGTTATTATTTTATCTCTAATATATAGCTAGTATATTATAAAGTCTAAAAGGTATAACTATATATTTATAAAAGCTTAATAGTAAGGTAAATACTATCTTCTATTCATCCTCGACTTTTATTTATATAAGTCTATAAACGTTTTATTAATCTAATTTCGTAAATCGTACTACCTTACTTAACTTATCCTATAAGTATTAGCTAGGTAGTAGTAGATAAGCGTCCTTAACCGTAGTATAATTTACTTCTTAGTAATTAATATATACTCTTCTGTCTAGATCGTCTTTCTTTTTAATAATAAGCATATTTAAGGTAATTAGTAACTTAGATTTTCTAATATATCCCTTCTTAATACCTTCCTTTATATAACTTTCTATCCTCTATAGGCTTTTCTAGTTATACAACCAAAGCTTCTGCTTTAAGAGGTAATAACCCTCTTTTAATTTAATCTTATAATCCTATAAGTAATGTTCTAGCAAAGCTTATAAGTCTTCTAGGTTCTCAAACAAAGCCTTAAATTCTCTATACTATATAAGTATTTCGTTATCAGCTGTCTTACTAACCTATAGAGGACCCTAGGCTAGGTGTCCTAGCGTCTTAGAAGAGGTGGCGCTAACCTTATTCTAGCCTTATAGTTATAATTACAAACCTATACAATTATATTAACTAAAGGTTATTATTTAAGCCTTTTAATTAATATCTAGATTATGTTTCCTAATCTATAATATACCTAGTATCGCTTTCTTACTTCCTATTTTAATAATATCGAATTATATATTTAAGTAGTATCTTTTAATAGTAATATTTATTAGAATAGTTTACTAATCGATAATTCTATCCTAGTATATAACGTCTATTCTATTAACTACTCCTAGATAGTATAGCTTTATACCTTTAATTAAGACGTTCAGCTTCTTCTAAGCTATTAGAGAAAGAAAATTACCTATTACTCTTAAATTAATTAAGACTTAGAGTTCCTTTCCTCTTATCTTCGCTATTACTATAAGTTGATTTTCTCTAGAGGTAGTATTTAATTCTCTAATTATCAGTTAGTAGAGCTCTCTCTATACTAACTCTGTTTCTTAGTCTATATTATATTTATTTATTTCTTAGAAGATTATATTAAATAACTTCCTACTTTATAATTCCTAAAATATTACTCTAACTTTTTCAACTAAAGCGACTATAGTATACTAGCTTCCTATTTCTAGTATAGCTTCCCTATTATTAAGTAGCGTACCTAAAAAACTAGGTTTAGAGCGTCTTATAAAGTTGTTAAGACCCTACTATTACCATTCGCTAGTTTCTTCCTATAAATCTACGACTATCTAAATATCTCCTATCTTAGGTATATTAAATAGTTTACTAGACACTGCTTATTCTAGTCTAGGTTCTTTAAATTTAATAGTTTCCCTTCTAGTAATAAGGCTTACTAAAGTTATTCTGTCCTATTTATTTTAAACTATTTTATAAGTAGTTAAAATAGTAAGGTTAATCCTTTAAGTAGAATATAGGCTCTAGAAATTAGGTTTCTAGTTTTCTATATATACCTATCTATTCCCTCTTTTAAAAGTTCTAATAAATACTTATATCTCGCCTTATTTAGGCTTATATATTCCTAGATCTACTTCTAATAAGTTAGATATCGATTCTAATAACTCTAATAAACTTATTAATAGTAGTAATTTATATTCTACTTAAAAGGGCAATTTATAATCTATTTCTAACTATATATTATAATATTCTTTAAGTAATAGATCTCTATTATTATTAGTATCTTATACCTTACTAACTTATAACTTAATTCCTTTATTTAGCTATAAGTATATAACGCCTACTATTATATCTATAGCGTCTATTTCAATTTACGTGCTATAACCTCTAGCCTCGAGTTCTTCGTCTATAAGTTCGATTTTTTCTAGTAAAGCTACTTCTTTTTAGATAGTAGCGTTAGCTTATTTCCCTTTAAAGTCTTTCTTCTTACTATACTTATTTACTTTATAGCTAGGAAGACTATAGTTATAACACAAGTTCTACTTATATTAACGATTTCGTTCTTTCTAGGACAATCCTCTCTTCTAAGAGTTTTCTTTCTTAGATTCCTTTCCTAGAACCTATAATTTCTAAGTAGTATCGATTTCTATAAGATCTCTATAATCTTTTCGTCTACTCTTTCTATATTAATAACTATAACTTCCTTTCTTCTTTAGATTTCTTTTATAAATATAGTTATTAATCCTAATTATATTATTTATTAATTTATTTAATATATCTAGAAAATCCTCTTATACGATTTTATCTTTTATATTATCCTTAAGTCTATAATAGAATTGTTTATATAATACTTTATCGTTCTATCCTATTTATATAAAGTACTATTGAAATTATAAAGCGTACTTAGCGGCTAACCCCTTCTACTTAAGTATATATAAAGCTCTAACTGCCTTTTTCTTTATATCAACATCCTTAAAAGCCTAGTTAATTCCCTCCTTAAATCCTTAAACATTTCTAAACAAATCCCTTATTTTTTTAGACATCTAAAGAGAGACTTTTCTATTAGCTATTTTATTTATCTAGTAATCCTCTAAGTATAGTTCTAACTAGTTATAGGCTGCCCCTTTAAGACAGGTAGACAACTATATAACCTAGTTAGTTTTACTTAGAAACTAGGTATAATAAAAACTTAAGTAGAGGGAAGCTTTTATTAAGAATTTAGCTAGCTTCTTAGACAAGCTATCGAACAGCTTTAGAAGAGGAAGTTTCACTTCCTCTCGAAGAGTAGTAACTAGTGTAACTAGTGTAACTAGGGGGTCCGCAGCTAGCCTTAGTAGAGCAGTTCTCAGAGTAGAAGAGGTTGCCGACATAGTAGCAATCTTACTTCTAAGCAGGTGCTTAAAGTATAACGAAACTTAAACGAACTAAATAAAGATAACTAAGTCTCGAAGGTTAGTATATAGTAAGAAGTATAAACGTACTAGGTTGTTTACTTAGAAGTAAACTCGTTACTTATATTAAAGATATTAAATAAGATAATAAGATTAATAACTAAAGTTAAGTACAAAGCTCCTATCTAGGTAGTAGACGTGCTAGTATATATAGAACCCTTCGTGCTACCTAGATCCCTATATAAGCCTAGATCCCTAGATCTCTTTAGATCCCTTAAGGGATCTAACAGGATCTATTACATAACCTCTAACAGTTATCTAATAGTAAGATCCTAGAATACCTAAATGCCTTTATATTACTAATTCCCTCTTATACTACCTTCTATTTCCTAGATATTATGCCTTATCCTGTCAGAGCGCCGTCTAGACTACTTACTACGTATAACGTGATTCGTAATACTCTTTGCTTAAACGGTCTATGAACACTACTATTATATTAGAGCCTTTACTTATAAGTAGTAGTCTAATAAAGTCGATAGAGATCTTCTACTATTACTACTTAGGAATTAGTAAGAGACGAAGTAGGCTTTGTTTACGATCTCTCTAAACCTTAGTACGTTTATAAACTCTATAGTTATAAATAAACTACTTAACTATTATAACGGTACGAAACGGATAATACTACAAAAGAGGCATATAGAAGTACGTTCGATAGAATGACATATCCGAATACTAGGCTCTAATACGAAGGAAAAGACTAAATTAGTCTTTCCCGATAGAGAGGAGGCAGCTATTTATAAGAGGTTCGGACAATAGTAAGTCCGGAAGCTATCTGGCTTTTCCAAAACCTGAAACAACATCTGTATCGTATCCTATTCGGCACGTAGACTCGGCAATTCCAATTCCGATCAATTCCTAATAGTTCTATCACAACTATAGTCTATAGGTTTAGCTAGAAGAACTCTCTTAAGACTATTATAATTGTCCTATTCTTACTAGGATAGCTTATAAGTATAGAATTATAGAGTTCCTATATAATTATAGTCTATAGTAGCTTATAGTCGAGGATCTATAGTCTACCTCTAAACTATAAATCACTGTTCTTATTAACTAAGTAGTTAGAGATAGAGACTTTAACTAGAGAAGCGAGGTCTACTAGAAACACTCTATCTCCTTAGTAGATAGTATCTATAAGACGTCTAAAGTTCTTATCTTATACCTTTCCTTCTTTCTAGAGGTTCTATAGTTGGTCTATAAACGCTTACTACGTCGCTACGTTGCTTACTTAATTCCTCTCGTTTGTTAATACTAGTACTAGCTATATAGTATTTCCTTAAATTATTCTATCTAGAATTAATTATACTATTCTATAATTAAGGCGTTTATCTCCCTCCTCTAGGAGGTCCTAGTCTCTCCTTATTAATATATCTAGTAGTCCTCTCTCTTTACTTAGATAGTATTAGATTATTAGATTAAACTTACTAAGTATTAACTACTACTATATTTATCTTTTAGATAGTTTATAGACTATTATAAAGTACTTAAGATTCTTATAATCTATAAGTACTATAAACTGTCTAATACTTTTTAACTCTGCTTTCTATTTCTTAAGATAACGAATAATAGCTAATAACTCTTTATTATATATTAGGTAATTATATTCAGTAGATGTGTGTTTCTTTAAGAAGAAGGCTATAGACTATAAGACACTATTCTTTACTTAAGAGAGCACGCCTTCTAAGTAATATCTAGAGAAGTTTATCTCTAGGACTGTCTCGTAATCTAGGTTAAACTAAGCTAGTACTAGGGCCTCTATAAAGGCCTGCTTTAACTATTCGAAGGCTCTATTCGCTTCGTCCGTCTATTAGAAGAATATATCCTTTTTAACAAGTTTATAAAGAGGAGCTATAATCTATAAAAAGTCCTTAATAAACTATTAATAGAAATTCGTAAATCCTAGGAAGCTAAGAACGCCTTTTGCTATTATTAGTACTTTCTAATCTATAATAGCTTATATTTTAGCTAGGTCTATCTATAAACCTTTCTCTACTTCTATAATAAACCTAAGGTACTTTATAGACTATACTTTAAATTTATACTTATTAATATTAAGCTATAGCCTAGTATTTTAAAGTCTTTGTATTACTTTATAGATATACTCGCGGTGTTAGTTATAAGTGCCGTCTATAAAGACTAAGACATCGTCGATATATACTAAGACAAAGTTGTCTAAGAACTCTTAAAGCGTATAATTAATATATTACTAGAAAGTGCTAGGAGTATTTATAAGCCTAAAAGGGGTAATAAGCTATTTAAAAAGCCTAAAGCGTGTCTAGAAAGCCGTTTTCTACTCGTCTCTCTTCTTAATTCGTATCTTATAAAACGTAGTAATAATATCTATTTTTATAAACTACTTTGCTTTTCTAATCTAGTTAAGTATCTCTTAGATTAAGAGTAATAGATAGCGGTTCTTATAGGTTAACTTATTTAGTGCTTAGTAGTTATAATAGAACTATAGACCTCTTCCTAGCTTCTGTACAAAGAGTACTAGCACAGCTGCTAGAGAGTTGCTTACTCGAATAAATTCCTTATCTAGTAGCTCTATTAGGGTTTTATAGAGTACTAACAGCTTGTCTTATAACATATTATAGAGTGGTCTCTATAGAACTGTCTCCTTAGATCCGCTGTCTATCTATAAAAGCTTAATATAATAATTAATTTCTTATTAGTATACTAGTAACTTGTTTACTTCTTTTCTATTAAAAGCTAGGTAGAATTCTGTAGGAGAAACAGGGTAACGTAATAGATTAGGTTACCGTGTATAGATAAGCACAGGGTAGGTCAAGTGATCGTTAAATCACGTTTCTATAGAATCGGTAGATAAGTATAAGTAAAAGACTTAAAATTAACTTGATTTCTAACTATAAGAATAGTAGAGAGCTATATATACTTCTAGGATAAGTACTAGAAGCTTCTATAGCTTACAAATATAATAGTTACTAGAAGATTCTAAGGATCACGTGTTTACGTAACCGAGAACGTAACCGAATCTTCTAGACAACACTAGAAAGAACTAGTATAGACTAAGGTTTAAACCTAAAGCCTATTAGTAAGTAAGGTAATTATTACCTAATACTAACAAATTCTAGACCGATCTAGCTAGGCAGCTTTGTCTATAAGTCTATATACTTCTTCTCTACTAACGCTTTACTAATGTCTACGAGGCTAGCTAAGAAAACTTATAGCTTACGTTTACGATCTATAAGAAAGTAGAAGACAGCTATACTTACTTACTTATAAGAGTAAGTCTTTTCTAGCTTATTATAAACTTCTAACCTAGAGTCTTAGAAGAGTAAGTATCTCTTAGTAGTATTAAGTAAAGCTCGCTTTTTCCTTAACTAAGATTTTCCTAGAATTATTTTATAGCTCTCGATCTTAGAGACTATATAAGTATAAACCCGTTTCTGCTAGTAGCCTCTAATGTCTATACTAAAAGATACTACTTAGGATATAGTATTCTCTAATACTTCTTCTACTAATTATAAATACCTTAGTATAATTTATATATAAGAGAGCTAATAACGACGGATAAAACAGTCTAAAACAATTCTATAAACTAAATACCTTAAATCTACTAAGGCTTGTAAAGTAGCTACTCTATTTACTAAAGCCGATATAAGAAGAGGTTTTTCGTTTATATATTCCTGCTTAAAATATCTCTAAGTGTCTATTACTAACAACTCCCTTCGTCGTCTCTGTCTACGCTTTCTAATAGAAGCTACTAGTTTTCTAAATCTAAGGAGATATTACTGTCTTCTTCTAATTCTAGTACTACCTTTTTAACCTCTGCCTTCTGTTTATAGACCGAATTCGCTGTTATAGGTTACCTTAGTAGTCTATATAGACATTCTTAAATAAAATAACTAGTAGCTTTGTAGCGAAGACAGCGACTAGTATAGGCACGGTTGCTTCGTTCTTCCTAGGACACCTATTTAGTACGCTTAGTACTAGTTGTTAAGACTTTAGTAGATGCTGGTTCCTAATCTATACCTTTTATAGATACCTTATAGATGACTTTCGGTCTATTAGCGATATTACTACTCGTTACCTACTGTGTAGTATCTGTCGAGCGTTTCTAAGAGGTCTATAGTATTTCTAGGAGAGTCTAGGCCCTAGATCTTAATATTTAAGCTTTATAAGCTCTTAAGCAGTCGTCTGTTTCTTTAATAATAGAGTAGTAAGACTTGAAGTTAGGTTAAGAAGGAACTGTGATTATTGTCTTAACTAACTCGTTACTAAGGATTCGGTTAAGAGACACCTTCTTTACGTTGTCTAGCTAAGATCCTTCTCTAGACTCTATAAGTAGGGCTTACTATTCTATAAAGACCTCTAGGAATAGTCTTAAGCTCTAGTAGAAGGATTCTAGCTTTTGTTACGCTCTTTCCTTAGCTTATAAGTCTCTAAATATAAACTCTACTCGATCTAAGAAATTACTACTATTAGCTAGCTCTAGCTTGCTCTGTTCCTATATCTATACTTCTATTCTACGGAGTGCCTTACTCTATAAGGATCTGTTAAGTACCTAAAACTTAACGTATTTAGTATATCTATAGTAGTTGACTTCGATTTTAGCTTATACTTGTTATAACTAAGCTTCTAGCTTGTCTAAGTCTTCGTAGAATTCTAGTAGTAGAGGAAGAGATTTCCTAGGTTTATTATCGTTATAGACTATCTATAAGCGAGCTTCCTTATCCTTCTTTTACTCGTTTATAATTCGTAGACGATTGTCCTCTTAGGTAGATATTAACTGATTCTACTGCTCTTAAATATACTATAGGAACTAAGTAGGTAGCTGATTTAGTATACTACCTTCTTATAGTTCTCCTATTATCTATAAGTTCTATAAATACTATAAAATAGCTTATAAGTTCTAGTATTACTATAAAGGCCCGATGTGTTCTAGTATTACTAAAATAGCTTAATATATTCTAATATTATTATAAAGGCCTGTTATATTCTAGTATTACTAAAATAGTCTAATATATTCTAGTGTTACTATAAAGGCCCGTTGTTTTTGAATCGAATCTAATATTAGAGCTTATAGTAAGTGCTAATAAATTGAACTATAGAGGCTGTCTATATATAAGAAGATTCGATTGTCCTTTCTAAGCTAGAGTCCTTACTAACTTATATACTTAGTTAGCTCTTTCTAGAGGGTTCTGCTAAGAGTACTCTCGAAGGTTCTGTTACGTCTATGCGTTGCCAAGCGAGGTCACGTGAATGCGTCGCTGGAGTACTCCGAGACTTATTCTATAGATATAACCCTTAACAGTTCTTCCCTACTAAAATAATATATAGAAGTACTACAAAGCTATATAACCTAATATCTTAAATTACTATTACCTATTCCCGGTTTCCTCACTATACTATATAAGGCTAAGAAAGCCTTTTAGCACTTATAACAACTATTTCTAATGTAATCTAGCTTATATAAAACCTAGTCTCGTCAAAGTTATAAATATCCTCTTTATAAATCCTATATTTATTAATTATATTTTATATAAGTTAAAACTACACGTTATATATGTCTAGATCTTCGTATTAGACTCTTTAATAATTAATCCTTTAATTAAAACACGTCTTAAGTTCTAGTTATCGTTATACGAAGTTCGAAGTCTAGTTCTTACTAACACATCCTATACCCTACTCTAAGAGGATACGATTTACTATATCTTTAATATAACGTACTTATAGAGGAAATGATCGAGAATCTAGGTCGAGAATATATTATATAATAACTATCTCTTCGATTTCTATAAGTTTTCAAGAATTAGTAATAGAATCTTATTATAATAATATTCTATAGATTCGATTAAGTAATGTTATATAAAGCACTTTATAAATCCGTATAACCTTCTTAGCTTTTAAATATAGGCTTGTATAAAGCGTATTTAATATAAGAATTATATTAGACTCTGTCTAATACTTAACTATTTTATTTATTAAGAAAAAACACGTTCTAAATAAGTTTATATAATATTAAGAAAAAAAATCTATTTCGCTTAGGAGTCTAACTCGCTTGTGGACTACGTTATATTTATATATTACTACTATTTATAGACTACTCGAGTACTACTCGAGCAGTCAAGTATAGCTACTCTACTCTACTACTTATACTCTACTCTTCTCTACTCACGACTACTCGAGTAGTACTCAAGTAGTTAAGTAGTCTATTAATACGCTGCTATATTAAT
The DNA here is from genome assembly GCA_001414485.1 of Calycina herbarum. Classification (NCBI taxonomy): domain Eukaryota; kingdom Fungi; phylum Ascomycota; class Leotiomycetes; order Helotiales; family Pezizellaceae; genus Calycina; species Calycina herbarum. Next base: position 138,540 of record LLEY01000023.1, on the reverse strand, counting down.
GTGCAAAGTATATTAAAAAAAATTAGTTTAAAAATTGTAATGTAAAGAAGAGAAGTCTTTTGCTGCTGTTGTATTATGTCGTGATGATGAGAACTGGGATTATGAAGAGGGAGTGTTGGGTATCATATACCTTTTGATGTGAACGAGTTTCTATACATTATAAGCCATGAGAAGCTCTCCATCATCCTGGCCTTGGTAACATCCAGTCGTTGGTTGCGTCGCAACAATTTGGCTTTCCAAGGTATAGCTAAAAACTCACTCAATTTGCCGATTTCAAGAGGTTCTGACGTCGGAAATACTGGTAGGACACTGTTTCCTCTCAGTCTATCATAGAGGGAGTTGTCAAAGCGTAAACACTAAAACCAACCTCGTAAAACAGCGGTCGAATTCCTACAGGTGCGAGAAAGTAATCAACAATAAATATTAGAATAATAGGAACGTTCTAAATTTTTGTTATATTTTTTGGTTATAGCTAAAGGCTGACTTGTACTCGCAAAGCATCATCGCATGAATGAGATGAGTTGATTTCTTCTTGTCTTGTCTTCTTTCTGTTGTTCAGAGGAGAAGATTCTAAGCTTTATGAGTTTTGAAGTACCCACTCTAGATGCCTTCTATAGTTTTGACTTGTTTCTATTATTCGGATGAGAAGGTTGTTGTTGGGTAAGCGAGTTTGAGCGCAGAGAGCATGAAAAATGGAATCATTTTAGGGAAGTAGTAGGCGGGTGAATGAAAGAGTATCCACTATGTATTGCATTGAGAACCATGATCTGCAAGGGAACTTGAGATCTTCGTGGTTGCGATTTGAGCAGGGATGGGTGAAAGTTCAAGTTGTCTCAAGTCTCAAGATCTCTCTAGCTTAAAATATTTCCAGAAGGTGAAATCAGGCGACGAGACTTTGGAACTGCAATGTATTATTACTATATATCCACTTCACGAGAAATAAAGACTCCTCTAAGTTACATCAGCGCCGCCTACTTAAGAAATCTGGTTGGATCCATTTTGAACCTAGCACTTTTACCTAAAAAGAAGCATAAAATATCAAAACGTGGGGGATACGGAGAAACGCCGTCATTGATCATCAGATGGCTTGTGAGTTGGGCTGTTTTAAGCTCTAGTCTAGAACGTTTCCATGGAACAAAGCTTATTTTGTACATACAGAAGAACAGAACATCGCCATTACCAGGGCAGGATTTGGGAACCTCCACAATATTCCTATAAAGGATCCTACCAACCATTCCTCTCTAGTTGTACTCGGTATGGAATAGAACAGCATACCAATAGCAGATTCTACAGCACTGAGGAAAAAAAGTTGAAATGCCGTCCCACTTTTTGCATATGAAACAAGCGATGCTTTCAAAATCTTCAACATGAACTTCTCTTGCGAAAGAATACCCGAGCTTTTGTTTCTGTCGATGTCAAAACTGACACTAGTCTACCTTATTGAGACGACTCACAATTCTAGCATTTCAACCTGAGATGATGAGCTCGCTGCCCAAGTCTTGCCCCCCTCTTTTGTTTTCAGTATAGAACAGGGGTTTTAGTCTAAATGCAGACCGGGGGTTATACCTTCCCTTCAAGTTCTCATCGTAGTGCGCGGGTTCCAGTTTGATGCAGGGGGAAGGAACGATAATTTATTTATAGGATGAGAGCTTCAAAAAAGAAACGACCTTAAGCTTGAACTTAGGGCTACTTGTATTACAGTGCGAGTAATAACTGAGGTTGACGTGCCAAAATGGCTCGGAGAGCTCTTTCCCATATCCCTCCTTCGATAGGAGAAGACTAAACTCCCGTCACCCCCAGACGCATATTCTACTGAAGCACTTCGAAGTGTACTTCAACTTCTAATTTAGGTGCAATCCCGCTCTTCGAAAAGTAGACCTTTCCACGATGCCTTTTTTTTAAACGCTTCCCTTTCCAAACTCCAGACTCAACCTCTACCTTGCTGATTCAAATTTATTGTGTTTGCCGCAGGACCCAAGTTTTACCCTCCCCCGCGATTCGTTTCGACAACAAGAAATGCTTTCCACGATGCCAGTTTCCAACAGTTGCCCTTTCTAAATTATAGACCTTAACGAGGATTTACATTCAATCTCTACCTGCCTGCTTCAAGCTTGTTGTGTTTGCTAAGTTTTACCCCCTTTTTTCAACAACAAGAGATTATATATATGGGAGAGCAGTCTGGTTATACTCTAAATGTAAAAACCGTACATATATTGCCTAATCGACGTTTCCACAAGGAAAGTCCTCCTCGACATACTCATCTATAGTTTCCAGATGGCAGCACTTCATCTCTTATCTTCTTTCATTTCTCAGACTTCAACCTCGGCTCTCTCTCCAAATATCAATATCCCGTCGACTGCGAGGGCGTCTTTCGCGCTTGAGCAACCAGACACCTTTGTTTGTCTTACTTGGTCTACTCCTTTTCTCGCCTGGGAAATGATAAATTTGCACGGATTATCCTTTTGTATGGAGCCTAACCTAAGAACTATTTGGAATCAGCTTTTCCTTCGGGTTGTTGTTGCGTTTTTTATATTGCTGTTCTTGTTTATACGGTTTAAACATATGGGCATTGGTTAGGAGTGGGGAATCGTATTTGTGGAGGGCGTGCTATTTGTGCGGGGTTTGAGGTTTGGAAATGGGGGAAGAGGGGTCTGTTTCGCGGAGAGGGGAAGAGAGATAGCGAGGATAAAGATTTGAAGAAGAAAGCTTTCCAGGGTTATTTTGAAGAGGGGGTTCAGGGACATGAGTGTTCATTAGATTAAGTTTAGATATTTCGGGAGAGAGAAAGTTGAGAGTAGGTTTTTAGGAAGTGGTTAAGAGGGAAGGAAATACCGAGATCCGTAATTGTCGATTTCTTGGGCGTTCATAGGTTGACGAGTTACGAGTCCAAAAAACAAAATTTAAATAATCTACATACCCTTCTCTTCGCCAATTGAAACATGTGACTGAAAGGTATTCGAAGTCTCTTAGAGCTTAAGCCACTTCACTTTTCTTCTTCGTATCAGTCAAGAATCAAGCCCTTCCTCGCACACAAAGTCGTTTGACCCCACTCACTCCCACTTCCCTCCTCGTGAACTTGTAAAAGATGCTCCGTGCGCGGATCGCGCTTGAATTTGTAAAAATCAAGTATTTAACTATTGGCTATTAAGATTTAAAAGAGGGTGCGAAAGAGGAGATGATACAAAAGTGAGGCTGTACATCCAAGTAAGTACATTGGTGGGATCCCTTGCAAGATACGATACCTCGCAGGAGCCTCACCGACCTTTCCAAAAATTACGTACCCACCTTGTTGCCTGTGGAACCTGGGGCAATCCTCAAGAAAAGGAAGGAGAGAATGGCAATATGAGAGATGGTATAGGTAGTATAGGTGTGTCTTATTGGAATTTGTTTCATGTCAGGCTTGGACTCATAATGTGTTGTTCTCAGTTCTGCTTATTCTTGTTGGCGATCACCACGAGTGGGCGGCTCGTGAAGATCCAGATGAGCTGGTCAGGAACGTGACACGAGAGGCACTGTTCTCATTTCTTTGAGAAAGAGATCATCAGTGTCAGCCGTGTTTGATGAGGATATACTCGTATCCAACAAAAGGAGAGTCACTCAGTCATTTCCAAGTTTCTTTTGGGGAAAAGAGGTCACCTGTTGCGCCAACGCATCGTGAGATTTGACCTCGGTTCGGGGACAAGGCTGTGTCGCCTTGTTACACGGGAAGATCGTTTGGAGATTACTATTACGTCTTAAGCTGTTTTACATTTGTTGTAGGACGGGAATGGTTGATTAGAAGAGGGTGGATGTTCATTTCCTTTTTATGATGCTATTCGGGAGTTGTGCTCGGTGTTTTGTTCGTGAACTTAATTTCCTCCATTTGATTTCTTGTGAAGGCTGAACTTGGGATGACGTGCACAAGAAAACTCGAGGTGTAAGTTGTGGTCTGAGGAAAGGCGGCTGCAGCTGGCCGACGTTGGAGACGTTTTGGCAGACGGATGGGTGCGGAAACATCTGGTCGAGGTCTTCCATTCGTCCCGATGCAGATTCTTGGGATATGATTATCTGATAGTGGCGCATGTACGTACAGTTGTATGCGATATGCCATGCAAGCTGGGATGCGTTATCGTTGATTGCATGCCATGCTTCACCGTCTGTCCCGGGGAGATTGGTGGACGGCCTCGTTTCGACAGCATCGCTAAAGACCAACGCCAACATCTTCCAACGGTTATCTGAGGATATCATATCGCTTGCTGCCTGCTCTTATACTTCGCCTCTTTGTACTACCTGATAAGGTGATCCTCAGCACGTACCGAGCAAGATGAGACTCGCACTCGCCTCTTGTGAAGTAGCAGTGACTCAGAGATCTCTTTCTGATATATCATCCTACCCAAGATCCGAGGCAATGTACTGCACTGCAACACCAACCGGCTCCCACGGACTTGAAAACAGTACATTGAGCTGAATACGATTTCAATACTTGATGTACAGTACAGTACTCGCACAAAATGTATATCTGGGAAAAGTAATATTAGATAAGGGAGCAAAGACTAAGAAAGTCAATCGGAAAAGACGGAAGCTGGAGGTGAGTGGTGCCCAATGAATAATGCAAGCGAGGGGGGAAGAGCCCAACCAACTCGTTTCCCCTGACATGAAGAGCTCGAGTCGAGTAGAGTACGTGGACAGTAACAGTACAATAATCCGCCCGGTAATAGCTGGACCAGTCCACCTATCCTCGTCTTGCTCGGGGGTTACACTATTACCCAGCTTTCCGGGATCCACGTTTAGCCCTCGGTTCACGAAAGAAGAGGCGAGAGTCTGACGATACGATACCTGCTGATCACGTCCAATCCTATTTCATGAAGGATGAAGACTAGAAAAGATGACGATGCAAGGGAGACGTTGCCATAGTGCTATAAGTGCTATAGTGCCATAGCGTTGGTTTTGTGATATATCTTGTCGTTTTCCCAAGGTAGTGGGGGAGAGTTGCGCTGGTACCCATATAGTACCCACGCTCCACCTCATAGGGCAATCTTTTACCAACGGTTAATGCTTTCCTTCTCCATTGCAGACGCCAGCATTACTAAGAGTGAAGGGTGTGATAGGTTCTTTGGTTCTTTGTCGTGGGGCTTCCATCCACTGAATCCTGGTCTTCTTTCTGACAGACCGCCTTTTGAACTTTTGAAAGTCGGGTCTATCGGGTCTAGCCATCTCGGCCCACTGCAAGTCCGATCTAACCTTATTCCAGGGTGACTGTAGTTTGTAGTTCACCACCACCACCACCACTACCTGTTCTTCTCTACACACAACACCATTCTACCTTCAACTTCTCAGTGCACAATCGCTCACTGCAACGGCATTGAGCATTGAGCATTGAGCATTGAGCATTGAGCAAACACCAAGAAAAGACGCGACTTTCTCTCCCACCACCAGATCAACCGGCTTCATCTCCCATCCGAAAGTGAAGCCGAACGCGCATTACAGTCACTTGTCCCGCAGTACAGTCCAGTACTGTCCAGTACCTCGCACCACCTTCACCTCCCACCTCCTCCCACCTATACACATACACACTCTCTTCTCTAGCATCCACCGACAATGGGCAACATGTTGCTGCAATGCCTGCGTGCAAGCAGATAACCATTGTCTAGCCTTCTGCGACTGGGGCACCCATTACTCAAAACTACCGCGCAAACTGAACAACCACCTTCACCATGTCGTCTTTGCTAGGGAAATTGCTCTCTAGCAGCGGTGGCACAACACCACGATCCAAGAACCCTCTAGACTCCAATTTGGAGGACCAATTCACCCACAGTCTTCTATTCCCTGACCCCGCCTCGCTTTGTCACAATGACCAAGTCTTCCCTCTCTCCACCGAAACAGTTCTCACTCCCGCCGCCATGACCAGTTTCGACATCAATGGTGAGATCGATCTGGAGATGCGAGATGTCAGAGTTATAATTATGCAGGAGGCCACACCTACTACGGGCTTGCCCACTCTCCTCTACGATACCCATACCCCCCCACCTCAATCACCACCCTTAGATCGGCAAGCTTCCAGCAATGGCTCCGTATACCCACCCCGATCCGAAGGCAGACGCTCCATCAGCTCAGCAAGAAAGCCAAGTGTAGGACAACAAACTGCAAGACCAGCTGTGGTACAGCAGGAGCAAACTGCACCACCACCTTCACCCCAACGATTTGGCGCCTTCAACCGAAAACCCTTTGGTGGCCCACCAGAGACAGGTATCACAGAGACAGATGGGCAGCGATCATTGCGAGAGTACAAGGAGGAGGTCACAACATTTGGCAATTGCATCTTTGGAACCTCTGAAGTACTGGCGTACAAAGGCACCACCTGCAAAATGCACCTCCTCAAGAGTTCAGACAACATCCCGCCTTTCGCATCTAGCTCATACAGTGGTGATGTGAATTCCTCCTTTGGAAGATCTAGTATGCGTGGAAGTAGCAAACTGGCACAATCCTTTACTTCAGACAACTTTGCGCAACCTCCGATATCGGCTGGCTACATGAGCCCAAACACTCCAAGAGGGGGTGACAGAAAGAAAGTATTGGTTACACGTATGTTTCCTGTTCCATTACCCAACGATGAAGAAATCGAAGAAGATTCCGCGTCACAAACCGTCACACCAACAGCGGGAAATGTACAACCCAGCGAATCCGCTGGTTACCCCTTTCCAAAGGTTGGAGGGAATGCGGGGGCAGCATCAAAGAAGGTCCAGCCAAAACAGAAGCGAACCCCAATGTATGCGGTTGGACTCGTGATCCAGCTGCCATCAGCCTCGCACGCTCCTTCGATGCCGACTTCTAGATCAAGTTTTCGAGGCCCGGGCTCGTACAACGATCAGGAGTCTTGTCCCTCATCATTCAACTCGACTCGCCGTGCAGGTTGGAGCATTGTTCATGGCTTTGGAGTAGAATCTTTGGAGTCTTCCTATTCAAGTGATGTGGATGATCGTATTGAACTCGTCACAAAACATTGGGATATTATTATGCGCACCCTCTCTCATATGCAAGGCGTAGCTACCGCTGCATTGCTGCCTCTACTCAAACAAGCCGATATCAGCTCACCAGTCCATCGTAACAGTTCTTCGCACGTACGGACTCCATCTGCCAGCGTTTCTATTTCAGGAAAGCGAGTAGTTGAGGATATCAAACCATTCAAAGTTCCAAAGACTAACGCCAAGTTGGTTCAGTTGACGGCGCATTGTTTGATGCAGGTTCAAATAATCCACAAGGAAGCTGACATTACTCGACAACGTATTCTTGGTGGCATCAAGACAAGCCAGGTCATCACTGGTCAAGGTCGATGGGGAATTTGGCGTGAGGAAGCAAGATTGGTTGGAAAGTGGGCCGGTTCGAAAGACGAGGGCTTCTTCTTTTTCAACCTCTTGACGGGCTTTCTTGGTAACCACACGGAATGGCTTCAAGCACTCGGACCAAGTTGGTATCGACGTCGAAATCTTCAGCGTCAAAGATCCCACAGGGACGATGAGATATGTCTTCCAGCACGCACCATTATTGTTTCCGAAAACAAATTGATGGCTCGGAGATTGATCTTTTTGCTGTCATCTTTCTTGCCTCCAAATCAGCAACTCGGACTTCCTCGTCATCGACCTAGCACCTCCGCATCATTTGGTGCATATTCTCAGTCTCCTCCGAATTATGCAGTCCCGATCTTGAGAGAAGAGTCCCTACGTAGAAAGATTAACAAGAAAGCCAATGTTGGGAAAGGTCCTCATTCTCGAACTATGAGCTTTCCTGCTGAAGTGCAAGCGAACCCCCCTCCACATATTCATCAAGCTCGCCGTACTTCGGATGCTACGTCTATCAAGACAGCAAATCTACCAATTCCTGGAAGTCACCTCGGAACTCGAAAGAGCAGCGCAGCAACCACGACTACGGTGACACCCATTACGACGATGCCTCATTTCTCAACCCGACGACCAATTAGAGGAACCGGACCTGATCCACGTCCAGGTAGTAGTGGCAGTCTGGCAACTGAGGATCTGAATCGTGCTTTGACGCGAGGTGAGAGCAGTGGCCGAGTCAGCAACGATTCTATTGGGGGGAATTCACCATGGAGTCGCTTTTCTATGAGTAGCATCTTCAGCAGCAAGAGACGAAGTTCAACAGCTACGACGTCCGAATTCGACCCTTTCTCAAGAGACGGATCTGAAATTACGATTTCCAAGGGCGAAAATGCTACTGGTAAACTAGCTGAGATGGTTCAAGAAGCCACTCTCTATTCATCGCAAGCTAGCAAAGGCCACCAAGGACGAGAGCTGAGAAAATCAGATGGTAGTGCTACAACTGCTAAGCCAAATAAGACGGAACAAGCCGAAGACCAACCCGAGGAAATCCTCGAACAGACCATTCACGTCTTGGAACGAAAGCCTAATCCGGAGGGTGCATACGAATCACCTATCAAAACTATCATCAATGAAGATGGTGTTGTCGATGTCGATGTTTCTCTTCCAGGAGAACTATCTTTCGATACAGCAGTGAGCTCTCCATCAAGCAGTGGTTATCTCTCGACTCCCGGCTTTGGAAATGGCTTGGATGGATTTGAACAATACTCTCGTGAATTGGATACTTCTTTGAACGTCGGTGGTTGGCTTCATCTTTATCACCCGGATTTCTCTTTGCAGGCTATTCCTACCCAAGATGGTCTTCTTGAGGAAGTCAAAGCATCGATGCGAGATGAGCCGACACCATCCTTCAGCTCCACTCCTAATCCCGACAATGGACACCCAGACCGATGGGTTGATGTCTGTAGTGCTATCATTGCAGATACCACCAATTTCAGCATCAAGAGAATTCGGTATCGACGACTCGTGAAGCCGAACGTCACTCAAGCCACAGCTGCCAATCTTGCAATCGACTCGCGTTATGGAAACGTCTATTCAGCTGCACAATTGACTCCTGGTGCTGGCATTTATGGCGCTCCTGTTGAAGAAAGATTCATCGAAGAGCCTATCATTGCTATGGATGAAACCCTGATTCAAGCAGTCGAAAAGATCATTGCCCAATCCGGACAATCATCAAATTCATCTTCCAAGTGCTCATCGAGATCTACTTCCCGCAAAGGTAGCTCACTCCGAGACGGAGGCAGAGGACGATCGAATTCGGATGCTATCAAGACCCCAATTGTTCCTGAGCACCATCTCGAGGTTCCTAGAACTAAGTGTAAGGAGATCCTCCTTTCTGCCTTGACGACGGTAGCAAGGGATGTTGAGGAGAGCAAGAAGCGAGGGGAGGACTCGGTTATGGAGAGAACGGAGAATCATTTGAGAGAGGGGGTGAGAAATTGGTTGGTCAATATTGAGACTTTGGATTAAGTTCCTTCGCCCCGTATCTTCCAAGTTTCTGAGAGAATTCTTTTCATTTTTGTCTGTACTACCACCAACACAATACACGACGGTCACCATAGGAAACAGAACGAATGAACGAGATACCCACACATGTAAAACAGAAAGAGAGGTCACATACACAGTTGCGAGCCAGGGCATAATTTTCATTGCTTTTTCGCAACAAAGGTCTAGAGGGATGAAATTTAGCGATTGGGCTTTTTAGGAGTTTTAGGACTTTTTCTTACTGCCGCTTTCTTTGTCAATGATACCAGGCAGGCAGTTTGGGGGGTGCGCATTTGTTTTGATTTATTTGTTTGAGTTTGCATAACGTTTGGCGTTTTTTTCATCAGGGAATGGCAATGGGTTTCGGGGGCGGCCGGCTCTTTTTTTACTTGAGGTTTTCAGATTTCGTATGCTGCGCTTTTAGGTGGGCTGGAGGAATTTGGGGGGATGGGGGGAGGGGGGATTACTTTAATGATGGATTCAATGAATTGCATGGAATATGATCAGGGCGGGGGATCATGAATGGAATATTTCGAGGCATGTATCATTGACGATTTGATGATGGATGGTGTAGTTGAGAGATGAATTGTGGATGGCATACAGCTAGGAATTCTTGAAAGGGGGGCTGGCTGCGTTCTTGTTTGGAGGTTGGGGAAGGAGCTGCATGGCTCTGGAATCTGATTTGAAGAATGAGGGGTTCACTTGGTTTTTAGATCATCTGATGATAGCTGCTTAGTTTCCACTTTTAGGGTTTACAACACATTTTTCGATCAATACATGGCATACACTTTAATTCTGCATGTCCCTTTTGGATTCTCCTTGGGGTTTTGCGTTTTTGTGAGGGGTTTGTTGTGAAGTCTACTTTGCTTTCTCCTGGAATTGGGGCATGGGGTTTGAGGGCTAATGAGACTTTGCGAGGTAGGCAATGATTGAACGTATTCCAGTCAGAAGTGGGCTCAGCTCTGTGAACATCCCGTTTCTGCTTGTTACCTGAGTGAATGATTGTCCGAGAGAGTTTGGGAGAATCGAGGATCCTAGAACAAGTCGGAGAATGATGCTGGGGAAACTACTTTCGCTGGTCGAGAAAAAAATGTTAAGTACACCGGTACCAGAGAGTTCCCTTGAGACACTTGAGGAGTGTTGAGCCTGTCTATTTTTATTTTTTATTTTTATTATTTTCCGCATGATTCTAGGCAGAGATTCTTTGCGGGGTGACGTGGGCTCGAGGTGGGGTATGTAAGCTGCAGCGACTACGTACTCAGCATTTCTATCGTCACCAGCGTCTTGCGTAGACTTGTAGATGCCTGGTGTTTTCAAAGTGGTTTCTTACTAGAATAGGAAGTTGGGATACTGGTGAGGGAGTAGGCTATTGAGGTTTACAAGTCTTTGGTTGTGAAGTGTGGAGTGTGAGTGCGTATAACTGGGGTTTCGGAGTTCGGGGTAGGTCTTCGGGGCTGGGATTACTTGAAAGAGTGAGATGTAAGCATGTGTATTGTGAAGGGGGAAACGTTGGGCGGGGAGGACGAGAAGGGAGGGGAGAGGGTATATAAAGGTTTTGGTTTTGGTCTTGGTATTTTCGTCTCGCTTCATTCTAATTTGCACTTCATTTTGAGCTATTGTTATTACCAATTCAGACTCGCTTATCAAACACTTCTTTTGCTATAGAGAGACTTATTTCTAATAGTTTCTAATACAATTTGATATGGCTGGAGAAAGATTTAGAATCGAGAAGGTGGTCGAAGGAGATGTTGACGAGATTGCGAGGATGTATGTATATTTTCTCCGTTTACTTTTCTTATTTTATTTTGGGCTCACTTTCTCACAACCATCCAACCTCAATTCTTCTGGTTCAACTACACTACAAAAGTGCACCTCTAACCTCCCTCAGACTAGTCGCGTCAACAACTTCCCCACGTCTCAAACTAGAATTCAAAGACGTCGCACCTGCTGACTTCCTAGCCTACGAAAAAGCTAGTACACTAGGTATCCTCCGTGCAGCTGCGAAATCTGGTGGGAAATGCGGGGCTTATAAGGTGGTTGATTATGAGTCTACTCCTCCGACATTGGCGGCTGTTGCTGTTTGGGGGTGGGAGTTAGAGGTGAGACAATGTATCCGAATTGTTGTTGCTAAAGGGAGAAGAAAGGCTAATGAGAAAAACAAAAGGCAGTAGAATATATAGTAGCAGAACGAACAACCTCCCCCTATCCCCCGGGAATAAATTACGAATTACGAAGCAAATTCGGCAGGGAATTGGAGGAGATGGAGGCGAAATATCGTCCTAGTGTTCCTTATTTCGGTATATATTCATTTTTTTCCAAAGCTGTCTACTTTGGTCTCTCATCTTAACGAGAAGAATCATGAAATCACTTCCCCTGCCAGTGTGAAAAGTCACAGATATTATCCAAGAGGATCTTGGACACTCAATGTCCAGACTTGCTATGAATCCTCGATATGACCCAAGAACTGAAAAACTAACGACCCCCTCCCGCAGAACTACTAGAATTAGTAACCTCCCCCGACTACCGCCGTCTCGGTCTCGCAAGCCGTCTAATAAACATCGGTCTCGAACGCGCAGACAAAGAGCAAAAGAAGTGTTTCCTCTCTGGCTCACCTATGGGTGTACTTGTATATAAAAAGAGGGACTTTAAGGAGATGGGACGTTTGAGTGTTCCGCTCAAAGAGTGGGGTGGTGGGGAGGAGGTGCATGTTCATGGTTAGTTTGGAGCTTTTTTTGTTTCTTGTCGTAATGTGAAGTGAGAGGGGAAGGGAAGGAAGACAAAAGCTGGGAGGAGGGTGGGATTGTAAAGGACGATCGCTGACTTGTGACGGTCTAGTTGCTATGATTAGAGAGCCGAAAGGTGTTGAAGGGGAGAGTGAGGCGAAGAAATGATCGATAATGAGGGACTTTGGTGGATACGGGGATAAAGGAAAGACAACCTGGTGGATAGGGAAAATGAACTTAATGAAGTAATAGAAATCGGTAGAAGAAAGTAAAGGAACAATACAATAAGAGAGCAACTTGAAGAGCCATGGTCCCTGAAAACATAACGTTATTAATTCCACACATTCTTCCATGCTCAAAGTAACCCGTACTCCAAGCAAAAAATAAACCTCCACTCCGGGTATAGCCCAATATTTACACACACAACCCAAATCATACACTATTCACAAATCCCCTCAAACCCCCTTATCACTCTCCCCAATACTCCCCTTCGGACTATCCTGCCTCACGCTCTCCCCACTAAACCCCGTCTGAACACTCTGTCTCCTCCCCATGCCCATGCCCCCAAACCTCATCGGGCTCGGACTCGAATCCCTCATACTCAACACCCCCGGCGGTAACCCCAAAACCGGAATTTGCGAATCCAACAAACTCCCCACATACGGACTCCTAAGCGTCGGCGGCGTAGCACTAGGCGGCGTACTTCTCTCCAAAACCTCCTTGTAAAAATCCTCCAACATCGACGCACTATGACAAAACCCCTCGAGTTCATTCTTGATGCTCTCCGGTGTGGTCATGTTATTTAGCCTAGAACCAGGAAGGCTAGGACCCAAGACGTCAGAAGTGGCACGCAGGTTAGGAGAGTTTTGGTAGTTAGTAGTAGCCTGAGCGCGGATCATGGGGGAATTGGGGGGAGATGCTTTGTCCGAGTTGATCCAATGACCGTACAAGCCCGATGGAATCCGGTTGTTGCGTTCATGGTCGGTTTTGACGTACCTATCCAGCTCCTTCGATGCCGCGGATAATCGATTATTGTATAATCGATTTGCGAGAAGGAGAAAGTCGCCTTTGTCTGTGATCTGTGCAAGTAAAACTCCGGATCGATGTATATATTGCGTGTATTTAAAGTCGGGTCGACCCCACGAATAGGTGACATCAACATTATTTGGAAAATTCCGGGCTGCTTCGACATCGAGGACAAAATTGAATTTTTTCATGATGGCTTTTTGATAGTAATGACGACTAGCGGGACTACCTTGAATCTGAGGAACGAAAGAGTTGACATCGAAGTATGTTCTGGGTTGCTGGTCTGGAGGCTGTATGGCGAGTTCGACAATATATGGACTCCGGAAAGGGTGTACAGAAGTGATACTGCAAGCTTCACCAATAGGAGCTTCGACAAGCCTAAGACCGTAAGCTTCGGCAGTACGCGCCCATGATTCTATCGCATCTTCAATTAGTTTAGCAGTAACACCCATCCAGTCGATTCTAATATGATAACAGTTGTCGGGATTATGAAGTCGGTCATAATGAAGGTTGATTCTCTCAGGCCGATAGGACCTCCCACGAGGATCAACATCATATTTCATTACTTTGCTTAGTGCCACCTTTGGTCTTTTACTACCACCAGCTGTGGTTGGTGTTGTGGTACCGGAATCGGAAGACTTTTCATCGTGATGAGAACTTGAGATTGATCTTTCGGGTCGGGGAGATTCTCTCGACATATTTTCCGACATGGGCGTAGAGGGAATAGACATATCGCGGCGTCGTGATCCAAACCAACCACTTCGACTCTCTGGGCGTTGCTTTGCAAATTCCCCGGTGACTTGGTAAAAGTATTGCCCATCCCTAAAGGGGTGTCGCTTTTCAACATGGACGAAGATACCCATGTCCCTATCCTTATCCTTTCCATTGTCCTTAACCACCTCTCGTTCTCTTATACGCTGCAACTCATCCTTTGCCATGAGCATATTGCCGAGCTCAACTGCCTCTTCTCTTGTCTCAATATCCTCGAAGTTCTCAAGTAACCAGGTCGTCATATCAGATCCGATAAAACAATTGTAATGAAGGCGGAAATGCCATCTTCTATTCTGCATTCGAACACCCCCACGCTCAACGGGTGCTTGAATCGCTTCCGCTAGCGCACTGATATCGAGCTTTGCCTTTCGAAACCATTCGTGTTCCAGTAATTGACCTCGTCTGATTCCTACATCACCAGTCTCGAGAAGTGGAAGTGTTTCGAGTTCGGCCGTGACAACGATTGATGGATCTTCTGTCTTGTAAACAATATCAAGTGGATTTTGGTCTCTAGTCTTGCGGTCAGCTAGACTTTGATACCTGCGTTCAGACGCAGAGACAATTCTGTGTCGTTGCCAAGTTTGAGTAAGTTTCTTAATACCCTCCAAACGAATTTCTTCCTCGTTATCCTCGCCTTGACGCCGCTGGGCCTGGGTTGGCCTCTCAACAGGTATCAGTACGTAACGAGCCCGCCAGAATCGTAAAATTTCCGACATCTGGTCATCGAATCCGGCAATGAATGAATCCACATTATTCCAGTTATATTCATCTCTGGGGTTTCCAAGAAACACTCGACGAGAGTCGTAAGTAGTTTCTAAAGTTGTCCGGATGGCAGGGTTGTATGAAAAAGGAACAACAGCACCGGAATTAGAGGTTGTGGAAGCAGCTGGCTTGCGCACAAACATGTTGACTTCAATTTCCGTTTCTTTGACACATGATAATTGGTGAATGATATTTCCCATAGACATGAAAACACTTGCACCATCCTCTGCGATGTTTCCAGGGTCGAAAAGGTTTGCAATCTTAAGTGACTTTTGGCCAAACGCCTTAGCGACTGCCGAGCCAACCACGATTTGAAACCCCTGAGAAAGCCGAAGGCCAACAAGCTCCCGGAGGAAGTCATTCCTGGACTTGCCGACTTCATTCAGCTCATCTTCGGTGTTCGGGTATATATTGTAAGGCTTCTGTTGATACTCTGTATCAAGCTGGTATTTCGTGGGAAAGTACTCAGTCGTCAAAGGTACTGATGCTGGGCAACATAGAGATTTCCATTTCATAGTCTTGGTGTTTATGGGACGAGGAAAAACGTGTTGCCATCGCCTATATTGACTTGGGCCGATAATATCGTTGGCATTGGGATTGGATGGATTCAATACACTCAGCCATGGAGACATGGCTCTAGTGGGCGAAAGTGTCGCGGGTAACTCGAGAACTGAGCCTGCGACTAACTTCGAATTGAACACCTTTTGAGCATCATCCAGTCTGATGTTCTGCAATGCAAGGGTATTGTCACCCCCACCAAGCCTATCATGCACTTCATAGACAGACCCAAGCAGTGACCGAGATTTGAATTGGTTGGTGGAGTCCAACGATTGCAATGCGCTCTTTATGGTCATAGGTCTGGCTGGCCGCCCACCTAGAGCTCTTGGGCTTTCGACAGATTCAGAAGCTCTCTCGGATGGTGGGGTTTCTGGCTTTGTTTTGGACATTTCGCTATTTGAGGATCCCGGCCTTTCTTGGCTGGGGGTGCTAAGCAAGTGATTTGCCATTGTTCCCGAGGAACCTTTATTCTGATCCGACCCTCTATTTGTAGAAGTAGCTGGTCGAGGTGCATTTGCATGTTCTGTTTGAATCTCTGCAACAGCAGCTTTGGGTGCCGCGATTCCAAACCCAAACTTCCCAAGGCTAATTTGTCGACCAAACTTCGTGGGTCTAACGGGTGAGGTCTTCACGCTCATACTACTACTTACACTATCCCTGTGCGGTTTAACGGTATCATCTCCGTGGCGGGAATGCTGTTTGGTTTTGATTGAGGGAGATGACTCCATTGGTATAGCACCCTTCGCGTTTCTCTTCTCGTCATATGAGGTCCCGAATACCTTGGGATCCTGCAAAAGAGTTTTTCCTATGGCTTCCTCGCTTCCTGGTTTGAAAAGTCGTCTGCCCTCCCCATGAGTTTTTGATTCGGCTGTGGCACTCAAAACCTCAGAAATGGATATATCAAACTTGTCTAATGCTTTGAACAACGATTTTTCTTCCTGTGAGGAGCCTCGATCAAACTGAGCCTTTGCAGGACCATTGACGAATTCCATGAAGCTGGCAAGAACCTTTTCCCGGCATACTGACGTCTCTTCTGGACCAGTTTTGCTTCCAGGCACCTCCTGGGGGCCGAAAACCATTTGAGGAAAGAGTGCATCATGTTGCAAAGGAGTGACCGTGATTTCTGTGAGGACATTCTCCATCACACTAGCCATTTCCATCTCATACATTTTGCATCGAATTGCAAAGTCTTGCGATTTCTGAGTGCGTTCTTTTTTCCGATGATTTTTGACAAGGCCTACCGATGGAGTTCCTAGATGAACATCCTGAGAGGCCCCAGTCCAGAACGAAACATCAATCCAATGGGGTATGGCGTAAGACCACTCACTTGGGGGGGCCGATGCGGAAAATGAACCTGTGCGCATGCTTCGATCGTGAAGTGATGCTTTGAGTGGCGACAAAGATTCGTTTAGGGAGGAGAAACTGCTTCCAAATATCGGTGCGTGTTGACGTGGCGTGCTATCCTCACTTCTGAACGATTTCATATGCAAAGCCTCCTGGAAAGCTTTATAAAGCGGATTTCGATAGCGGAAGAGGGGTACCGAATGAAGAGGCATTTTTGGCAGACAAACCAGATCAATGCCAATACCATTTCCAATCAAAGTCTCCGTGGTCATTCTCAATGTTTCGTAATCAACCTCAAAGAGACCCGGAGATGGTGTAACTACCACTACAGATATTCCTGTCCGAACCAAATCTCGATCGATGTAGTCATGGGCGAATTGAGATGAGGCGAGATTTATTGCTTCCAAAACATTTCCGTGCATCGCCAATGATGGCTGAGCCTCTATACGGGTGCCTAGCACTTTGTTTGTGTCTTCTGTAGTACCAGGCAGCGGGGGGAGGGAATTTATCAGGTTGATGCGATGTGTAGAAATGTCTCGAAGAAAGAACCTGAATTCGCGCTTCAACTGATATAAAATCCTTGTCCACGAACCACTAGCCATATCACTAACAACCACCCGATAAAAGTCTTTGTATGGCTTCTTGTTGCCCTCTGGCTGTGTTCCCGTATGGTAAGTACTGTCGTGGGTTGCCGTAGCTAATTCTGAAGCGATTCCCGTGTCGTACTCAACCCTCGTGAAAAGAACAATACTGACGAGATGCTTCGCTTTGATCGAAGCCCATTTCTTGAAGAGAGCGGGCAGAAACCCATTTACCACCTTGTTGAACATGATTTCCCCAGAGCCTTCCGAGTCAAAATCCCACATCTCTCTTGACATTTGGATAAAGATGACATAACGAGCAGACTCGCTTCGAAAGATGGGTTTTGTAGTTGTCGAGTAGAAAGCAGATTGGACCTTACGACCGGCGATATATATAGAAGTGACCTGAGCTTTTATGGTGCCCATGAAAAGAATCTTTTGGCCTCTGAACACAGTCTTGTTGGCAAGTTCCTGAAGAGCCAATCTCCACATGTCAGACCGAGAGAGATATTCATCTTTGAAAGAAAGCTCGACATGGGACGCGGAACTAGTGGTAGCATCGGTCTACGAAGTCAATTAATGGATGCTCGTCGATTCAGAAGGGGTTAAACAAACTGTAATGACAAGCACCTGGGATCTGGACCTAAAATGAAAGGCGTCTGCAATATGTCTCGCAACGGAGACTTCCATATGCGGTTGTTTTGCTTTCATCTCCTTGGGCATGTCTTTTGCGATGAATAAATAGCGGTTTCCAAAATCAGCATCGTGATTTTTGGTGTTGGTTCCACCTGGGCTGTTTGGGTTTGAGGTACTTCTTTCACGTCGCGTTGTGGTATGAAGACTATCTTCCATTTTCGAAGTCGACGCATTTTCTTGGGAGTCAGTCTTCAAAGAGACAATGGCCATGAGATCCCCAGCTTCGACATCTGGGAAAAATTCCAAGTTCAAGATAACCTCGGGGAGTGAGAATGGGTCCTCGTGAATCCAGAGGATACACTTCTTTTCGACAGGAGTCGGCAATGGCACAGGATCATGCTGAACAGTGCCTGTATCTGAGGGCGAGGTCACGGGCCGACTATGCGAGGTCGTTGAACTGCCATTGCTCATATGTCGTAGATGCGATGCCCGCTGAGTCCCACGCCGGGGCGTGGAGGGGAAGGCGGCTGACATGGCAATTGCTATTACGATCAAAGAGCAATGTGCTATTTGCACATCATCGTTGTTGGTGTGGTGAAATAAGGTGTTGTTGATGGTGTTGATAGATAGATATATTCTGCCACTTTCTACCGCCTTTGATCGCCCCCAACCAGACTAGCGCCAGGTCGGAGACTCGCAACGCGTGGAGCCGATGCCGATATCTTCAGAAAAAAGTTGCTTCACCCCTCCGAAAATCCAAGGCTATTGATGGGCGGTCTGTGAGAAGCGCAACAGCAAATCACAACACCTCGCCATGGGGAAACGAACCGCAGACGATATCGAGGACGGCAACCAGGCCTATCTCAAACGCCAGAAGATTGGAAATGTCGGAAAAGCTGCGGGACATGTGGTAGAGAACCTGGGCCCGGCAGAGGAAATACACTCTGGAAAACAGCTACGACAACTCTTGGCCTTTGACCAAGATCCTACACGGTCGCGACATGGTACGTTATAGACATATATCTTTAGTCTTCTCTCACTAATTAATACTACCAGGAATACAATCTTTCAAGGCATTCCTCGACAGCTTTGCCGTTTTGGAACTCGATAATGGACGCCGTATAGCGATTCTGAGGGAATACCTTGATTCATTCAAGCCAGACGCAGAGGACAAAAATGCAGCACACCTACCAGATGTCATGCAGACATGGAGTTTTGCATCCCAATCCAATACCGAAACTATCCTATCCGCCGTCCCAGCCGTCCTTGCTCTACTACTTCGTACAATGTCCAGTATTCTCGAATTTTCCGAACATGGCTTGAGATTATGTCGAACAATCCTTCAGAAAAGTCAATTGGATATGGTAGTTCGAGGGTTGACAGCGACAAAAGGGAAGGACTTTGTCATTTCTCCAGTCTTGAGATTACTTAGGGAAATCAGCACCTTTGACGGAGGGGCAATGGCAAAACAAGTCTTCCGGACCAGGGACTTTACTCTCAAAGGCTTGGCGCGGAATCTGAATCTTCGTTATACTGGTGATGGCCCCGAAGATCTTCGAAAACCATCCGTTCGGACTAATGCTCTGCGATTCTTCTTGTCCCTTTTCAAACTGTTACCCGCCGATATCAAAAAAGAACTCCTATACCAACGAGACATAGTATCAGCATTGACCAAAGACATAAAGGACGACCCACCATTTATGGTTCGAGAGATATTGGAAACACTAAAAATGCATGTGCTACAGGATGAGGCACTCCCACGAGATGCCAGAACTAAAGTTGTCAACGCAACCTCGTTAGGTCGAATTGCCATGTTGTATGGATATGATCAACCCGAACAAGAATCAAACACTCAACCCAAACCTGTCGATATTGTGGCACATGAGTTTCTTGTGTTGGCCTGCACTTCTCACGATTTAGGGGTACTCAATCGCCAGACTGCCTTCTATCCCCGCGGCGTCGATCCAGATGATCTCCACGACGTTGACGCTGATCAAACCCTGCTTGATTTGGGTCTGGATAGCATTGAGTGGATGGACAAATTTACTGAACAAGTTCCAGTACGGAATACAATCTTATCAGACTTCATCCAAAATCTAAGGCCATGGTCAAGCACAAAGCAAAGAGAATTGTTGGTGGCTATCTTTGCTGCAGCGCCCGAGCTTGTGGCAGAATACTTTTTCAACAAGAAGACCTTTGCATTTGATCCTAAACTCACAGCTACGTGGATTGGTTATTCTACATTCCTCTTCTCTTGCCTTCAGTTACCAGTTCCCAAATATTTTGGCCACCAACAAGGATACGCACAACTTCCACCACCCCCGTCAATAGTTTTAGAGTGTACCCTTCCCCAGCCTCTGAGCCAGAAGGTTTTAAGGGGCTGCTTGCTACAACCTCAGAGCTTGATCAAATTCTTCGCTATCAGAATGCTCTGCATTGCTTTTCGTAAATTCAAACAAATATTGGCCATGTACCAGGAGGCAGCAAATGGCGCATCTTCTTTATGGAAAAAAGCTGCGACTTATTTGACCGAAGAATTTTGCAAAAGATGCCCTTCGATCAAAGATGTCATTCATGCTTTTAGAAATATGGCCCAGGACGACATGTTACAGAGGGAAGCTGTCACCAAGTTACTTGTGTTGTATTATGAAGTTGTTCCAAGCGTTGCTCTGGATGCGAAATTCGACGTGTCAGGAGTTCTGGCTCAGGCACTTCGTGATACGGAAGATGCATCGCTCAAACCCGAAGATCGAGGGCTGCGAGTGATGGAATTAGAAAACCTCTTTCAGTTTGCTCATTTCTCGCCAGGAATGCGATGGTTCACGAAGACACCAGAATTTCCAACAACCCCTTTCATGGCCATGCTAAAACTATCGGCTTCAGCCCCTGTTGATATCCCATTGATTCGACTGAAATCGGTACTAAATTCGATCATTGAGGAAAACCAGATTTTACAAACGCAAACTGTGATCCCAGCTCTGGACTCACTGATACTACGATTACGATTGCTTTCCGGCACTGATAATTCTCCAGCCATATATGGATTTCTTGACGACTGCATTTCGCGATGCGCAGCAAAGCCAGTCAAGTACCTCTTCGCTCTAGAAGAAGCTCACTCCAGAGTTCATGATTCCACCGAGAAACAGCAACCTGTTAGTCTCTTGACTTTGGTCATCGTAGAACAATGGCCATTCCTGCTGAAATCAACAGACGATTCGGTGCTGCCTGATGTTGCCCATTTCATCGCAACTTATCTGGCGACCGGTATTAAGATCAAGGAGGATAAAAAAGTCATCAAGTCAGTGGCCGAAGAGCTCGTTTCAACCATGCCGAAGGAGTCAACAGTCCGGAAAACGATTGGTCGTTGTCGCAAATTAGTAGATGACATTGAAGTTCCCGAGCCAGTTTTAAAAGCACAACCAAAATCTGCCGACCCCGCAAAATCCAATGGACCTTCCGAATCAGAGAAAGATGCCGTGGCGTCAAAGATGCTTGAAGATACCCCGGTATCCAACGAGGATCACGCATCGCTTGTGAGATGGGTTACGAAGGAGGTTGAAGAAGTAGTTGAGGGGGGTCATTTGGCATCGCTCATAATGCTCCTATCATCAGAGCATTTGAGTGTGCGGATGGAAGCAGCAACTAATATATCAAAGTTCGCAGCCAAACTCATGGAGTCCACTTTCGAAGAAAAGGAACAGATTTGGCTTCTACTTTCCGAGGTTGTGGAAACCGCCAAGAAAACCATCGGCCAGGAACCATTAGCAACTGTGGTATCAGCTTTCGCTTCTCGCGCAATCAATGTTCTCAACGACCCGCTGCATTGCCTCTACCCAAAGATCAACAAGTTCCTTTCGCAAGGTCCTACGTGGGAATTGGACAAAGTTCCTTTGATGTACAAAATTCTAGACGAATCTCCAAGTTTGGACGATGCATACTACCAGGAAACAAGTTGGCTTTTAACTGGGATGCTTGCTGGTCTTCGAACTACGGCAGATATGGCCATATATCGCAAGCGACGAGTCTTCGAGAAGCTCTTCAGTCTGTGGAACAGTGCTTACCTTGCCCCTGGTTTACGTGATAAGATACTGCGGATACTTTTCAGAGCTACTACGATTGAAGGGGGAAGCACGACACTTATTACGAGATTTAGTAGCATGACTTGGCTTCAAGCTCAGGTTGCTTTGGGTGCGGGTATGTCACTTAAGGTGTTGATGGAGAAGATTTTGGAATCGTCGGATAAAAAGCGGGTTGGGAAATGGGCGAAAGGTGTTGATGTTGTTAAGAAGGATACTTTGAAATTTTAGATTTGCTTGTACAGATACCCAGAGGTCTTGTAGGTTTTACAAGATAATTCTCGTATATCACCCTGTTTTGCATGGTCATGATGATGTAAAGTGAATTTTTGGTACCTTTTGTAACAGTGCAAGAGTCTTGCTTTTCTCTGTGAGAAGATGGCGCGTTATAAAGAAAGCCAATTGTTCTGGCACATTCACAATATCTTTTTCTCATTGAGGACTTTTATTCAGCGAATTAACTACCCAGATTTAACACAATTAAATCACCTTCGTATTTTCATTCTCAGCAATAGCTTACCTGGCCAATAGGAACATTGAATTGCTCCTCTACAAAGTAATAACTTTATTTAAGGTTTGCTGCCTTGGCCTTAACCTAAGGCAGGATCAGGCTCGGCTAACCAATGCCGTCCTGAGTGGTGCACTTGGGAAAACGACAATACCTCGCAAACACCATCAACACCATCCCAAAGCCCACCTACACGACACCTGTACAAAAGTGAGCCTTACTATCAGATCCCTCTCTCGATTGCCATCCTCTCTGCCCCTTGATACGATCGCATCATTATCTCTATACGGCTTCCAGCCTCGCTTTCGCAAGCACCCACGGCGGTTTGCGCCTCGCGCCCAGCCTGCCTCGAAGATAGCTTTGAGCAAAGTCACTTGCTCTTTGCTGTTTTCCTACTCTAGGACGGCGATTTATCGATCCTGGAAACTGCTTCCACCCTTACCTCCCACCTCCATCTCCCAGCTCGCGTTCCACATCGTCTTCGCCAGCTGCCACACCCCCTCTGTGTCAACATAGCCTCGCACACGACAGGCTCTCCACGAAGCATATGAGTCTTTGGCATTGCTAGAAGACGAAGGATTTCATGCCATCACGATGTCAATCCGATATACTCCAGATGAATTGATATTCCTGCGAGATTCACCCCTTGTGGTGAAACCCTCGAGCCTGCCACCAGCAGAGCAATGGATGGGGTAGGCTCATGCTCTTTGGCATGCGAGAGAACTCTATGCTAACATGTGGCAGAGCACCAGCAGATCCTACTCGTAATCTCACCAAACCAACAAATGAGAAGGCGAAGAACTATGATTCTGACCTGGTTTTAGATCAGCCAAACAAACGCCCAGGTGCTGAACGACATGTATCCCGCAACAGCGCTAGTACGCACTTTCATTCTCCAATCACGCTTAATATGCTAACGTTGCACAGATCCCGAAGATATCATTCTCGGTCCCCCAAAAACCTCTTTCATGTCAGCCACTTCCATTCGAAGTACTGGTGGCAAAACCTTCGACTCCCTTGACCGAACCCCAACCAGAGACCCCGCTGCACGCGAAAGATTTGATTTCCGCAGCGGCAGAAACGGCGAAGGAGAAAATGAGCGACCACGAGACGGACGAAACAACAACCTACGTGTACGACGAAATGATGGCGACCAAGACAGCGATGGATGGAGCACGGTCAAACCCCGCAAGAGTTTTGGCAATGAAGGTGCAGAGAGATTTAATGGAAAGATGGGTTTGGACAGACACAAAGACGAACGAAGATTCAAGGATCGAGAAGATCGTGATGTAAAGGACCGACCGTCGCGTGGTTTTGACACCTATTCTAGGGACAAGGAAGCCGAAGACCAGGAACGAGATGGCCGTAGAAATGGAACTGGTCGTGGCCGAAACGAACCATCTTGGTTCAAGGATAACGGAGATGGACCTACACCCTCGAAGGACCGTAATAGTAATGGAGACAGATTCATGGATCGTACCAGAGGTTGGCGAGAGAAGGAGCGCGAGGACAAGGAGGACAGAGGCGGTGACAGAAATGATAGAGGAGACCGACGTGAGAGAGGCGATCGGGGCGATAGACGATGGGATAGGGACAGAGACCAGCGTCAAGAGCGTGAACCTGAATGGTTGGCTGAGCCCGAGGAGGAAAAGCATCAAGCGCATACCCAGGAAGATTTCCAAAAGTGGAAAGAGCAGATGCAAGGAAAGGACAAGGCTACCAAGACTCCAATGGATGACATGCCCCCGGATACTGGTGGTGGATTTTTTGGCCTGGAAACAACAGCACAAAAGGTAGAAACTCCGCTTGCTATTGATACTGGACCAGACAAGTTTTTCGGCAAGTGGGCTTCCCCAAAGGACGAGGTCAGTCCAGAATCCGGTATCGAATCTCGAAAGGAGGGCATTGCAAAAGCAAAGACTACTGGCAAAGCTTCTCGGTTTACATCATTCTTCACTACGCAAGAAGAACCTGTACGCCGACAAACGGAACCCCCACCACCTATGCCAATGCAGCAAGGAGGAGGCTTGGAGGCAATGTTCGCCGGAGCAGGAACCAATTCTTCGTCGCAGTCATCGGCAGAGAAAGAGGCCTTCCAAATGTTGCTACAAAAGCTTCAGATGACCCAGCCATCTGGTCAACCTAGCTCTACTCCACCTCCAAATCCCGCTATGCAGCAACACCCTAAGCCACCACCGCAGGAAAAGCAGCAGAGCATTCCAGTTTCTACACCGGAGCCATTTCAACAATATCGCACTGAACGTCACGTCGAAGGTCGGCAACCTACAAATCCTTCTCATCAAGCAGTTCAAGATTTGCTTGCTCAACGACAAATCGCCAACAGCCAACCGCAATTAAGAGATAACATGAGAGAGATGATGCATGATTTAGGTGGTCAACGACAGAGTGCAATGAGCCAGTCTTCGCAAAGATCTGATCAACCAGGACGAAACAGCCAATCAGAGTTCCTTATGGGTCTCATGAAGGCAGCTCCGGAGCCCCAAAGATCTGAGCAGGTTCTTCTTAGAATGCAACCAGGTCAGAAGTCGGTTGCTGAACGACACATGCAACAACAACAGCAGCAACAGCAGCAACAGCAGCAACACCAACAGATGTTGATGGAGCAGCGTGAGCAGGAAATCCAAATGCAGCAACGAGAAGCAGCGGCACACCGGGAAAGAGAACGTTCCGCATCTCAACGACAAATGCGCCAAGGCCCTCCAGGCTTCAATGATTTTGAACAACAAGCATTCCAGCAGCGTGGCCCACCACAGCAACACGAAAGACAACCTGGAAACCCGGCTCACCCAACCCAAATCCTGCAACGCCCTCCACCAGGACTGGATCTTGGCTGGGACCGCCCTGCACAGCTCCCACCTCAACATCGTATCAACCCAAATATCCCTCCTCCACCAGGACTCGCCAATGGACCAAACCGCACTATGCCAATGCCGCAACAAATGTTCCCACCTGGATTCCCAATGGGTAATTTCCCACCTGAAGGCATGGCAGGTCCACCCCGCATGGGACCGGGAGGTTTCTTCGGTGCTCCACCACAGGCTCCACCGGGTTTCTTACCACCTGGAATGAATGGCTTCCCCGGCCCAGAGAGCATGGCGTTCGGTGGACCATTTGATGGAAGAGGCCCTCCTCCACAGGGCAACTTCCGAAGACAGTAGATCTACAATCTTTCCTACTGGATCTCACATACTGGACTGAACAAAAGTTACATCATTGATTATTAACTTTTTTTCATATGAAGAATGAAATATGGCAAATGAAATGGACTTTGGGGTATGTTGAAATGAATGCACTGGGGGAGGAGGTACGGGGAAAGATGACAGTCAGCTCTTTGTAATTATATTTGTTCCCGTGAGGTTGAGATGCTAGGTAGAGGACGCGGATTAGGTTACTTCTACCTAGATAGTACGCCAGCGTTAGGTTGATATTATTCAATGAGAACTGTATCACTGTCATGTTTTATTGTTCTACGTCTGTGAGGTGACGAATGCTTATGCTTCTTCTCCCTGTAACCTTTCTTGCTGGAGGGTCTCCCTCTAAAACATGTCACTATCTCACCTCTTCTCAGCCTTGATCTCCGACTTCTTTATTCTCATTCACTTCCCGGTTCATCAAGAACGGACCTAGTTGACTATTCACTAGAGAAGTTGGTCAAGGAATCTCCCCGCATTTTCCCTTGGCCTTGACTTGAGGGTAAGAATAGCCTCGCATGCTCGTGGTGAATCTAACATATTTCTCCATCTCGAAATTGAGTGATATATTCACTACAACAACTATCAATATATTTCAGATTCACATAGTGCAATGTGATATTGAGATCTTTATAATTTCATTGCTTCTGTATGCTATCCACTACTTTCATAAATTAATAGCGTTTCTCTCTGAAAATATGAGCACAATCTCCACATCCATACAGCCAGTCAGCAACCAACCGCATATATACTATACCAAGTTGATACCAGACAAACCAGCCGAATTCCTTCCCCCCTCTCTCCACCCAAACCAATGTTTCAGGTTTGCTCGCACCCTCGAAATGGCATTTTCTTCTGTCCACATGATTCTGTATACACATCGCTATGCGCTCAACGCCTTGCTATGCTCAAGTTTGCCACCCCGCCTAAAACAGACAAACCGCCAATGCAAAATCCAAACATCCAGTGTACTATTCGGATCCGCCATCAAACATTCATGCCTCTAGTATATCTCACGAACCATCCCTGCCTCACGATTTATCCTTTCGTTTCCCAAAGAAGCCCCTTTTCTTCTTCTCTTTCTCCTCGCCCTCATGTTTATCATGTTTACTCTTCTTATCAGGTTTATGGTTATCACTACCATTCGGAGTACCAAGCTGAATAGGTTGTCTTCCAGAACCAGAATTCATACTCATACCCGCCATCTGTGACGTAGGAGGTTGCGAAGGAAGTGCCTTCCCAGATGGCGATGGACCTCCAGCTCCACGCATAGGAAGACCACCCGGTCTCGAAGTCGGCATAGCTTGCTGAACAGGTTGTACAGGACGAGGTTGAGGTGGAGGCGGATCATTTTTCATAAAGAGGTAATCAGGAGCTCTAGGTTTCGGCCCGTCGATTGGGAGATGTAATGCCATTCTATCGACATCGAGGTCTTGAATTTGTCGCACGAATACTTCAGGGGTTTGCATGTGACTGGTAAGCAACATGACATCTCTTCCTCGGGTGTTGGCGACTTCGTAGCAAGATCGGGCTTCGGAAAAGGTTGCTCCTCCTGCCATGAAGACGAATATTCTTTGTCTGTTGTCTACTGTGGACATGCGGTTTCGAGCCCATGTTGGTTTAGCGCTTCGGAGGGAGGTTTGAGATTGGAGAGCGAGTTCTGTGGAGTTGTCGGTTGGTGGTATTAGGTATGGGAAGAGTGACTGATCTAAGGTGCCTTTGGTCAGCTCCTCGAGCATCAATTTGACATTTGGCTCAAATCGAGAAAGTGCGAATTCTTCGTCCTGGGCGGTCGGAGCCGCTTTCTTTGCGAGAATTGGTGGTGTGCTAAGTTGTTTGTCTTTCACGTCCGCTTTGAGCGTTCGACCACCGAGTAAGTCCAAATTCGTGACTACGTTCGCATTGACGGTTTCGTGTGGGAGTCCAGCATGGAGAAGTAGTCTTTCAATGTCCTCTTGTATCACTCCCTCACGGTACAAACAATACATCATGATCAGGCGTAACCTGTCTGATGGGCCAATACTCGGGTCATCCAGCATCTTTACAACCTGATCCGCCATGTTTTTGGGCTTCCGGAAATCCTCATCCAGGCCAGTAGCCAGCGTTTGTTCTATCAACGCTAGATCTGGCAACTTGTGTTTTTCGAAAATGTTCATGCATTCCTGCGCCATGCTCAAATGCAATGAATATGCTTCTTTGAGTTCCTGGAATTGCGGTAATCCTGCCAACATGTCCTTGATGGCATTTAAACTTGTCGCATCGCCTTCGGTGTTTGTAAAATGTGGATTCTCGTTGATGAATCTTTGGAAATCGCCCATCAATTTTTCGATGGTGTCCTTCATGTGCCGATGTCGGTTTTCCACCCAAATTTTGTCTTTCTCGCCAATTTCCATATCCTTTTCTTCTTGGCTCCCGGCCCCTTCGTTGACAACTGTGGTGTATAACACCTTTTCGCCTTCCTTTATTGGTAGCAGATCATGAGCCATGGCCTGATATGTAAATTCGTGCAGCAGCGGGGACATCAAATCGAAGGATCGATCGGTAATCATGAGGACTCCTTGAGGCCGGGAACTGGGAGATGGAAATTCGGGGTTGTATCGCATATATAAATCTAATTCATCCTGCACTACCTCCGCCAAGTATTTGCTGAGAATCCTTGCGCCGTATTGATCTTGGTCTGACGCGTTTCGGGGGGTGAAAGGGCGAGGTTGGTAGTATCGTACTTTGGGGTTTTCGTTTAGTGAGACGCAAACATCTACTATCTGTATCGAGTCAGCCTCTGTATATACCAAATCAAAGTGTGTCACTGACCTGTTTGGCAAGCACAAGCACATGGGGGGCCACGAGGTTGTTGCAGCTTGGATTGTATAACATTTGGAAACTGTAAGGATCGCGGAACGTTATCAGGTTCGACTCGCGGGGGAAATAGTCCACGGCTAAAGTGTAGAACCCTGCCATTTGTTCCTGTGCCATGTCTGAACGGTCGATTCGGTCGCGTATTTTGGGCTCGAGGAAAGAGGTCCATACTAAGTAGGAGTTTCGGTATCTATGGCGCTCAAAATCTGCCATCAGGCAATCGACAATATGTGGTTTCGGGCTCAGGAGGTATATGGCGTCCATATGTTGGTTCATCTCCCGCCTGTCCTCAATCTTCTCGATATCTTGTGCAATTTAGCAGTTGTTCGACCGGGATTTGTTCCAACACGCACTCGCAATATTCTCGTTGAGAATGTCATCTTCCTTGACCACATTGTCTAATATCTTCTTGGAGAATTCGTCGATGACCAGCACCTTCCACTATGGGCGGTCAGCAGAGCTCAAAAGAGGGGGTTTGGAGCAGGAAACTTACGTCGCCCCGGGTAATTGATTTGATAGTGCTGATAATTACTGGCATGCGGTCAGTGGCATGCAAGAACAAGTGGTGAGGTGTGCTCTTACTCTCGCGCTGCTCGCGGATCACTGAGAGCCCCATCTTGGGGGTGAAGAGGATCCGCCTCGAACGACAATCCCAGCTGCAGTCGTTCTATAGTGTTTGTCGAGAATCGTGCGTTAGAGTCGTGAAGCATAAAGCCCGAGAATGCGATTGTGTACGTGTAGGTCTCGAGGGCAAAGCGTCGTGTCAGGAAGTTCGTGGATTATCCTTAGCGGGGTCTTCTGTTGCGACCAGAAACATCGACGTTTCGGCGAGCCTTATTCTGTGGCGGTGCACTTTTTGCCTCGGCCAATCAAAAACCTTCCCGCTAATAGCCGCACTCGCTCTTCTATTTAAATATAAGCGAGCCATAATAAGTCTCTATGAATTATATTCTGTTGATAAGATTTAATTTTAATTTTACTCTTATTACTATACGTAGATTATTTCTTTCTCTTGAATTAACAGACGTATATAAGCTTAATAGTCTCATAGTAAATAAAAAGCGATAGTAAAAACCTTCTCGTTATTCTAACTTTCTAGGAAATTAAAGTTAATTACTCTAAGTTCTAACTATCTTAGATAATTACAAATTATTCTAAATATATACGATAAGTTATATAAATTATAATAAAAAGTTAGAATAACGAGAACTAGGTAGACAGATACGTATTAAAGTATTTACTATTACTTTTTATATCTATCGTAAGACGGCTATTTATTAATAAGTTAGAAGTATATATAACTTTTTATTCAACACTATTCTAAGAAAAAACCTTTCAAATCTACTTACTTTACTCTAGAGAACTTGTTTTCTTATATTTCATAGTATATAAGTTATACTACTCTTAGCTAAGATTTTTAGTATAATAGGATAATTAACTTATTATATTTATATAATTATAAAAGAGACTTAATATCTTTTAACATTTAGGTACCAGAGGCTAACCTTACGAACTCGCAGCAGATTTAGAAAGTTTGACGTTGTAGCAGCTGAGGGCTAATAGCCAATCTCACCAATAGCTAACAGAAGATCTAGGAGCCCGACGTAGATTGGCTTAGCCAGGTTAGGAATAGAACTGGTAGTTAGGGCTAGAAATTCACTCGTAATAACTAGATTCATTTTTTTAAGGCTAGGCAGCGGAGGAAGCGCAATCAGGGCCAGAGGTTATTACAGACTACTGTGTCTCAGATGAATCAGATCTCTCAAATCAGTTCAACGATTTGGTATTAGTAACACTTTTTTTCTTTCGATTTATTTTCTTACAGACATATTCTCGTAGTCTCCTCGTTTTAACATATTTTCTCGTCGTATTCTAAGCGGACCTCCCTTGTCATTACTATATAGTATCTCGAAAGACCTACCTGTATCGTGTAGCGGCTTCTTTTTTCATAGCTACATATTACGATCTGATACTGTCTAAGTATAATAGCAAGTTTTTCTTATACTAAAATAGATACGAGGATTTTCTACCAGTGAAGATGTGATCCTTCAAGCTGCAATGGCGCTTGAGCGAGCTTGGTCAGCTTATATATAGCGTGTAATTTTCTGATTCAAGGTACCAAAGCATCAATTGTTGGCGGTTTTCTTCAAGATGGAAATGCTCTTGCATGTTCGTCTGCAGACGCAACCATGCTGTTGGAAGGATCCGAGGATCAATAGCCGGGCCTTGCCGTCAGCATATCCCTTGGAAGGCATCCGATTGGCGGTATTTTCCTAGTATCTAGTATTATATTCTTCTTCGGGCCAAAGGTTCAACCCACCTCTCCCCGCTCCACTAAAAGAGATGCTTACTATCACACAAAGTTTCCGATCACTGAATAGCTCAAATTTGTATCGTCGTCTAATTCGTAATTGTCTGATAATTTTCTTTTCCATAAAGACTAAAGTACCACTTCGAAATCCTGTGTGGCATATATCGGTGTATTTCTCTTCGGGAATTGCTAAGATCAAGAAATCTAGAGTCCAGCTAATGTTCGGACCGAGAAAGACACAGCGAACATTTAGAAGGTAGGTGCAAATAAAAATACAATATCCGGGGTTGCGACTTTAGTAGCGTAGCGGGCGTAGCGGGCGTTGAAGACTTGGTATGCGTTTCGTTTATCTGTTTTTGGCTTCGTTTACACTATAGAATTTCTGTATCTTTGTCATCGTCTTTGTGTTTATGTCTCTCTCTAGTTTTTGGCACCTGATGCGATTGCTTGTTTCGTTTTGCAAAGAGCGATTCTAATCTTATGGGTACTGATAATAGCACTTTGGATGTCAGCTAGTATGTTCTTCCCCATCTCTTTTTTTCCTCATCTTTCCTATCTATCTTTTTTTTTCTCACCGAACTTGGATTGCTTCTTTTGCTCTGTATAATAAAGTTATTCTTAATTGTTTCTGGAATCTTTGAACGCTCTTTAAAAGAGTATCTAATAGTCTACAAATGATGTATATGCTAACCGAATGAAATACACCAAATCTAGTCAAAGTACAGGTACGGATATGAAAACTCCGAAGAAATAACCAAAATAAAAAGAGAAAGTATTCAACCAGAGCCATTGCATCCAAAACCAGTCTGAGCACCCGCCGCATTTCCAGCATGTCCTACGCATTTCTTCTGAAAGACCCCGGTTCGAAACTTGGCAGTCCATTCACGTCCATCGTCCCCAAGCCCATAGTCGAAATGCCAAGTATCAGGCAATATAGCACAGCCTTTCAATTGACCATACAACGCAGAGCCGTGATCTGAACTGTCCCAACTATCATATCTAAAATCAGCATTTGTTTTTGAAAGAATTGGTGGCGAACGTATTAGGATATAGCGTTGACTTACCCGTGGCCCCAGATCGTATATTCGTTGAAAACCAACTTGTACGTTGAATCGCATCCACCTTGTTTCCCCTTTTCTGCCGGCTGCCTTAAACTACTTGGCTGAATCTCGTACACAACATCGTCGATTGTTTGCTTCCCACCTCCTTTGTAGTTTTCAGGGTGGTTAGCGACATCGCAGCCGTCAATCAAGATACCGAGAAGATAGTTTTTGCAGTCCTCAATGCTTGGCTTGAAGCTTCCTGGACCTTGCAATCTGATGGTAACCTCTTCCGGAGTGCCATCATTATATTTGCGCTCGATTGGTCCCGCCTTAATAGCTTCTGGACAAAACTTATTCTCGATAATATCCTTGGCACCGTCGCGGCTGATGTACTTATTCTTTTCCAGTCCGTAGCACTCTTTTCGCTTCTGGTGCACCGATGGTGATGATGGCGTCGGGTTTGGTGGTGTATCTACTGTTTTAACGCCATCGATCTTGTCATCTCTCATTTTCTGAATGAAAGAGTTCGCAAGAGCTGTATTACCATCGAACTTGGGATGGAAGGGACGAGCGGTCCAGCCAAAACCATATTGCTGAGTATTAGGATCACTTCCATCTGGAATTGGGGACCTAGGGTTGTTGTCAATACCCAGTACCGTTGTGAAACCTTTTGTCACATCGACGCCTGCTGGGCTCCCCATGAATGAAACACCATTGTCGGTCATCACCACTCCTGCTTGTTCCCCCTTCTGCTCATCATTGTACTGCAGATTCCACAACCAAAGATTCTTGTGGTAAAACTGGTCCTCTAACGTACGGTTCGGCTCGCAGAAGCGGTGTCCGGCAAACAGGTTATCAGGCTGAAAGTTGCGAACGTTGTAGTTGGCGAGCTTCGGAGCCGGTATCTGATAATTCTTGATCACGTCGGCCTGGATGTTGTTTGCCTTTTGAACCATATCGTTGATTTCCTTTCTAAGACCCTTGACAAGCTTGGGGTGACCGACACTGATTTTGTCGTGGGCAAAACTCCACTTGTCACAAGCATCTGTGGTGTCGTCGAAGAAACGCACATACGAGCTGAGATATAGGTCGAAGTGGGGTTTCTTGTGCTTTTCATCCTGGGCAATTTCAAAGATATCATTCAGAGCACCCGTAAGTGCTTTGCGAAAAGACGCGGGGTCGTTCAAGTAGTCATCGGCCAGCTTCAGATTCTGCTTGCACACGCCCATCCCGTCCGGGTCCTCATCCCAAGGTTTACCCCAACCGAAGGGATGATCTGTTGAGGGGGGCTGGTAAATGCAAGCTCGAGCTATGGCACCAAAAAAGGCGTCGTTGCCTCCGAACATGCCCCAAACGACTGTGGGAAGGCCGGCTCTTTCTGTCATCTGACGCTTGAGATCATTCATCAAGGTGCCGCCACAAGCAGCAAAGTTGAAGTTTTGAAGTTCGGCACTACGCCAGGAATTATCATTGCTCATTTGGGCCCCCCAGGACTCTTTACTGCGGTAGCATGCTTCTCTGTCCTTGGGACCCCATACATTGCTGGCGTTATAAGCAACGCCAGAGGCCCATGAATCTCCGATGACCGACCATTCAAATGTGTCCGCTCTTTTGAGATTCTCAGTTTCTTGTTGGTAGGAAATATGCGGAATTGATAAAACAGACTGCACAAGGCATAGAATCGTGAGGATAGCAGATGAGTTGCAAATGCAAGAAAATCCCATTGTGGAAGTACGGCAGGTAAAAGAGAAGTAAAAGAAAACAGCAGGTAGAAGAAAAGAGTGGATAAAAGGACAATGTAGCAAGAGCAGTATTATTAGGCTTTGATGAATTCTAATTCTCTAACAAAAGTATATATACCTCTATATGTGCCCCTTTCCAACTCGCTTAACCACTGAATATGACAGTATGCGAAGAAACCACTGCTATGCAAAAGTATGCGCTATAAAAAGAACTCGAAAGCCTCGTAGGATCGCTAAGAACTAGGTCTAGTTATACAGACCTTCTCAAGGAAATTGGAGGACTTCCATCAGTATGTCATTCTGAGTGTTGGTGTCTATTGACCCCTGTTGTTGGCAGCAACCCGTAGCCCTACGGCACCCGGCCATACCCCACCAAAATCCTTCGTTAACGCCGTACTGCGCCGCCAAAGTCCTGCCGAATAAAGAGTCCCCAAACGCCCTCTGAACCAACACCAACTCACTAAAAACTCACTCGTAACAATCTTACGCAACAATCTCTTCCAAAATTCTAAAAATTCTTTTCACGCCAAGAAACATGCATTCTGTTTTAGGCCTGTTGGCTTACCTTCCTACCATTTTGTTAGCTTCCTTTACATCCTCCTCTGGGGAACACCAACAACAGCCGTTCCTCGCTCTCGCAGAGTCAGAACTGAGATGGAAGGCCAACTCTAGTGTTGGCTTCAGTCTCCAGAGCTCTTACGGAGCTGCGGCTGTCATTTTCGAGGCCGCAAATGGGCAATTGGAGACTCACACTCGAGTTTATAATGGAGGTTATCTTTATCGGCAGGTTATGGCAAAGTTGTCTTTGGAATCTTCGAAGCACAATGCGTATGTTGACCGTCATGTTCACTTCTCGCTTGAATCAAGCGCTAACATATCATCACTCAGTCCCCCATACCAGAATGATGGGCAGTACTGGGCCGACATGCCTCGGAAAGCTGCCCGGTTGGCTCTTAAAGTGGCTGGACTCCCGGCTTCGTATGAAGTTGGTGTTCTTGCTCAAGTCATCGAACACCTACGGTCCCAGTTGGAGGCAGACTTTGACATTAGCATTTACGAGGCTGTTTTTACCTCAAGCCATCTCGTTGCGCTCTACCAAGACGACCTCGAAGACGCCGCTAATTATACCGGTATCAAATATATAACTCCGAAGAAACAGTTCAAACCCATTCTCTGGGAGACGGCGACGGCGTATGCTGGACACGGTCTCGGTATATGCGAGCATTGGCAGGACGAGGAGAAATGCCAGGAGGAGAGGATACAGTTGCCACAAGAGACGGTGCTCGCAGTACACTACAGCCAAAGTGCCCTTACTGTCTCGCTAGCCGAAATATCTGTCGCTGAGGCCGCGTGGGAGCCACACTATCGACGGGTTGAGAACTTCACTCTCGGCAGCAATGCCATTCCTGGATACGGAGCAAGAGCGTGTGATTATTGGGCTAACGTAAAAGACGTACTGTTAGCCGTTATGACAGAGTTTCCCCTCTTCCCTAGGCCAACAAAGATTCTGGTTACAGGTGACAAGGTCTACGGGGATTTCATGGAGTTTTTAGTGTCGACTTTGAAGGAATATCTTGGCAGTGTCCCACCCATTTTACCTGTCGATGCCACAGTGCAGGTGGTTTCCGCAAAAGGGGCTGCCGAGTTTATGCGTCGAGGCCCGGCACCATGGTCCACAGGAGAAATAGTTCTAGATTGATCTCAAGGCTCAATAGCTGTTTCAATCTAGAACATACATGTACTTTTAATCACCTCACAAAAAACTGGACTTTGTTCCAGCGAAAATGTAACTGTACTTGTCAATGAATCAGGTCTCATTGCACTGCTTCTAAAAGACGTCATAGCAGTGGCGCTCGGAGACTTAGCATAGCGTTATTTCTTAAAATTGGTGTTGGATATCGAACAGGGAGGAGGTTTTGTATAGGTAGCAGAATGTTTTTGCTCCACTTAAATTATAGGGCTGTTGGTCCTATACGAACGCCAAGGTTTTAGCCGCCACCCAGTGTCGAACCCCCCGTCCTCGGTCGGCTGCACTGCCTTTGCCCTCTACACAAAACATCCAACATAACACATACAACTTATCGCGTTAACCTCGCCTCGTTCTTGTCGATCCTGCTAATTACCGCTGGCTCAATATCACATCATGGATGAATCCTTGGAGAAGGTCGAAGGATTCGGATCAAGGTATGCACTCAATCCACTTCCAATAATCCGATGTTGTTCCCGTTCAGATATCGTGGAAGACTTGTTGGATATGGAAATAGATGCAATCCTTCCATCGTAGGACAATGGCAGCTCTATATAGTCCCGTCTTGTTCCACCAGTCCAGGAAATATCAACGCTCTCATCAATTTCATTCCACACCTGTCAATTTCGGCTTCTCATCATGCATTCTCCATTACTTCTCTTTACGTCTGTCCTTTGCCTTATCAGCTGCGCTCTAGCTTCTAACCTACCTCGACTCGACAGACAGCCTACCCCGGGCAATACATTCTATACAATCTTTCCAAAAAACGGCACCGAAACTTCCAAGACTAGCGACTTTGTCAAGGACATTGTTGGCACCGACGACCTCTTACCCTGGACGAACCTCAAAGATCAACTGATTTCATGGACCGTGGAAGCCTCTCCTGATGAAGCTTCCAAGTTACGAGCCTACCCTGATGTCGAGAGTGTTGTCGAGTTCCATCCCCCGGAACAACCTACGAGTGCCAATGTGAATGCTCGCGATACGGCTGCGGTTCAATGACTATCCGAACGAGATGAAGTCAAATGGTCTGTGGTCTTCCCGCGGGACGGCGGCAACAAGGGTGAAACCGACAAGACGGAACAATTCCTAAAGAACCTCGTTGGCGAAGGATCTGTAGAGCCTCCACTCATAATGGAGAGTACAATTATATTCTGGTCAGCCAACAGTGAGTACCCTTTGCACCTACTTTCCTCCACCCGAGAAAAGCGAGAAGCAGTCGATTTACTCATTCTATTCTTCGCAGTGACCGACTCTCAGCGCGACCAGACTAGGAAAGAACCAGGCGTGAGTGCCGTTGAAGAAGAAGAAGTGGTTGAAGAAGACCATTATCTGCCTCCACACAACCTGCCTCCGCTTCCCTCCCCTGCAGCCAAACTCTCCAATGCCAAAGTAAAAAGAGACCTCAGCTACTACACAATCCTATGCCGTTAGCGAGCTGGTCATTCTGAGCCAGCCGAGGTAAGCGTCCTTTATATATTCGGTGGCATAATAATAACCATCAACCATTCTTTTAGCTCGCTTCCTTTGAAACAAGTCAAGGACTATGTTTACGAGGGGCGTAGCGGGCAAGACAGCTACGTGTACCATCTTGAGAGCGGAGTGGCTTTCAAAGACCAAGCAGATGTAAGCCTTCCCCTTTTCAGTTCAAATATACACACACACATATATATATATCTATTTATATCAGCAAGAAAGTTGGGCTAACCCATACTGATCATGCAGGAGTTTCCTCGTGTAGTTCCGGATGACCAACATCTCCAGACGCCAGCGGCGAACGACCTTGGTCTTAAGCCTTGGGATGACCCACGACCAAACTCGCACCCCACCTGTACCGCTAGCAAAGCAGTGGGAAAGAAGTACGGCGCCACAAAGCAGGCTAAGCTGGTTGTAGTCCAAATCGCTAGGTTGACACTTCCCCAAATAGTATGGGCGCTGAAGTTGATCGTGGACGACATCAAGGCAAGGCCCGAACGAAGGAAGAAGAGCGTGATCAGTATGTCGATGACCGGTTCTATATACAGCCCGAACAGCATGATGCAGACACAGCTCCAGCGTGTTGTCAAGAGGCTTCTCGGCATGGACGTTCCCATGTTTGTTGCGGCGGGCAATCACGCACGGCAACCGGGGCGAGGAAATGTCGATAGTGTGCCAGCCATCTTTGAAGGTCCCGATTATCCGTTGGTTGTCGTTGGATCAACAACCTTTGACGGGGCCGTATCCGACTTCTCGCAGCGTGGTCCCCATGTCTCTATACACGCTCCGGGAGATGGTGTCACCTGCATGCCCAAGTCCGGCAACACACCACTGACCATTAGGGGAACTTCGTTTGCCACGCCCATCGTTGCCGGCGAGGTTGCTAACCTCCTGTCGTACCAGCCACCCCCCTTTGATACCAGCGATGGCAAGTTAGTCAAGAGCATACGGGACTACTTGCAATCGGATAAAGGAAGCTGGCCTCGGGTCCCAGATATCCGGGTCGTCTGGAATGGTGTCACGGAGAAAGATAACCCGGGGATCGCACAAACACCGCCGCCACCACCACCTCCTCCCCCACCTCCTCCCCCACCCGCTCAAGCTGGACCGACATGCTCGGGTCTCACGGCCCGAAAATACGTGGCCCAAGCCGAATTGAAGGATCGCATCCAAAAGGACTTTTGTCCCACCGCCGTGCAGCAAGGCACGCTGGACCACAACTCGGGATCTCTTGGGCGCCGATACAACGAGGGCACCATGAGGATGTCGTTATTGCGATGGATGGGACGCCTGGTATTTTCAAGCCAAACGCCGACGACTGTCAGAAGTACCTCTTGGATATTCTGGTCAACGGCTGTGACGGGAACGATCCCAAAAACCCCGAAAACTACAAGGCCGGTGGTTCGATCAAGGTTGGAGACACCACCTATCGCATCGAGCCGCAAGCCACCCGCCAGCCAGCCGAGGATGGGAAGAAGGCCGGGTGTGACAGTACATACAAGCTGGCCTTTAACGATTACACTGTCTGGGGACACGGTTTGGACAGTGCGGATCATGGAACTGCTCTTAAAAGCGCACTCAATCCCGAGTGCGCCCTCCTGCCTGACACCTGGGATTTTCAATACGGGTTAGGGAGCGATGGGAGGGAGTGGACGGCCAAGTTTCGCACAGGTGTCTTCCAACGTAGTTGCGTACGCAATGCCGTTGTAAAAGTTGGCGCCCCGGAAAATTTGAAATGCAATGGGTCGGGATAGACCAAGGAGCTTCTGGATAATCTCTTATCTTCTTATTTATTGTGTTTGGAATTTCAGGTACTTGGTCGTTTTGCTTGGTTAACTTTCTTTTGTTCTGATTTTGGGTTTGGATTTCAGGTTTTCATTTGTTGGTTTTTTCTTCATTTTCAGGTTTTGATTTTTAATCGAATAAACATACTATTCTTAAATCATAATAATACTATGCTAGTTCTTGAAATTGCGACATAAACTTAGATTGCAGCTACCCTAGTTAAGCTAGTGTTTTGGTTGAGAAAAATAAGAGCAGGCAGAGAAGAAAGGGTAGTTGCTTGCGGAGGCAGTATATTTGTAGTTGTTTATCTGTTCGCCTAATATAGGGGGGTGGTTGAGTATACGTCACGTGGATAGTCTCAGTTATACGCGCATGCGAGCGGGCTGAAGGCTCCAAACCTCAGGCCGTCGGAATACCTGCAGCTTCAAGAATTCACGATCCCCGCTCAGTAGTATCAAGACCAACACTGCCGCTCAAGGTTCAACGGTAAGTCAACACACAAGCTGAAGCTGGAAATCTTCCTATTCTTATGCTTTTCCTGTGAGCTTCTCTTCTCTTCTTCTCTTCAACTCTTCAATCCATTTCTCCATTTTAGGCACAAGTGGCTCTCTACTCGCCCCTATTCTACTACTACTATGGTAGCAACAGCATTAGCAGAAGCCCTGGCAGAAGGGTCAGTTCCTCAAGTTGAGGTTGACATTGATGCCCTTCTCGAAAAAATTACGCTGGAAGAACAGATCTCATTATTTTCTCTTGAATTTGTTGCTCAATTCGGTTCTTCTGTTTGCAGATTTTTTTTTCTCGAATAAATAAGCGCTGGAAACTTGGGGACAAATCAGGCTTCTATGTTTCAGTAATTCCTTTCTCTCTACATTACTACATCGCTTCATTGTTATTTTCCCAGTTCCAAACACCATGATTTATTTTCCATTTTCTTTGCTTTCTAGTTCTAATAAATTAGAGCTTTGTAATAAACAGCACCCACTCCAGTTTTCCGGCTCATATAGTAACACTTGAGAACCCATTGAAGACAGTTCCACATTATGTACGCTTTGTTCAAGTCCTGAAGTTTTCAAAATTCCATGTACATTCTTACTTCTCGCCGGCTTTGATAGCTGTGACAAATTCTTACTATCAACACACCAAAGAATCAGTTATTTATAAAGTGCCCAGAGTAAAATAACACTTTCTGTGGGCCCAAATATGAATCTTGCGCTTTCTCTTTCGCTTGGAAGTACTGCATCCCGCTCATGGTTCGAGAATTCCATGCGTCGAAAAACTCATTAAACTGTATTGAGTCTGCATGAACCGTTCTCCCGACAGCTTGTAATTTAGGGTTTGTAGCGATGAAAGTCTGGGAAGTGAATGAATGAATCCTGGAATAGGTGGGTTGGTAGCTTTCTGCTTCTCTTAAAAGTATTCAGACTCCAGTTCTTTGTAACTATTTCCACAATCTAATCGTCAAATAAAGATTCATCTCTTCGTTTCTTTCTTTTGCAGAAATGTCATTAAGTTCAGACATCAAGACTCGGTTCCTAAACTCGGCCTTCTCTTTCGATCCGGAGAAACTGATATCTTAAGAGTTCTTCTACTGTGGTGATGATTGCATTCTTAATCATTTGGACTTTTTGAAAAATAAATGAAAAATAAATCTTCTAATATATATCGGGCTGCGTTTGATATAATAACGTCTCAGTAGGTTTTTTCGTAAAGACACTATCTTAATTCTGTTATCAAATCATTATTTAAAATACTAACAACTCGGGATGGTTGTGGCGCAATTCCGACAGTTCATGGGACGCGAGAGAATGATGTTCATTCATGGAATAAAAGAATCCCACAAGCAAATTCTGGCCGGGCGTGGTCTGAAGAAGTTATCTAAGAGAAGATGTAGGAAGAAAATACAGCAGCTGCTGCTGATGAGGCCTTGAGAGGATTACGAATCGGATTTCGAGGACCAAGAAGTACCGAAGAAGTTGAGGTTTGGGCTACTGTTTCTTGAAGTATTTAGAATAGATGCCTTTGATTCGAGATGCTAGATTTCCAAAGTGTTGAGAGTTATTATTGACCGCTTCCTGCTGCAATTTGTGAGTCGGTCAAATGTACTAATAAGTTTATGATGTTAAGGCATAAAGAAGTTTTGATGCTATTTAAGTCGCGCTCGCTTACCTCCCTTGACGTCGATTATCAGCTCAATCATTTCATTTTTATCCAAAATACTCAGAAAATGTATGAAATCTGGAATTTCAAAGTTTCTCTTACTTTCTAATCATAATCCTACGTATAGACAACAGCCCAAACCAAAAATGGAGTTTGTTATAGATAAAGTTCAAGATCAAAGTTTTGATACTACGTGGTAGGTCTGAAAGTATAATATAAAAAGAGAGAGCTATTCGTAAGAGTAGAGCACTCAACGAGGTTGACTATCCAGCTCACTTATTTGTATAATGCGTTAAAATGCAATCTACTAGACAAAATTCATAGCACTGGACTTAGTAACTAAAAGCAGTGCGATTCGTACTTGAAAAATTAAAGAAAACGCCTTCTTATTCCTATGTTCCACTTCTTATTTTTACTGAAAACTTCAATTTTTCACTTAATTACAGTGAGTTACGAGTTAAGCTTGAATTTGCCTACTTTTTTTTATAATCTGAGCTTTTTGAGAAAATTCCTTGATTTCCCCCCTTTTTAGACACTCTTTTACTTATTAATAACAACATAACGTGTTTCACAAGCGAGTCGCCCACTTTTTCAACCTAGTGTTATTATAATACAAAATACTCAACACTACACAAAGTTATTATTACTATAGAAGCTATCTAGTATTCTTTAGAACTTTCGCTATCTTCTATATCTAATATTTCTGCCTAATAAGTACGAGAATTATACCTAGTTTTACT
Source organism: Calycina herbarum (assembly GCA_001414485.1). Classification (NCBI taxonomy): domain Eukaryota; kingdom Fungi; phylum Ascomycota; class Leotiomycetes; order Helotiales; family Pezizellaceae; genus Calycina; species Calycina herbarum. The sequence goes on along the minus strand of LLEY01000023.1, from coordinate 97,127 downwards.
ACAACGGCTACAGTACCTGTCAACACGAACTCTCTTCCTAGACTCTTTACCTTGTTTCTAGCTACTATTTTCCTTAGAAGCAATTAAATCAGCTACGTCGCCTACTGTTAATGTCTCTTAACTCTTAATATACTTCCTCTTACAACTTTTACGCTTAGTTATAGCCTTAGTTATTATACGAAGACTAGTAATTTCCTTACATATTAATACTATATTATGTATCACCCTAGTTAAGCCTTTTTTAAGTTAATTAAGAGACTGAATAATAGAAATAGGTAACGAGTCTTGATGTCTTTGAATCCGATCTCGAATAAGTGTTAATTAAGCTATTATTTCGTATATGTTACTTAGTATTTTAGGTGTCTATAGAGTGTCTTCTAGTATTGTTAGTGTTAGCGTACGAAGCCTTAAATCAAGCTTTGATAATATAGCTTCTGGGCTATGTAGGACTAGCTTAGCCCCTTTAAAACTCGCGTAGATATTATCCTTTGTAAATGCTTTATAAAAAGCTGCTTTAAACGCTAGAAGAAAGGTTTCTTTAGTAATATAATTAACATGATTACGTACTAAGCCTAATATCTTAGCTTTATACGCTCGCTTTAACAGCGAGAAGCAGACTATATTAAGCGGCTATAGTAGGTACGATAAGTGTAGAGGTATATAGAGGGTAATAATGTTTAAGTCTTTATAGAGTTACTAGAATTCAAGTAAGTTATAGCTTTTATAACTATTAACAATTAATAAACAATATCCTCCTATACTTTATACCTTTATATGCTTGTTAAAATGCTTTAACTATATAACTCTAAGCTTATTATTTGTCTAGCCGTTGTTGCTAACCTTAATTACCTAATCGTATAGTATATATATGTCTTAGTACTAGGTAGAAATAAGTACTTTGCCCGTGAATATAATAAATAGCGGGATTGCCTATCCTGTTACGTTAACTCTCTAAATAACTATAACCTACTTACGATTATCTAGCTAAACTTGCTTTCGCTTCCTATGTATTTCTAAGCTTATAATAACAAGTTAGGACAAAATAACTCCTATTATAAAGCCACTTTTGTTAAAGTTGTAAATATCCTTATCTTAAATACTATATTTCTCTTTAATAGACTATATAAGCGTAAACTATAAGCTAATAACTCATAGATCCTTAGTTAAAGCTCGCTAACGATTATATAAACGACTCTATCGAGTTTTAAGCTTAAGTATACGTTTTATAAAGTTATCCGGCTAGTTCCTGCTTATAAGCTTTCTGTCGCGCTCTCTTAGTAGATTATTAGCTATATCTTATACTATATCCCTTATAGGCGAAAACCCTCGCGAATCCAACTCTAATATATATCTAACTATTACCTCCTTCTCTAGCTTTATAAGCTTTTTCGAATTAGGCTAGTAATCGCGTTGTAAGGGCTTTCTAGCGCGTTGATCGGAGAGAGTCTTTCGAGGAATATAGTAAATCTTTATAGTACTTTATTCGGTTAATAACGCGTTGTTTTCGAGTTCTTAGGTTACTAAAATGATATTAGCTTCTTAAGAAGGTAATTGAACGTTATAGTGTTAAGCTATTATGATTTAAAGGTGGTATATAGTACGCGACGAGGAAAGTGGGCGACCCGCTTATATAGGCGACTCGCTTGTGAAACACGTTATAATATACTATTTATAAGAACAGGAAAGAAGAGGCTTATATCTCCTTATACTCTATAAACTTTATAGGACAAAAACAGATAATTTTATATCTGTCTTGATTTTTATAGGGTCTTGGCATAGCCTGTTAACCTTATAAGAGTAGTGAAATTTTTTTCAAGAAAAGAGGTTATTTTAAGAATTATTTATCTTTTAGTTTACTCTTATTATACTTACTTTAAATTAATAAATTATAAAGAAGAGAGATAATTAGTTTATTCAATAAGACCTTTGCTGAAATATAAGTATTTGAGTAGATAATGTCTGTCTTTATAGGCAAATAGTTAATCAATTTAACGCTTCTCTTCAGCTTGCCCAAAGCCTTTAAGACATTCTTATCTCTTAATTTCTCTGTGTTCTTTTCTTCTACAAGTACAAAATCATGTTTCAAAACTTTGGTCCTCTCTTCAACGTTGTATTCCTTCTCTCCTCCGTGGCGAAAGTTTAAAGAAGGCGGATTGAGATTGGAAAAAAGGTATTACGAGTGTTTTCCCGGGTTTGAAGAAACTTAGTAAGAAAAATGTTAAAATGAAAATTTATGAGTAAGTGCAAACTCGTGTAGAGTCTAGGATAATATCCGGCAAAACCGAGCTCCTGAAATAGGCTATACACGTCCTAGAATAGCGTAGTTTTCGTTAAAATAGGTTAAGTCTCTTTTACAGTAGTACAAACGTATGTTTAGTAAATCGTACATCTCAAATATAGCAAGTCAATCATCTCGTTGCTTGAAAAATCTCAGCTAAGAGTGGTGAGACCTGTATACTATGAAAGACAAGAAAATAAGCTTCCTAGAGTGAAACAAGTAGATTTGAAAGGTTATTTCTAAGAGTAGTGTATAATAAAAATTTATAAACACTCGGACGAGAGAAACGTCTTATTGATTACTTGCGGTTTTTGACTTATCAATAAATAGCTGCCTCGTAATAGATCGAGGCGGTCTACACTCGTGACAGCATAGATTATGCTTGTGAGGATATATATCGTTTTAGATCCTAAATTACTTTATAACGCTTTATCTAAAAACAAAACCAAAAAGCGCAAATTGAAGGTATTTACCTAATCTTTACAACTAGTATTGCTGAAAGATGAGATCAGTTTGAAGGAAGAGGTCGCCCGCAAGCACAGACCACAATATGTGCTGTCACGAGTGTAGACCGCCTCGGATATGAAAAGTAATAGTAAATACTTCAATATATACCTGCCTACCTTGTTCTCGTTGTTCTAACTTTCAATTATAATTTAGATTGAACTCTATGGTTGAGCCCTTTAGCTTATTTCAATTTCCAAGGTAAGTGGTGTTAAATAGTTAATATATAGGGAAATTAGTCAAACGAGGGACTTTGAATAAAATGCTTTGAGGTGACAACGGGGGCGTGCTTTCCTTTGACGACACCTGCTTTCGTGTGAAAGGATCTGGGACAATTATATGAACTGTCCGAGAAGAATATGGAAACCAACTTCTCAGTTCTTCTAAATTCTCTCGTATAATGTTCTCTAATTCAAAAAGACATATGAAGTATAGATAATGGATTTATATAGAAGCTAATATTTCGGCTATTTAGGAAAGAAATATACCACCCTTTCTTCGTATAGTAAATAGGTTTCTTGATTACTTAATTGATCTCCGTACTCTTTGACGTAAATCATGTCCTTCGAGTTTCGCTTAGGTGGATAAGATGGGCTCTTGTTTAGTGAAATCTTGGAACAAGCGGATTTTGAATTATAAGAGTTTCAAGTAGTAATAGAAATTTAATTTTAGAGTTTACGAAAGTCAGCTCACAAGCATCTTTGGCTCTGACAATTCTCCGAATACCAGAAACCAAGCGAGATCATGTTTTCGTGTTGAATTGCCAGATTTGGTCTGTAGAATGTTGCAGTCATCCCATTGAAGTAAGAAACCTAGGCTTTGCTCCGAGAACACCTCAAGCTTTCTCAATAGTGCGTCACAGCCACGAAAGCCATTTGCGCAAATTCAGCTATGAAATACAATGAGTATGGTTCAAGGTTTACTTAAGTTATGATTATAAAACTCAAATAACACAAGTGCTGCTTTTGTTGCTTCTACTCGGTTGGCGGTTCCCGGAGCAAAGCCCGGGTTTCTTACACCACAGAAGTATACCACCGATGAGGTGTCATTTTAAGGGTTTTAAGCTTAAAGTTGCGATTGGCATCTGAAAGAAAAGCATGGGTATTCTTCCTCGAATGGAGTTTCTTCCGAGGTTTGAAGATTTTGAATTTATTGCTTGTTTCGTAGGCGTTGAAACGAAAATTAGGATGGTACTTCATTGCATAGCAAATCTTCGTTTGTGAGTGTGGGGAAACCACTATGCTCTTTCATTTTACTTTAAGGCCTTTGCGAGATTGGACAGATCAAGGACGCAGAAGAATTAGCAACTGTTAATACAATTCTGTACTCTAGTCTGTCTTTTTTGATTGTTTAAAAACTTTGTTGAAATCTTTCCAAGTCAAAAATGTACGGGGGGGGCTCGTGTTCGTACTGAAATAAGTTTGTCTAGAAAACGTTCTAGACTACCTTTGCAGAATATTCTCAAGCGATAAATGTAGCAGATGGGATAGAAGATACAGGTGTTTCCTTGCGTGGTAAGCAGAGCCAGGTAACCTAACAACTAAACAACTGGTAATCCAGTTTTGGTACCTCCTTTGGTAAAGACAACAAAGTAATCTCGCCCAATAGGCCAAACACAATACTCCTTACACTTACTACATGGTATTAAACCAGCCGACGCACAGCCTCCCGCTCCAACTTTTCCACCTTTACACTTCCCGCAAGAGTCCAAAGTAAGGCGCCAATTTGGCACAGAACGATCCCAACTAACGATTTGTTTTAAAAATTCAATGGTCGGCTTGTGGTTCTGCACCGGGATATAACAAAGCTGAGCCTTCTCAGCAGTCACCGTGGACGATAGAGTATCAGGGACCTGTGCCCGGAGACTGGCAGGGAGGTTTGATAGTGGTAGCACGTGGGCATCTTGCCGGTGGTTTGGTGCTGCTGGAGTTGCGGCTGCTGGAGCGGCTGATGAGGAGGCGGAGGCGGAGAGGAAGGAGTTGATGGTATGGGAGGGGAGGGTCGAATTTTGAGGAGGGTTTCGGGGGGTATGAGAGTGGGCGAGGGTGGTTGGAGAGGAGGCGGCGGGGGATCGTGATTGAGGCAGAGGGCGCGTAGCTTCTTCAATTCTCCTCTTCTTTCTCAACTCCCCCTTCTCTTTCTCGGCGAGCATATCCTTTTTCAAATCCTCAACATCTGCAATTGATTTTGACACTAGGTCAAGGAACGGCCCCCGTTCTTCGAAGGGCGATTCAAGATCGTGATCTTTCGTGGCATTAATAACCAGTTTATGATAGTTCTCGCACGCTTCGACGAGTTTGGTTTTCACCGAGATGAGCCGAGAGTCCTGTAAACTGTTAAAACTAACCTACAGCGATAACTCTGTTCAACTTACGAGTAGTTCCTCCATCTTTCGTTGTCGAAAAGCAAGGAGGACGCGTTCAGCGGGAAGGTTTTGACACCGCTCGCTTGCCTCTCCAAAAAAGAATCACTCGCGCAGAAACATGCCATACCACGCTTTCTTGAACTAGTTTTAATCTTAAAACCAATTTACGGGTCTTCTTATTAAATAAAATTGCTTCATACCTTTTACTACACAGTCCGGTCACTGAAGTCTTACATTTTCATTTTATGAGGTTGACTTCTCAAATGAATCTTTGAGGATGAAAAATAGTATTCTCAAATTATTCAGTGCAAACACTCCCTTTTATATAGTATTGAACAGAAAATTAACTCGACGGGCCATCTTCCATCGTAACATCTACATCTTTCTTCTTCCTCTTCCACTCAAAATCCGCCAATGACTTTTCCATCCTCGCTTTCATATCTGCCAATCTATTGACAATCGGCTTATGGATTATTCGAACACATTCCTTAACAGGCCTATCTTTCCACATCTGGCTGTACTTTTGTTTATCCGCCTCGCTCATTCCCATTTGCGAAATACCCATCAACTTTTCTTCTAATTCCTTCTTTTCTTTCTTTAAACGGGCATTTTCTTTATCCTTCTCAGCAGCTTCGGACTCCACTCGTTTTATCTCCTTGTGGTGGTTTTGAAGTTCGAGGTCCTTGCTTTCTATATCCCCTTCTAGTCGACTAATGGTACCATTGTAATTGTCGATGATGCTGTTCCACTGGGGAGGGAAGGTTGCTGGTACTGGTTTACTTTGGTGGAGTCGGAGCTGCTCAATCATTTTTTCTTTCTCCAATCTTAGTTCCTCCATCGCTGCGGTTGGTGCTTTAATTGGAATTTGTGACGGAAGGTTTGCGAATTGTTGCTGAAAGTCAACCAATCTTCCTTGGATAAGGTTAAAGTTCCGTACTTCATCCTCCTACTTTAAATTAGCTAAGATGCTAAGAGAGAAGTGATGTGACTGACATGTTGCTGAGGGTCGTGGAACTCTTTCATCGCAGTCCTCACACTATCATCCTCCAAATCGACCTCCTCGCTTTCAATCAAATTTAGCCAGTTGATGGCGCTGGCGTGAATTTCTTGCTTCTTTTTCACCCATTTGACTGAAGTAGCCTTGTCTACTACTGCTGGATTTCCAGGGACTACCTCCATCCGGTCACTGAGAGAAGAATTTGCGCCAGGAGGACTCTCTGAGCCGTCGTCAGAGTAGTCCATCTTGAGGATTTATACGAGTGATTTAGAATGAATTATGATTTATAATAGAGAAAATATAATCCACGCGTTGCTACGAGAAGAATTGTGCAGAGTCGCGTCGTGGTTGTAGTGTTGAGGGCTCTCCAGTCTTGTGATATCGAGTGCCCTCCAGCCTAAGGCCTCGAGTTTGGTTTGGCGCTAAGAAACTTTCAGAGCCGCCTTTGAAACTGGGCCTCCTCGGTGTATCTTCTTCTTCTCGGCCTTTTAGTATTCGTGGAATTGATTTTTTTTCAATAATTTTACTCTACGATACATACCCCTTTCATCCTCGGCTAATCTCTCATACTCGCGTTTCGACGCGTCTCTACAAGTTCGATACGCGGACCTCAACTTTCAACACTTTGCATTCATTAAAACCACCACCGCAGCAATGGTCTGCGAAAATTCTTTGCGATATGCTCAGGCATTGGACGATGGTGGATACTATCTTCTTGTTAAAGAGGTAGTACAAGACGAAGATAATGACCAGCATCTGATGATACAAAAAAACTCGAAAATTGCGCGGAATCCAGCAGTCGCAAGCTACGAAATTCTTGAGGCCGTGTACGATGTACCAATGGAGGTAGTCCGAGGATGTATATTGTATGTAATTCTTTCTTTGCTCCACTCTCAGGACTTGTATTGTTTACCCATATTTACCCACTGCTTTTCGGCTTACCATTGAATCTACAAAACGAATACTAACATGTTGCATGGTACTCTTCTGAGAGAGCAGCTGGTTTGGGTTCCGGGATCACGTCCTGTAGATGGAGAAGATGAAGGATCAGAGTCGCAGTCGCAGTCGCAGTCGCAGTCGCAGTCGAAGTTGGATTCTCAGCAAGGGGTGGTCACACAAGGACAAGAGGAAATAGGTTCACAGGGAGTGGAGCATAACGTGGAGGAGATTGTGGATTCAAAGATCGGGGATGATGAGAGAGTTTATTACGATCTCAAATGCTCATGTATGTTTTCCTCCTTCCTACGAAGGTGGCATGCTCAAAAGAAAACAGGTCACGCTCGGAAGCCAGAAGGATGGTGGGAGAACTTGGACTCTCTTGAGAACTGCGGTCTTGCGATTCGCAACTTCCATGAAAAGTATCCTACCAAACCACGCCACGGACCTGCCGATCTCAGCGACAAGATAGCTCCAATTCGCACATAATTTACATGAATTGGCTCCTCGATGTTCGGCCAACTTCATTATACGAGCTACCTACAAATCGTCAAATGAAACTCTTGGCTGAGACGGCAATCTTCTATTTAGAAGACATTCCAAGAGATCCATCAACCCCTCGCAGACAAGAACAGCTAGCTCTCATTAAAGAGATTGACCTGCCAAACCACGAGAAATTCGATCTAGTCGAAACTGAATGGACCAAATCACGTCGTCACAAACCAAAGAAGCCTGAGGAACAGAAGTACTGGCGTGAGGTGTTTTTCGGTGGAATGAAGGCAGAATTAGATCAATTACCAGCAGAAGACCTCGACAAACCTTACTCTGCTCCTTACCCATTGTCGGAATGTGGTTTGACTAAGACTCCTTATATTCGCATGAGAAGTCACCAACGCCACTCTGGAAGTACGAGATTCATGGTTTTTGTGGAGTGTATCGCTCTACATTTATTCGATGGAGATTTAAGAATGATTTACACTCCTGTCGCAATCTTTCGCTCATCGAAGCAACCAGCTTTAATGGAATGCTTTTTTTCTCGGCTCTGCCAGAGTTACATTTGGCTCGGTGGCTTGAACATTTTCGTTGCTGGAGTTTCGGACCAATCGAGTAAAGAGTTAGCCGGAGAAGCGGAGTGGGCAGCTTATTCTACTATCAACTTTGACGAGGTTGATAGAAATCTTGCATACTCCAAGAGTAAGCTGGACCTGCTGGTTTTTGCTAGTGGGCAGGCCGCTCGAGACAAGGCAAAGAAAGAGTTGGAAAAAGTGGAGGGGGAGTTTAAAGCCAAGAGAAAGGCTCTACGCAAGGATCTTGCAGCCCTTGTTAGAAAGACGGTAGCAGAGACTGGCGAGTCACTGAAGATGGCGGTGCAGAACCAGAAGGCACTGGAGGAGATTTCAATGTTGGAGAGATTACTTGAGATAGACGCAGAGATGAGAAGGTTGGCAGCGGAGAGTGATGCAAAGTAACTGGCTCCCTTTGTTGCTCTGCTTCATTTGAAAAACTTTGCTTTAGTCGGTCATAGACGGGTCTACTGTGGGTTTGATCGCAGGTATCTTCATATAGCATTATTTTAGTAGTTGAACTTTGAGAAATACTACATTTGAATTTCTGGTTCGGTCTATTATACTAAATCTCGATAAACACGTTGTTATTACCTCGTTTATAAAAACACTCTCGCTTGTTTCAATCCATTATAATTGATTAAGATAACCTTTCAAAATAGAAGTCCCAATCTCCTCTCGATTGTCTCGATTCTCTTCTCGATTCTCTTCTCGCATAGCATAGCAACCAGAGAAGGAGTTTGAAGTTACTAAAATTGTCGACTCGAAGATAGAAGGCAAAAGCGGTTATACTAGACATCTCGGAGCAAGGGGCCAACATCAGCAAATCCGAGCAGGAGATCATAACACCGGAGCCCGAGGCCAACCTCATCAGTCATCCACCATCGCAACCAGCAAAATCGTCGACTCGAAGATAGAGCGGAAGGGATTTTACTTGGTTTAATAGCGAGGATATGCTCCAAAGTACAAGACCGGAGCCGAGGCCAGCCTCAGCAACTCTCAACAGAAGATTCACAAGTGCGACGTCACAACATTTAGGTACCAGAGGCCAACCCTACGAACTCACAGCAGATTCACAAAGTTTGACGTTGCACCAGCCGAGAGCCAAAGGCCAACTTTACCAACAGAAGATTCAGGAGCTCGACGCAGATTGGCATGGCCAGTTTAGGGAGAGAACTGGCAGTCAGGGCGAGAAGTTTACCCGTGGCAGCTAGTTTCCTTTTTTTGAGGCTAGGCAGCGGAGGAAGCGCAATCAGGGTCAGAGGTTCATTCGTCCTAGATGGATTTTATGCCAGAGAGAATTGGGAGATATCTTTAGTAACTTCTTCCGAATACGTCTCTGACGGCGACTTTCGCTAGAGGCTAGGCTTTTCCCGCTTTCTCCTTCTTAACCTTTCGCTTCCTAGCTTCTCTTAACTTTAGGCAGTCGTCTCGGTCGTAGGCGTCGAAGTCGTAGTAAAAGCATAAACTGTGATTAATTTAATACTTACGGCGAGCTTGCTTCTCGTCGTCGGTTTAGGCCTAGGTCTTATTTTCGATGTCCTTCTTAGTCTAGACTACCTTTCTACTGATTCAAACAGCGTCGAGGTCTATATAAGTAGATTCGTTAGTAGTAGTGACGACTGTAGATAGGTAGAGCGAGGGTATAGAGGTAGTAGATTTCTTAACATATACTTTACCAAAGATAGATTAGTTAATATTATCTACGACGTAGATTAGGTTAGCGAGTATATTTAAATTAATCTAAGGTAAATAGGCAGGGTTTGAACGAACTTAGTCGCGAATCGTTAGGTAGACGGCTAAGAGGAGTCGTTATATATAGTTAAATCCTTAAGAGCTAGAGACTGTAGCTAAAGCCAGGTAGTTAGATAAGAACTCTATTATTAGCTTACTACCTTACTTCTTATTCTAAATCTTAGCAAAGGCTTCTTCTTAACTGAACTTGTTACTAAAGATACGTTTTAGAAGGTCTAATATATCTTATATAGAGGTTAAACCAGGTCTAAAAGAGCTATTCTCTTCTATATAAGAGTTAATATAGTTCCTTACTTTACCCTCTAGAGTATAAAGTACGTAGCTTATCTTACTTTCTTTAGTTAGGTACTAGTTAGTATTTACTCGAAGTTTAACGTTAAGGTTAATAAGATAAGTACGAAGGTTATTAGTCTTTTTATAAGTGCTTCTACTAAAGTGTTAGAGGTCGGCATAGTAGAGGGATTATACGACTTGTGTTTATAGTAGAGGTTAAGCTTAAGCTTAAGTTCGAATAGCTTAGGCTTAGGTAGTTTAAGCTTAAGTAAGCTGGTCTTAGAGTAGTTTGATTTAGGCTGTTAAGTAGGCGAGCTAGGCTTGAAATTATTCGTCTTTTTATAAAGCGTCTGCTTCGCGATACTACTCTCGCTTTACTAATTCGTTATAAATCTAGAAGAGACTAGCTAAGCCCGTAGTAAAGTTATTACTATATTATTTAATAAAGCTGCTTAAGTATTTAGAGCTAGTATTATATACTACTTATAAGTCGTCGATACTAAACAGAGTAGAGGTAGATATCGTAGTAAGCTATTATAACGACAGTGTTATTAGCTAAATAGTATAAGAGGAATATAATAACTTTGTTAATTATATAAATATATAAATAGTAGATAATATATATAAAAGCTAGTTATATAACCGTGTAATCCTAGAACTCGGCAGGCGAATCAGTCTTAGCACTAGAATACTAAGGCTGACTCGTATCGTATACAGCGTGTTACGGCGCTGGTCCGTAACCTGGAAGAATACACGTGACAGCACGTGACAGCACGTGACCTCGGTAATCACCTCGGGATATGTGGATCTATAACGAGAGCTATAACGAGAGCTATAGCGAGATCTCAGCTATACGTACTTCTAGCTCTTTATAGCTCGTACGAGATTTCAGCTTCTTATAGCTTATACTTACTTAGTAACCTCTTTTCCCTAGATATATAACTCGTATTATATTCGTAGATAGAACTATAGCTTTAAATTCTTATATTTATATATATATACTCTTATATCTTTGTCTTTAGTTATAGTTTATAATATAGCGCTATATATACTCTAGTATACTCTATATACTCTATATAGCTACTATAACTACTAGCTACTACTATAGCCGCTATAGCTACTAGCTACTATAACTGCTACTATAACTACTAGCTACTATAACTACTATAGCTAACTATTTATATTATAATATAGCTATTATACTTATTATATCTAATATAAGACTATTCTACTATTATCTAAAGGTTTTTAATAATATACTATTTAAATAATAGTAATTTATATATATATATTAGTATTTAAATAAAATTATATAATTAGTAGATTCTTAGCTAAGAGGTAGGATTCTCGGCTAAGAGATAGGATTCTCGGCTAGGAGGTATATTCTCGACTAAACCGCTTTTATATAGTAGAATACTCGATTAGATAAGTAGTAACCCGGGGGAATCTCGACTAAGGCCGGGGGAATCTCGGCTAGGCTATTCGAGGGTTCGAATAGATTATATATACCTTTTATAATAACTTTATAAGCTAAGATACTAGCTACTCTATTAGTTTCTTCTAGAAACTTATATTAAAAGTTACGTTTTTTATAAGTTACTACTTACTCTATTACTTTTTTTAGTATTAACTCTACTATCTACTCTATTTACTACTCTATTAGCTATTCTATTAGCTACTCTTTTAATAGTACTAAGAATTATAGTATTATTAGATATTATAGTACTTTTAGTAGTTAAATATAGTAATCTAAAGTTAAAATTAGTTTTTATTTAGTATTATATCTAATATATATATTTAAAGTTAAGAAAGTAGATAGTCTTAGAAAGAAACCAGTAAGGATTACTAAGTAGGAATACGTAACTCTAAACTAATTTAATAAAGTCTATCTAAAAGAGTATATAAACTATAGTATAAAACCTTATATAAAGTAGTTTCTAACTTTTAATTCTATAGTATTTATAGAGTAGTATAAAAGTAGACTTATATTATACTTAAACTTGAAACTAAAATTCTATATAAAAGACTTTACTTTACTTTAAGTTATAGTATTATTATATATTATAGTACTCTAAGTAGTTAAATATAGTAATCTAAAGTTAAAACTAGTTTTTACTAAGTATTATATCTAATATACGTATTTAAAATTAAGAAAGTAGATAGTCTTAAAAAGAAACTAGGAACGATTACTAAGTAGGAATATATAAATCTAAACTAATTTAATAAAATAGATATAAATTTTTAGTAAAGTATAAGAGTTTTCGATTTAGTAAATAAGCTGCTTTTAAGCTACTTTTAAGCTCGCTTCTAAGTAGCTTACTAAGCGAGATTATAAATATCGCGGATATATTCTTTTATAGATATATAAATAGCTAAGAAAGAGCTTCTCTCTTCCTTTCTTCTTCGCGGACAATCTATTTCTTAATCTATAAAAAAATAAAAAAAATAAAAAGAATATCTTATAAGACTATAAGTATTATATAAAAAGAGACAAAGTATTAGTCTACGGTTATACTAAAGCTACTAAAGATACTCTAAAGATAATTAACGTAGCTGTATTCTATACTTACGCTAGATAATAAGATATAAAAGTATTCTCTCTATTATTATATAAAATCGACTAGAAGCTAAAAGAGCTTACTAGTTAGTAATACCTCGATCTACTAGTACTAGCTAAATACTATACTAATAATAGTCTTACTAGCTATAAGCGTATAGAAAAGGAACTTTATTTCAAAGAGACTAATATAGTATACTAGTAGTTTCTACGCTACTAAAAAGCAGCTAAGTTATATCTTTAAGAGGTCTCGCTTAACGATATTTAGAAAAGCCTCGATAAATATAATAATCTAAAGACTATTAACCTAGCCTCTTTACTACTCCAGTAGTACTATCGCTACCTTCCGCTCTTCTAACTATAAGTAGTAGACGAATTACTCTCTTACTAGGACTACGATCTTTATATCGAGTTGAAACTAGAGATAAGAGCACTTTATAACCTACTATATAATATATCTATTAGAGAATTAGAAGTTCTACGTAAATACCTGAAAGAGTAACTTAATAAGAGCTTTATAAGAGCTAGTACGTTACTAGTAGCATTGTCTATACTATTTACAAAGAAGCTAGAGAGAGGTCTACGCTTTTACGTAGACTATAGACAGCTTAATAATATTATAATTAAGAATCGATACTCGATTCCTTATATCTAAGAGACTCTCTAGAGATTAAGCATAGCTAAGTACTATACTAAATTAGACGTTATCGTAGCGTTTAACCGTATTAGAATATAAGAAGAAGACGAATAGCTTATAGTATTTAATACCTAGTATAGTCTTTTTAAGTCGCTGATTATACTATTCAGCTTAACTAATACACCTATAATATTCTAAGCTAGGATTAATAAAGTTTTACATCTCTTCTTAGATATCTTTTATATAGTATATTTTAATAATATTCTTATCTTTTCAGACGGCTTATACTCTTACTACTAGTACGTATACTAAGTTCTTAATACTCTTTAAAAAGCTAGCCTCTACTTAGATATTAAGAAGTATAAATTTAAAACCTAAGAGGTTTAATACCTTAGTATAATTATCTCTACTAATAAAGTAAGAATAGACTCTGAAAAAGTTATTATAATCGTCTAGTAGAAAATACCTTTAAATCTTAAAGACTTCTAAGCCTTTCTAGGCTTTATAAACTTTTACTATCGTTTTATTAGGTTATTAAGAAGACCTATTTTAAACTTATGTTTCTAAGAAGATAAATAAAATAGACTATATACTTTACTTAAAGGAAATAGCTTTATTAGAATATTATATTACTAAGAGTAAGCTCTACTTTCGAGATAGATATAACGAAACTCTATATAAACTAAACAAAGGTAACTAAGTCTCGAAGATTAGTATATAGATAAGAAGTATAGATATACTAGATTGTTTACTTAGAAGTAAACTCGTTACTTATATTAAAGATATTAAATAAGATAATAAAATTAATAACTAAAGTTAAGTACAAAGCTGCTATCTAATAGCAGACGTACTAGTTCTATATAGAACCTTTATTCTCTCTCTATTATCTATATCGCTTATCGATACTATTAATATATCGTTTATGTCGCTTAGCGATATAAGTGATATATATTACGTAATTTCTAATATTATACTAATAGTAAGATCTTAGAATTCTAAATATATCTATACTATAGATTCTCTTCTATATTATCTTCTATTTCCTAGACGTTATATCTTATTCTATTAGAGCGCTATCTAGACTACTTACTACGCGAACTATAATTCGTAATAATAGACTATACGTCCTAGATACTAAGCTTAGAGTCTAGCTTCTTTAGAAAATATATAATTTAGTTAAGAGTAGCTACTCTAGTAAGAATAAGATATTTAAGCTAGTATCTAGAGACTACTAGTAACCTAAACTTTATAAGAATATTAAGTAATTCGTTAAAGTCTATAAGAGTTACCTTTGAAATAAGTTTTCCTAGCTATAGTACTAGAGTACTTTAAAGCTACTCTCTATTCTAATCTAGTAGTAGAAGAACCTATCTATTAATTTTATAAAACTGATTATAATAATAGACGGTTATAACTAGATTATAGTAGTTACTAATAGACTTATAAAGAACTACTATATTATTCCGTATTATTCAAAGTAGATAACTGTCGACTTAGCTCGCTTATTTATATAAGACGTCTAGAAGCTCTATAGTCTACTAGACTCTATCGTCTCTAATAGAGGCTCGCTATTCGTTATAGTATTCTAGAAAACAGTCTACGATATATTACGTATACGAATCGACTTTTCTACTACCTACTACTCTAAGACTAATAGTGAAACCGAAATTACTAATAAGTCTATTTCTAAGTACCTCTACTAGTATATCGACTATACTTAGAAGGATTAGGTTCAGCTCTTACTACTAGCCGAGTTTACTTTAAGAAACGTACGTAGTTCAGCTATAGATATATTACTCTTCTTTATAAACAACGGTTACTATCCCTAAGTAAGCTTTAGCTCTTCTTAAGCTATACTCGATTCTTAAAGCGTAGTTACTAGTATAACCTTCGCTACGAAGATAAGAGACGTCTTAGTACTCCTACGTACGAACCTTCTTATCTTAAGAGATAAGACAGAGGAAGCTACTAACGTCTACCGATTACTAGCTCTAGTATATAGAGTAGAGAGTATAGTTATACTTAGTACCTAGAATATTAAGTTAGCTAAACTAATTCCTAAGTTTAATACTAAGTATATTAGCCTCTTCTATATACTTTAAGCTATAAACTTTTACGTATATAAACTAGAACTACTCTATAAACTAGAATTGATCTATAACGTATTCTATATTAACCTACTATACTCTACTACTAGAACACCTATACTAGGACAGACGAATCAACCTCTACTACTAGTAGTAATCGACGATAGTAGGCACGTACTCTAGGCTATATATTACGAATTACGTACTAGCACGTGACGAAGTGAAGTCTAGGCGACGCTCTAATAGGACGAGTACTATTATAACCCTGAAAGGAAGAAAGGATTAAATATAGTAGAATATATAATCCTAGGATCTTATTATAGTTATATTATATAACTCGGTTAGAAGTAGTTAGGTAATAGAGTCTAGTTTTAAGAAGCTCTAGAAATAGAGTTAGACTCTATCTTCGGGACTCCTACTAAGTAGGACTTTAATATAAACAGAAGGTTCTATATAAGACTAGCACGTCTGTTATTAGATAGGAGCTTCGTACTTAACTTTAGTTATTAATCTTATTATCTTATTTAATATCTTTGATATAAGTAACGAGTTCACTTCTAAGTAAATAACCCGACGTATCTGTACTTCTTACCTATATACTAACCTTCGAGACTTAGTTATCTTTGTTTAGTTTATTTAAGTTTTATTATACTTTAAGTATCTACTTAGAAGTTTAGTTACTATAGCTCTAGTAACCCTCGCCGTAGCTAGCTTAAATACTAGTTAAATTAATATTATAGAAATATCTAGAAGTATTACTAGAAAAACACCTACTAGTATATATTTAACTAGGAACGACGATAATATTAGTATACTAGACGTCTCTAAGCTCTATAAGATCGAAGTACTTAAATCTATTAAAGTTAAGATACTAGACACGTATTATAGAAAGTATAAGAAACTTGACTTATTCCTTCTCTAAATAGATATCTATTTCAACTTTAACTCTAATAAATTTAAAAGTAATTATAATTTATAAACTATCTTCGCTATCTCTTACCTTAGAGAATCAGCGTTAGAATAGGCTTAGTATAACGAAACTTAAACGAACTAAACAAAGATAACTAAGTCTCGAAGGTTAGTATATAGGTAAGAAGTATAGACGCGATAGGTTGTTTACTTAGAAGTGAACTCGTTACTTATATTAAAGATGTTAAATAAGATAATAAGATTAATAACTAAAGTTAAGTATAAAGCTCCTATCTAATAGCAGACGTACTAGTCTTATATAGAACCTTCGTTCTCTAAGTATATTACCTACATCGCTTACATCGCCTATATCGCTCGCGATTAGAGCGATTAGAGTGATTAAGACGATCACGTTACGTAACCACACATGACTTCTAACAGTCTTACAATAGTAAGATCCTAAAACCCTTAAATACCTTTTATATTACTAATTTCCTCCTATATTACCTTCCTTTCCTAGATGTCGTATCTTATTCTATTAGAGCGCTATCTAGACTACTTACTACTTTCCGTGATTTATAACACTATCCTCTTCTTAGCCTAGCGTATCCTTACGCTTAAGTATAAGCTAAGAAATATTATAAGGAAGTTAGTAGGCTTCTCTCTCTTCTATTATATCGTTAACACCTATCTATAAAGATAGACTTAGATAATATAGAATCTAAAACGTTCTCTGAATTAAACGATTAGAATACGAAATAATTCCTTATACTCGATATACTCGAGCAAAGGCCGGTCGTTACTACGTCGGTGTCGCTAGCGGTTCTAAGTATTCTAAGTATACTAGAAAAGGTAAGCTCTATAACGTTGAAAAACAAAACCGAATATCCTTACTTTTTAAATAGGAATCTATTAATATTTAGTAGCGGCGGCTATAACAAGAGAAGGAGATAGCCTTTAAGATCTAAGAAGAAGCTATATAAAAAAGTTCTAAGGCTATATAGAAAATTCTCCGATTACGGTAATAGTAACGCTTTCTTACTAAGCAGGAGTAAGAGATACTCTGCCGCGGTCTTATAAACTTATAAGAGCTTGATAAAGCTAAGAAGAGAGAAAGAGAAGAGAAAGAGCAGTAGAAGGTATTAGAAAAACAGTAGAAGACAGAGATCGTACGTCTAGTAGCCCCGCCTATTCCCGTCGGTTCCTAATCTAAGCTAAGTTTTAACCTAGCTTTTCTCGAAGCTTTTTCTTCTAACTATAAGATATAGGTAAACCTAGGTTTTACTAGTAGAACTCCTAAAGTTACGCTAAGTAATAGTTAAGATTACTTTTTAGTTCTTAAGTGTTTTCTAAGTATAAGTAATCTAACTATTTAATTAAATACTTAACTTATCCTCTAATAAGTTTATAGCTAAGAATCCTTTTAACTTCGTATTTAGCGTTTAGATTTACTAGTTGAATTTCTATAATTAGAGCTAGTAGTGCTCCTAGTAGTACTAGTTTAAGTAAGAATATATAGAATACTAGGTAAATATTTATTATCTTTAGTAGTACTAATTTATAATTTAAAGGTCTCTTAACTCGTTTAATTTTAAATAGTCTAAGTTTCTTATAATCTAGTTTATTACTTAGTCTCTTTATATTAATATTTTTTTATACTAAGTAGACTTTATCTCTCTCTTTTAGCGTTAGCTCCTAACTACGTTGTTTATTATAGTAGTATTTATTTCTTTTAGCTATAAATTATAAATCCTCTATAAGTTCCTTATATAGCTCTTTGACTTTTAAGACGTAAACACGAGTAAGTTAGTTATTAATAGTCGTAGATAGCGGTTCTTGATACGCCGTTAGTTTATATCTAAAGTTAGTATAGAATAGCGTAATAAGCGTTGTTTCCGTTACTAAACTATTATAGGCAAACTGTGCTAGAGGCAGTAGTTCTACCTAGTTGTCTTACTAGTAGTTTATATAATAACGAAGGTATGTTTCTACTACTTAGTTTATATATTCGTTTCCTCTATTTATCTAAGGACAGAAAGCTATAGAAAGCTTTCTTTTAGCACCTAATCGCTTTATAAGAGTAATCTAAAATTTTAAGATAAAGAGCTTATCTCTATCTAAGAGTATTTCTTCAGATAGTCTATGTTTTAAGACTACTTCTCTAAGGAATACGAATACTAATTCCTTAGCTATACTCGACTCTATATATACTATTAGAATTATATACTTTATAAGTTGTTCTATAATAACTAGGATCGTATTATACTTAACTTCTATTATTAGATCTTTAGATTTAAGTAATTTAATAATAAAATCTATAGATATTAATTTCTAAGGTATTTATAGTATTAGAGTAGTGTTTATCTGTCTATAAGAAGTATAGTAGAAAGCCTTATTCCTAGTATAGGTATTATATTTAGCTATTACTTTCTTAACTATCGTAGATAACTAGTTAATATAGTAGTGTTATCTTATCTACTAGAGGGTTCTTTGAATTCCTTAGTAACTATAGACAGGTATAGTATAGTATTCTTATATAAATTCTTTCGTATATAAGCTAGGAACCTATAGTTTTCCTTTTATATACTGATTATAACCCTTATATATACTCTGAATTTTATCTATCTATATATTGTTTATTACTACTATTTTATATACTATAGGTATTAAGTCTCTATTTTTAAGAGTTTTTAAGATTATAATCTTCTTATATTCTTTATTTCTCTTATATCCGGGTTTCTAGCTAAGAGTATTAGCCTAAGTATTTAATATTCCTTTTATATAGCGAATAACGATATTAAACCCTTCTAATATCTCTGCCTATTTAGCTAACTATTTAGTTATAAGCTCTCTAGTTATTATAAACGTTTAAGGTTCTTATAGTTAGAGAGAATCGTAACTTAGTATTTTACTAGCTATAAATAAATTCTCTAGTATTCTAGAGCTAATACTATAGTAAGTAATTCTTTATCAAAGATACTATAGTTTTATTATACTAGATTAAATATTTTAGAATAGTATATAATAGATATAAGTCTTCCTTTATTATTTAGTTATAGGTAAATCGCACCTACTACTATGTCTAAAGTATCTATCTCGATTATACTTAGTTTATCTATATTAAAGTTATATAAAATAGGTTTTTCTATAAACCTTACTTTAATCTTCTAAAAAGCGTTCTTAGCTTATTTATTCTATATAAATTTAATAGCCTTTTTTACTAGTACTAATATTAGTTTAGTAATCTTTATATAGTTTTAAATAAACAGATAGTAGAAGTTTACAAATCTAAGAAAGGACTATATATCTTTTATATTTTCTAGTAACTTCTAGTTTAAGATATCTTAGATCTTTACTAGATCTATTTCTATTTTCTCTAAGCTAAATACTTATCTAAGGAAGAGTGTCTAAGTTACTCTAAACTTGTATTTTAAGAGTTTTAACTAAGAGTTTACTTTTATAAGTTATTATAAAACTTCTTTAATATATTCCTTATATTCTTCTTCTTTTTCTAAGAAGATTAATATATTATCTAGATAATAGATTACTATTACTACTAGAAGATCTTCTAAAATATTATTATTTTATCTTTAATATATAGCTAGTATATTATAAAGTCTAAATAGTATAACTATATATTTATAAAAGTTTAATAGTAAGGTAAATACTATCTTCTATTCGTCTCTGACTTTTATTTATATAAGTCTATAGGCGTTTTATTAATCTAATTTTATAAATCGTACTACTTTGTCTAACTTGTTTTATAAGTATTAGCTAAGTAGTAGTAGATAAGCGTCTTTAACTATAGTATAATTTACTTCTTAATAATTAATATATACTCTCTCTTCTAGGTCGTCTTTCTTCTTAATAATAAGTATATTTAAGGTAATTAGTAACTTAGATCTCCTAATATATCTCTTTTTAATACCTTCTTTTATATAACTTTCTATTCTTTAGAGACTTTTCTAGTTATATAACTAAAGCTTCTACTTCGAGAGGTAATAACCCTTTTTTAATTTAATCTTATAATTCTATAAGCGATGTTCTAGTAAGGCTTATAAGTCTTCTAGGTTTTTAAACAAAGCTCTAAATTCTCTATACTATATAGGTATTTCGTTATAAGCTGTCTTACTAACCTGTGAAGGACCCTAGACAAGGTATTCTAGTACTTTAGAAGAGGTAGCGCTAACCTCGTTCTAGCCTTAAAGTTATAATTACAAACCTATATAATTATATTAACTAAAGGTTATTATTTAAGCCTTTTAGTTAATATCTAGATTATATTCTTAAATTTATAGTATACTAAGTATTACTTTCTTACTTCCTATTTTAATAATATTAAATTATATATCTAAATAGTATTCTTTAATATTAACTTTTATTAGAATAGTTTACTAATTAATAATCCTATTTTAGTAGATAATGTCTATTCCGTCGACTACCTCTAGACAGTACGGTTTTATATTCTTAATTAGAACGTTTAGCTTTTTTAAAGCTATTAGAGAGAGGAAATTACCTATTACTCTAGAGTTAATTATAACTTAAAGTTCCTTCTCTTTTATTTTCATAGTTATAACTAACTGATTTTCTCTAGAGGTAGCGTTTAGCTCTCTAATTATTAGTTAGTAAAGCTCTCTCTATACTAACTCTGTTTCTTAGTCTATATCGTATTTATTTATCTTCTAAAAGATTATACTAAATAACTTTCTACTTCTAGATTCCTAAAATATTACTCTAACTTTTCTAACTAAAGCGACTATAGTATACTAGCCTTCTATTTCTAGTATAGCTTCCCTACTATTAGATAGTATACCTAAGAAACTAGGTTTTAGACGTCTAGTAAAGTTATTAGAACCCTGTTATTACTATAAGCTGGTTTCTTCTTATAAGTCTACGACTATCTATATATCTCCTATCTTAGACAGACTAGATAGCTTATTAGATACTACTTATTCTAGTCTAGGTTTCTTAAATTCGATAGTTTCCCTTCTAGTAATAAGGCTTACTAATGTTACTCTGTCTTATTTATTCTAAAATATTTTATAAGTAGTTAAAATAGTAGAGTTAATTCCTTAAGTAGAATATAGGCTCTAGAAATTAGGTTTCTAGTTTTCTATATATATCTATCTATTCTCTCTCTCTTAGGTTCTAATAAATGCTTATATTTCGTCTTATTTAGGCTTATATATTCTTAGATCCGCTTCTAACGAATTAGATTCTAATTCTAATAACTCTAATAAACTAGTTAATAGTAGTAACTTATATTCTACTTAAAGAGGTAATTCGTATTCTATTTCTAACTATATATTATAATATTCTTTAAGAAGTAGATTCCTACTATTATTAGTGTCTTATACTCTACTAACTTATAGCTCGATTCCTTCGTTTAGCTATAGATATATAACACCTGCTATTATATCTAAGGTATTTGTTTCAATCTATATACTATATCCTCTAGCCTCGAGTTCTTTATCTAAGAGTTTAATTCTTTCTATTAAAGCTACTTCTTTTTAGATAGTAGCGTTAGCTTGTTTCTCTTTAGAGTCTTTCTTCTTACTATACTTATTTGCTCTATAGCTAGAGAGGCTACAGTTATAATATAAGTTCTACTTACGTCGACGATCTCGCTCCTTCTAGGAAAGCTCTTTCTTTAGTAGGTTTTTTCCTTAAGTTCCTTTCTCTTAGATCTAATGTTTCTAAGTAGTATTAATTTCTATAGAATCTCTATAGTTCTTTTTCCTACTCTTTCCTTAATATCGATATCTATAACTACTCTTCTTCTCTAGACTCCGCTTATAATTCCGATTATTAATCTTAATCGTATTATTAGTTAACTCGTCGAGTATGTCTAGGAAGTTATCCCTAGCTAATTCGTCTTTAACACTGTCTTTTAATTCTCTATAGTACTATTTATATAAAGCTTCGTCGTTCTAGCTAAGTCGTATAGAGTATTACTAGAATATTAACGTATATTTAGTAGCTAAACCCTTTTATTAGAGGCTATATAAAGCTTATACTACTTTTTTCTTTAAATCTATATCTATAAACGTCTAGTTAATTCCTTTCTTAAATCTAGTAATAGTTAAAAATAATCCTTAAGTACTTTTACTTATAAGGTTTAATACTTTTCTATTTAATATTTTATTCTTCTAAAAATCCTCTAAATATAGCTCTATCTAGTTATATACTACTCTCTTAAGATAAGTAGTAAGCTATATAACTTAATTAGTTTTATAAGTAAACTATACTAAGTAAAAGTTTAAGTATATTAAAGCTTTTATAATAAACTTAGTAAGTTTCTCTAAGGAGCTATTAAACGTTCTTAGTACTAGCAACTTCACTTCCTCCTTAAGAGTAGTAACTAGTTCTACCGGTATTATTAGCGCTAGGGATAGTATAGAGGTCGAACCTGAGAATAGCGTAGTTTTTAATATTATATTAATAGTACTTCTAAGTAGGTACTTAAAGTATAATAAAACTTAAACGAACTAAATAAAGATAACTAAGTCTTAAAGGTTAGTATATAAGTAAGAAGTATAGACGTGATAGGTTATTTACTTAGAAGTGAACTCGTTACTTATATTAAAGATGTTAAATAAGATAATAAGATTAATAACTAAAGTTAAGTATAAAGCTTCTATCTAATAGTAGACGTACTAGTCTTATATAGAACCTCTATTCTCTAAGTACATCGCCTATATCGCTTATATCGTCTATATCGCTCGCGATCAGAGCGATCAGAGCGATTAAGGCGATCACGTCACGTGACCACACGTGACTTCCAACAGTCTTATAATAGTGAGATTCTAAAACCCTTAAATATCTTTCGTATTACTAATTTCCTCCTATGTTACCTTCCTTTCCTAGATTTCGTATCTTATTCTATTAGAGCGCTGTCTAGACTACTTACTACTTTCTATAATTTATAATACTTAGCTATATTTAGAGGACTTCTTTAAAAACAAGGATAAAGATAGAAAGATAGAATTAACTAAGATTATATTTAAATCCTAGAGAGGATTTAAAGCAACTATTAGAAAAGTCTTTAGAGATTTTAATATAATTTAAACAGCTATATATAAGCTTTTAGAATTATATTAGACTAGATTAGTAATAGATTATACTAATGAATTTCAGTAAGAACGAAATTAGAGTAGAATACTATCGCTCTTATAAAACTCTTCTATAGAGGTTTAAAAGTATATATCTATAAAGAAATAGCTAAGTAGAATATATAATTCTTAACTATTATAAGTATAATTAAGAAAGTTATCTAGCTAGATAACCGCCTATATAAATTTAGGAAGAGTAACCCTAGATATAGAGAAAAGAGCTAAGAGTTAGAAAAGTAGAAGCACTCCTACGCTAAGTATAGTAAGGAGATAAACGCTATATAGAAGAAAACCTTTCTAAAGAAAGAAGGACTTTTCTAGAAGAAGCGAAATCGTTAACGCGAGTAGAACTTACGTTATAACTATAGCCTCTCTAGCTATAGAGTAAATAAGTATAATAAGAAGAAAGACTCTAATAAGAAGAGACGAGTTAATACTATAGTTTATAAGGAAGTAGTATTACTTAATAAAATTAAACTTATAGATAAGGAACTCGAAGCTAGAGAATATAGTATATAGATTAAAATAGACGCTATAGATATAACCGCAGACGTTATATATCTATAGTTAAACAACGGAATTAAGTTATAAGTTAGTAGAGTATAAGATACTAATAATAATAGAGATCTACTCTTTAAAGATAATTATAATATATAGTTAGAAATAGATTATAAATCGCATTTTTAAGAAGAATACGAATTACTACTATTAACAAGTTTATTAGAGTTATTAGAGTTAGAATCTAACTTATTAGAGATGAATCCTAGAATATATAAATCTAAAGAAGAGGAAACATAGGTATTTATAAGAACCTTTAAAGAAGGAATAGATAGGTATATATAGAAGAATAGAAACCTGATTTTTAGAGTTTATATTCTACTTAAGGAATTAATTCTACTATCTTAACTACTTATAAGATAATAAGGAATAATTAGAATCGAGTAACTATAGTTAGCTCTATTAATAGAAGAGAAACTATTAAGTTTAAGAAGCTAGGACTAGAATAGACAATACTAAATAACTACCTAGAGAAGAGAGATCTATAGATAGTTACTGATTTAAGAGAGGATACTACTAATTAGTAGTAGTATTACTTATAGAGATTTGATAAATATAATAGATATTTAAAGTTAGACATTACTACCTACCTACCTAGTTAAGATTATAAGTTAGTAATTAACGAAAAATATTAGGTGTTAAGAGTTGAAAAAGGAATTATAATAGTATTTAAAGGATTAGGAGATTAGTAGATGTTTAGAGTTACTAAAGTAGACCTCTAGACCGATCTAATCTAAGAATTCTACTAACCTATAAAAGATAAGCAGTAGACTGTTAAAATATTATATAGAGTAACTATTAAATAGATTTAGTATAAACTATATTTATTTATTTATTTATTTCTATTTAACGTTAGACGGAGTCTAGATCGCGTAGTCTAGGTTCTAAAAAGTTCTAAAAGAGGGCAAATGACGCTAGAGGGGTGCTCTAGGCTACAGGGGGTGTAAACGAGTAAGCTAATTTATAAGAGATAGTTTAAAGAGAAGCTCTACTTTCGGAATAGCTCTTATCCTTAATTAGTTTATAGAATTAGAGAAAGATAAAGGAGATATATATAAAAATATAGAAAAAGAAAGGAAAAGAGAGTTTTAACTATCTTAAGAGATAGATCTTTATAAAGAACTTAGTCTTAGAATAGACCTTGTTAAAAAGCTTCTTATAACTAGGTTCGAACAGGAGTTAAGGATTTCCCTCTACCTTAGCTAATAGCCTTAGCTCTTTGTTCTTTGTAAGCTTATAGAAGAGTAGATGGAATTATACTTTAGCCTTTTTATATTTATAATTCCCGGATTCTAGTAATATGTTAAGATAGTAGAATCGAAGGTAGTATACTATAAAGTCTCCGTAACTAGTATAAGCTATAATAAGCCGAGCTAGGACCTCTCTTAGTAGCTAGAGAGTTCTAGGTTTCAAGAGCTAGGAAGTAAGACCTAGTCTCTTATAGATATCTAGGAGTGTTATCTACTAAAGCTTGTTCGTAAGCTTAACCCCTGTCTCTTTAACTTCTCTCTTAAGTATAGTAGTATAGAGTAAAGAAGGGCTAGGGAGGGGTGTTCGAGCCGCTTTCTCTGTAGCTTTGTTAGTAATTTCATTCTCTTGAATTCCTATATAACTAGAGCACTACCGTGTCTAGATCTTCCCTAGGTATAGCTAAGTAAAGTCGAATACCTTATTAAAGGTTTCTTACGAGATACTACAGGATCGGTAGGTTAGCTATAGTATAGCCTCGAGGTTATCGAGGTAAATCTAGTACTTTATAGTCGAGGACTAAAAAGGGGATATAAGAGCAAGCTTAAGACCGTGTAAGGCGGCTCTCGCTTCTGTATTATATATTTCTAAGGTTTTACTAAAAGAGAAGAGCTTTATATTTAAAATAACCCCTTCTCTTATAAGGCATACGCCTTCTCCTATGTTTTTATCGTCTAAGCGAGAGCCGTCGGTAAATACAACTAGGTCTATAGGCGGAACAGAGGCGAGGAATTCAAGGAATTCGGCTTTGTAGGAGTCTTTATTACTATTAGAGCTCGGGCCGGCTACCTCGAGAAGGCGGGCTTAGCGGTTAAACCCTCTACTCTATAAGAGGTCTTGAATTAGATCGACTTCTTCTAAAGAGGGGAGAGGTTTAGAAGAGCGGTAAATAAGCCTAGCCTTTAAGTAAGGGTTATTTACACATCGCTTAAGCAGGTGTACCGAGTTGAGTCGTCGAGTTCTAGTCTTAAAAGCTTCGCTTTTTACTATAAGAGTAATTTTAGTAGCTAGGAGGCTAGATTCTATAAGGAGTACCGAGGTAGGAGTGGTTTTATAGACTAGGAGGATGATTCTAGTATACTTTGTAACTACTCTATCTAGGAGAGTTAGGTAGCGGCCGATCCGGTTGTTTATAGTACCTACTTAGCCTGTTTTCGTACGACTAGAGTACTAGGTCTCGTGTTTAAAATAGGCGATCGAGAGGATATAAGCAGTGACTGCTTATTTCAGCAGATATAAGAGGGATCCTCTTACTATATTTATTATTCCTTTGAGAGTATTAGCTACAAGTATAGCCTTACTAGCTATTCTTTTAATATAACTATAAAAGGTGAGGCAGGGGTCGAAGAAGATACTAAGCTACTAGAGTTCCTATATAGGCTCTATTGTCTTTCCTTTAACTATAATAGCAGGGGGAGGCTAGATACCTCTTCCTCTTTGTTTCCTTTTATAAGAGAAGTAGATAAGTTCTGATTTTTCAGCGTTAAAGATAATACCCTCGTCTATGCCCTACTTAAGTACGCTTGCTACCTGCTTTACTAGGTTCTTAATATTCCCTGCTTTTAAAGGCTTGAAAGCAAGTAATCTAATATCGTCGGCGTAGCCGAATCTCTATACTACTAGGTGAGAACTAACTCCTAATCTGAAGAGAGGCTAGATATAAAGCATAAAGAGGATCGGTGAGATAGACGAGCCTTGTAGAAGGCTATACTAAAGCGGGGTAGCGTCGCCTACTTCTCTATTAAGCTTTACTTTTACTAATCTATTAGTTAAGAAAGAGGAGACCTATTCTACGAAGTAATACAGCTATCCTTACTCTCTTAACCTTTTAATTAGGCGGCTAGAGAGTACTACGTTAAAGGCGCTCTTAATATCGAGTATAAGAAGAGAGGCTTCCTACTTATCTATAAGAGCTAACTTATTATCGAAGATAAGACAGGTAGTAAGGTCTATGGCAGCTCTTAGCAGAAGAGCTCTAAACTGGTTCTGCTCTAGAATAGAGTACTTAATAGCTATCTAAGAGACTCGCTTAGCGAGGAGCCTTTTAAGCCCTTTTCTAAGGACCGAGAGTAGAGTAATTAGCTGGTATACTCGAGGGGAGGACTTGTCTTTCTTATTAGGTTTTAGGATAATAGCGACGATAGTAGATCGGAAGATCTTTAAGTAGAAGCCTGTCTCTATATAGCCTCTGAATAGTAGGAAGACAAGGTTCGAGATCTGTAGCTAGGCTACTTTAAGGACCCCTGTTACTAGCTCGTCTTCTCCTAGTACAGTTGAAGCTTTACTAAGGATTAATTCCTTAACCTTATATAAAGTAAGGTCTGCCTACGGGAGAGCCTAAGTAGAAGTAGTTAGAGTATTAAATAGTATATCCCTAACTTCGGCCTTGTTTATAAGCAGCTCCTATACGAGGATCTTCTTCTTCTCCTAAGTAGTAAAGCCTAGCTAACCTGCCGAGTCTCTTAAGAGAGGATACTTATATATTCTAGTGCTCTAGTGCTACTTATAAATCTTAAAGACGTCTTTGCTCTTCGTAGCTTTATCGATTAGGTTACAGAAGTATTCTCTCTTTACCTACTGGATTTCCTGTCTTAGACTTCTACGAAGAGACTTTAAGGCTCGAGGGCTTATGTTAAGCCTTTGTGCCTGCCTTGCCTCGGTAGCTGTCGTCTAGCATTCCTTGTTCTACTAGAGGTGTCCGAATCTATGTCCGAGACCTCGCTTAGTACTATAGAGGTACGCGCTATATACGCTCTCGGTGATAAATCCTGCTAGAGCCTCTAGCGATTCCGTGTTTAGTTATTACGTAAGTTCGTATAGCTATTACGTTTCGAGCTTACTTTAGAGGGTAGTCTCGAAGGTTTTATCGTTAAGAGTACTAAGTTTCAAAGGCGGATCCTTCTCTATTAGGTTTCCTATATACGGAAGCCGGGTAAGAAGTAGGAGGTGGTTAGAGCTATACTTAAAGGTAAGGTCTATCTCGGTAGACGCCTCTCTTTAGTAGAGGTTGCTTAAGCAAAAGGCAAGGTCGAGGGTGTTGCTAAGGTTGTACGTTTACGTCCTAGGAGGGGTAGAGAGTTATAGCCCTCCGTCCTCTGTCTAGTTAGTAAGCGAGAGAGCTTGTATACTTTCCTGCCTATGGAAATCCGGTTACTAGAGCTGGCTCTTTAGGTTTAAGTTGCCGGCTATAAGGGTATTCGTTATAGTAATGTATTATAAGTGAAGGACGAGGTTAATAGCCTCTCTAGCGCCCTTAGCGCCTAGGGGGGCGTTATATATATTAAGGATATATAACAGGAGGCCTTAGAATAGCGTGATCTCGATATAAACAAGGTCTCGGTATTTAAGCGAGAGTATAATCGGTGTTTGTTAACTTAAGAGAATCTCTGCTCCTTTTCGTATAAATATAAGTAATACTATCTCTAAAGAAAATCAACTTATAGTAATAGTAAAAATAAGAGAAAAGGAACTCTAAGTCTTAATTAATTCTAGAGCGACGGGTAATTTCCTTTCTCTAGTAGCTTAGAAGAAGCTAGACGTTCTAATTAAAGGTATAAGGCTATACTACTTAGGAGTAGTTAATAGAATAGACGTTATATACTAGAATAGAATTATTAATTAGTAAACTATTCTAATAAAGATTAATATTAGAGGATATTACTTAGATATATAATTTAATATTATTAAAATAGGAAGTAAAGAAGCGATACTTAGTATACTATAGATTTAAGAATATAATCTAGATATTAACTAGAAGACTTAGAAAATAACCTTTAGTTAATATAATTACGTAGGTTTATAATTATAATTATAAGGCTAGAACAAGGTTAGCGCTACCTCTTCTAATATACTAGGACACCTAGTCTAGGGTCCTCTATAAGTTAGTAAAGCAACTAATAATAAAATACCTATATAGTATAAAGAATTTAGAGCTTTGTTCAAAAACCTAGAAGACTTGTAAGCCTTATTAGAACACCGTCTATAGAATTATAAGATTAAATTAAAAGAGGATTATTACCTCTTAAAACAGAAGCTTCGGTTATATAACTAGAAAAGCCTATAAAGAATAAAAAGTTATATAAGAGAAGGTATTAAGAAGAGATATATTAGAAAATCTAAGTTACTAATTACCTTAAATATACTTATTATTAAGAAAAAAGATAACCTAGAAAAGAGAGTATATATTAATTACTAAGAAGTAAATTATACTATAGTTAAGAACGCTTATCTACTACTACCTAGCTAATACTTATAGAATAAGTTAAGTAAAGTAGTACGATTTATAAAACTAGATTAATAAAACGCTTATAGACTTATATAAATAAAAGTTAGAGATAAATAGAAAATAGTATTTATCTTACTATTAGGCTTTTACGAATATATAGTTATACTATTTAGACTTTATAACGTACTAGCTATATATTAGAGATAAAATAATAATATTTTAAGAGATCTTCTAAGAGTAATAGTAATCTACTATCTAACGTGTTTTATAAGCGAGTCGCCTACTTTTTCAACCTAGTGTTATTATAATATAAAATACTTAATACTATACAAAGTTATTATTACTATAGAAGCTATCTAGTATTCTTTAGAACTTTCGCTATCTTTTATATCTAATATTTCTACCTAATAAGTATAAGAATTATACCTAGTTTTACTACAACGGCTATAGTACCTGTCTATGTAAACTCTCTTCCTAGACTCTTTACCTTATTTCTAGCTACTATTTTTCTTAGATATAATTAAATCAGCTACGTCGCCTACTATTAATATCTCTTAACTCTTAATATACTTCCTCTTACGACTTTTACACTTAGTTATAGCCTTAGTTATTATACGAAGACTAGTAATTTCCTTACATATTAATACTATATTATATATCACCCTAGTTAAGCCTTTTTTAAGTTAATTAAGAGACTGAATAATAGAAATAGGTAACGAGTCTTGATGTCTTTGAATCCGATCTCGAATAAGTGTTAATTAAGCTATTATTTTATATACGTTACTTAGTATTTTAAGTGTCTATAGAGTGTCTTCTAGTATTATTAGTATTAGCGTACGAAGCCTTAAATCAAGCTTTAATAACACAGCTTCTAGGCTATATAGGACTAGCCTAGCCTCTTTAAAACTCGCGTAGATATTATCCTTTATAAATACTTTATAAAAAGCTGCTTTAAATATAAGAAGAAAGGTTTCTTTAGTAATATAATTAATATAATTCCGTACTAAGCCTAATATCTCAGCTCTATACGCTCGCTTTAATAGTAAGAAGCAGACTATATTAAGCGGCTATAGTAGGTACGATAAGTGTAGAGGTATATAAAGAGTAATAATATTTAAGTCTTTATAGAGTTACTAGAATTTAAGTAAGTTATAGCTTTTATAACTATTAATAATTAATAAACGATATTCTTCTATACTTTATACCTTTATATACTTATTAAAATACTTTAACTATATAACTCTAAGCTTATTATTTATCTAGCCGTTATTGCTAATCTTAATTACCTAATCGTATAGTATATATATATCTTAGTACTAGGTAGAAATAAGTACTTTGCCCGCGAATATAATAAATAGTAGGATTACTTATTCTATTACGTTAACTTCTTAAATAACTATAACCTACTCGCGATTACCTAGCTAAACTTGCTTTCGCTTTCTACGCGTTTCTAAGCTTATAATAATAAGTTAGAACGAAATAACTTCTATTATAAAGCTACTTTCGTTAAAGTTATAAATATCCTTATCTTAAATACTATATTTCTCTTTAATAGACTATATAAGCGTAAACTATAAGCTAATAACTCGCGGATCCTTAGTTAAAGCTCGCTAATAATCGTATAAACGACTCTATTAAGTTTTAAGCTTAGGTATACGTTTTATAAAGTTATCTAGCTAGTTTCTATCTATAGGCTTTCTATCGCGCTCTCTTAGTAGATTATTAGCTATATCTCGTACTATATCTCTTATAAGCGAAAACCCTCGCGAATCTAACTCTAATATATATCTAACTATTACCTCCTTCTCTAGCTTTATAAGATTTTTCGAATTAGGCTAGTAATCGCGTTATAAGAGCTTTCTAGCGCGTTAATTAGAGAGAGTCTTTTAAGGAACATAGTAAATCTTTATAGCGCTTTATTCGGTTAATAACACGTTGTTTTCAAGTTCTTAGAGTACTAAAATAATATTAGCTTCTTAAGAAGGTAATTAAACGTTGTAGTATTAAGCTATTATAATTTAAAGGTAGTATATAGTACGCGATAAGGAAAGTAGACGACCCGCTTATATAAGCGACTCGCTTATAAAACATATTAGATAATATCTTAATCTTCTTAGAAAAAGAAGAAGAATATAAGAGATATATTAAAGAAGTTTTATAATAACTTATAAAAGTAAACTCTTAGTTGAAACTCTTAAAATACGAGTTTAGAGTAACTTAGACACTTTTCCTAGAATAGGTATTTAGCTTAGAGAAAATAGAAATAAATCTAGTAAAGATCTAAGATATCTTAAACTAGAAGTTACTAGAGAATATAAAAGATATATAACGTGGTTTATCAGGACCTGGCGTATATTAGGACCTGGCGTACTTTTCCTATCTTCTCTACTTTATTATTTTAATATACGTTATCTTAACAACTACTAATAGAAATTCAAACTTAAGAAGCTCGAATCATCTTAGCTATTGAGGCTATCTGATCATCTAAAAAGCTTAGTCGTCGGGCTGTTGTAAAAATCTACAAAGTCTTTGAAACTAGCCTTTGCTGTAGAATAAACGGCTAACTTCCTCTCCTAGAACGACGGCTAGCAAATATTAAATTAACTTAACTCGAGGAGGAAGTGATTCTTCAGAATATACTTAACTTAGATTCTAGAGGGTTTGTACCCCGGCTAGCTAGTGTGGAAGATATAGTAAATTATATCCTCGAATTACAGAGAGAGAAACGCGTTAGTAAGCTTTGGGTACATCGATTTATATAACGACAACTAGGGTTAAAGACGTGTTTTAATCGCGTTTACGACTTCTAAAGGGCCTTATGCGAAGATCTTGACCTAATTAGTGCGTGGTTCTAACTTGTGTAAAATATAAGAGTGAAATACGGCGTTTTAGATTGCGATTTCTATAACTTTGACGAAACGGGCTTTATAATAGATATGATTTGCCCTATAATAGTTGTTACATATGTAGATCGACGTGGCAGAGGTAAGGCAGTTTAGCTAGGCAATTGGGAATAGGCTATAGCAATTGCTTGTATTAATAGTAAGGGTTGAGATGTCCCTCTATTTTTAGTCGTCTAAGGGAAGAATCATCTTACGAATTAGTATATAGACGGCGGCCTCCTATATGACTAGGTTATTAAACTGACAAGTAACAGATAGATAAACAACGAGACAGGTCTAGAATAGCTAAAATACTTCGATAAACATACTGCTAGTTATATAAAGGGTCTATATCGAATGCTGGTGTTAGATAGGTATAAGAGTTATAAATCAGCCGAATTTCAAGAGTATTATAAAGTATACAATATTATAACTCTTGGACTACCTCCTTACTTATTCTATATAACCTAACTACTTAATATTAGATGCTTTAGTATATTAAAGCGGGTGTATAGTCGGTAGATTAAGACGTTTATTAAAGCCTATATTAACTATATTACGAAGGTAGAGTTCTTTTTAGCTTTTATAGTAGTATATAAAGAATCAATAACGGTCTAGAACGCTTAAGCTGGATTCCGTAGAGCTGGCCTAGTACCTTTTAACCTGTAAGTAGTACTTTTAAAGCTTGATATAAGGTTATAGACTCTAACTCCCCTAAGACCCTTTACTGCTAATTCTAACACTTAGATCTCCTAGACTCTCTTAAACTCTACTAAAGCGCTTTTATAATCGACTCTTGTTTAGAAACGGATTGCCTGTTACTAGGGGAGCTCGCCGACTCTACTATTTGAGACAGTTGCTGTATTAGTAAAAGGTATAGAGCGAATAGCCTATGAGATGACCTTATTATCTACTGAAGTACGTACTCTTTAAGCAGCGAATAAAGCCTTAAGCAAACGTTGTAGAGCTAAAAAGACTTGTGTATGTTAAGGGGGGGCACTTATAGTAGAGGATGTTCAAGATCTTTTAACTTAAAAGGACGTTAACGAGCAAGTACGACGCGACTTACGTGTAGAGGGGGGTAATAAGAAGGAGGGGCAATCGTCTAGACAGCGTTGTAGTACTTGCGGAAAAGCTGGTTATAATATACGAACTTGTTAAATAGATGTAGATATGTCTGATTCTTCGGATTCTAAGTAGTTATAGTTAATTTAATATATTATAGTTAATTTATTAATATTTAAAGTTGAATGCTAAGGAAAAGTGCGCCAGGTCCTGATATGCGCTAGGTCCTAATAAACCACGTTAATCTTTTCTTAGATTTATAAACTTCTACTGTCTATTTATCTAAGACTATATAAAGATTACTAAACTAATATCAGTACTAGTTAAAAAAGCTATTAAGTTTATTTAGAATAAATAAGCTAAGAACGCTTTCTAGAAGATTAAAGTAAGGTTTATAGAAAAACCTAGTATAATTAAAATAGACGCCTTAGATATAGTAGTAGGTATAATTTACTTATAACTAAATAATAAAGGAAAACTTATACCTATTATATATTATTCTAAAATATTTAACCTAGTATAATAAAACTATAGTATCTTTAACAAAGAATTACTTACTATAGTATTAGCTCTAGAACACTAGAGAATCTATTTATAGCTAGTAAAATACTAAGTTATAGTTTTATCCGACTACGAGAATCTTAGAGTATTTATAATAACTAAGAAACTTATAACTAGACAGTTAGCTAGATAGTTAGAAATATTAAGAGGATTTAATATTATTATTTAGTATATAAAAGAGACGTTAAATACTTAAGCTAATACTCTTAGCTAGAAACCTAGGTATAAAGGAGATAAAGAGTTTAAAAAGATCGCGATCTTAAAAACTCTCGAGAATAGAGATTTAGCTTCTATAATTCATAAAATCGCTACTATAAGAGATAAAGACCCTTAGTAGAAGAAGATATAATAAGCGTAGAAAAAGAATCAGCTAGAGTTAGCTAAATAGGAAGATATACTATCTAACCTAGTTTAGAGAAGGGATTTCGCTGATATTTACTATATTATAAATAAGTATAATAATAAAGAAAGATATAAAAACAGAAAGCTATAGGTTCTAGAATTTTACGTAAGAAAATTCGTTAAAGAATATTATTCAGCACTAGCTTATAGATACTAGAGAGTACGTTAAACTCTCTAGAGAATAAGATAATATTACTATATTAATTAGTTATCCGCGATAGTTAAGAAAGTAATAGCGGAATATAATACCTATACTAGGAATAAGGCTTCCCGCTATACTTCTTATAAACAGATAAATACTACTCTAATACTACAGGTACCTTAGAGATTAGTATCTATAGATTTTATTATTAAATTACTAAAATCTAAAGATCTAATAATAGGAGTTAAGTATAACTCGATCCTAGTTATTATAAAACGACTTATAAAGTATATAATTCTAATAGTATATATAGAATCAAGTATAGCTAAGGAATTAGTATTTATATTCCTTAGAGAAGTGATCTTAAAACATAGATTACTAGAAGAAATATTCTTAGATAGTATTAGTATAACTTAGTAGCTAATAGTATAATATAAAAAGAGTATATTATCGTTCGTATATATAGAGCAAAGTTAGCTGCTCTGTTTACTTAAATAGACCTTAAGCGAAAAGGTTACGTAGAGTGCTATTTACTCTGATTATATCGACACTAGTACTTCTTTAAAACGGTAGAAGTTACTGCTTAAAAATTATCAAAATCTCTTATCTTATCTAGCTAATTATAACTCTCTATTCTATATCCTCGACTAATAAGAGCGTCCTATTCAGAGGTCTTATTATCTCTTATTCCGTTCTACCTATTCTATAAGCTTAATATCTAGCTTACTAGTATCGATTAGCTTTTATAGAGCGTTGTAATAATCCTTCTTAGTTATAGTATCTGCTGGATTACTCTTACTATCGATCTACTTAATTTCGTCGATCTCTCTTAACTTATATACTTCTTATAAGTATATAACGTTAATTATTAAGCGCTTCTCCTTAGTAGTGTCTAATTTGGCTATACATTTGTAAATAGACTTCGAATCGGTATATATAATAAGCGAGACCTTAAAGCCTAAGATGCTTTCTAGAGTTGATTTAATAGAAGCGGTAGCGTCAAATCCGGAGCTTATTATATACAGTTCTAAGGCTAAAACGCTGCGAGTAACTCTTTTATACTTAGTAGAAGACTAATATAAAATATTAGTATTATTATCCTTGTTTACTAGTACTATAACGTAGCTGATTTACGACGATAAGTTCTTATTATTCGCAAAAGAGCTATCTATAAAAGCGTATAATTTAAGCGAGTTTTAGTCTAATTTAAGGTATTTAAGCCCTCTTATAGCATTGTCGATTTGCTATTGAATTCGCTTATTAAGAAGGCTAATATCGACTTCTTACGGATTAGTTATCTAGATAGTATATAATAAATCAAATACTGCTTCTAGCTAGGACACTGTTGCTAAATATACTCTACGAGTACGCTAAGTAATATATTAATCCTTAGTAGATACTATATAGAAAGTGCCTTTAGTATTAGATATCTCCGCTAGTACCTTTTATACTAATTCTAAGTGTTTTATATAATCCTAGATAAGTGTAAATAAACTATCTATATACTTACTAATTAGCCCTCTATTAAACTAGATTAGATAGGTAATAGTAAGTTCTTATCTATTCTTTAATATAAATCTAGCTTTCTTAATAGCACTTTCTTTCTTAGCTATAAAAGCATCGTTTATAAGTATAAAAGTATCGTTAGTTTAAAGTCCTACTACTCTAAAAGGTCTATCTAATCGTTTAGTATATAAAAGATAGGGGTCGAAAGTAGATTGTTCTATTATAAGCTTCGTAGTATAGTATTTATAGTACGTTGTAAACCAGTGGTTTCTAGCTTCTAAAATACTATATAATAGCTTAATCACTTCAAAGAATATATTCTTCTATTAAGAGTATCCTTTTAGTAGGCGTACGAAGAACTTTCGATTTAGTTCCGTAAGTGACTAGGTATATGCTTATGTAATATCCTGAATATAAACTCGTAAATCCGAGTATACTACTATAAGTATAAGAATAATTCTTTAGCTTACTCTTTAGATTATAGAGGCCTAGGTAAGGACTAAGGACTTTCTATTATTATTATATACTTAGATAACTAGTCTTAACTTTATAAAAGCAAGTACTATGTTCTTAAATTTGATATTATCTACGAACTATAATCTAAAGATTCTAGTGTTAAGAGATAGGTTATCCTAGGTAATAATCTTAAAGACGCCTCGATTAGTTAATCTACTAATTTCCTTCTAGCGTGATTCTATATATATTATACTATTAGTAGCTATAAATACTTTAATATTATATTCTTCCTTAATAGACGAAAGAAAAGTCTCGATATCTTCGATAATAACGTAGTCCTTAGTATTATTAATAAAAGTATCTATCTCTTAGAATAAGATCTCGAAAGACCTATTTAGTAGTCTTAGGTGCTTTTATAGTCTTCCTCGTCTACGCTTCTAGACTAGTTCTATTATCGATTCTAGAGGATTAGTAAGGTTATCTTATTATACCTATATCTAGTAAAGTTAGTATCGAGTTTATAAGCGAGATTAAGGCTCCTCTTAAGGCTTAGTTCTATCGTCTATTCTATCTCTATAAGATTGTAGTATTATCTTAAACGACGGTGCCGTTCTAGAAATCTCTCCAACCGCCGGTGCTATTCTAGAGTCTTTAAAGATTTCTTCGAAGTATAGCTTTACTACTATAGATCTAAATCTTATAGAACCACTTAGTAGTAATATAATACAGTCTTTATTTTCGATTTCTTATAATAAGAAGAGACCGGTCTAGGATTTTTAATACTTACGCTAGATAAGTATATTAGTATTTAGTAGTAAGTCTTTAATTCTACTAAGTAATAGACCGTTCTAGGTATTAAGAGTATCTATAATTTAACGCTTTATAAGTAATTTATATACTTCTTTAGTAGCCTTTATATAGGTCTCGGATCTCTAAGATATTAATCGTAAGAGAGTATCACTTTTAGCTATTCTAGGATAAGCGCTATATACGAGTAAAGTAGGTACTAAACTATTAGATCCTACTATGTCGTTAATAGCTTTAAAAGCTATTTAGAAGGCAGAGGCCTTTATAAGACTAGGTTATTATTCCTAGATAATTAAGTAAATACAGCGGATCGGTCTATAGTATTGTTCTACTATACTAATAGAGTTATATACTTCTACTAGTATAGTTTTAACCTTAATTCCTATCGAATTTATATATCTCTTAAACTCCTTTATAATAAAGTTCTTTCTAGCGTCTATAGTAACATAGTCGAGAGGTCCTAAGTAGGTGTTAATCTAGTACTTTTGAAAGGTCTCCTAGGCACTCTTTATACTTATATCTAGTAGGAAGTCTTTAGATTAATATCGAGTTTCTTAATCTATAATATATAATACTAGCTTTTCTTCTAAAAAGAAGATATCTATGATTATATTATAATTAAACTTAATATCGTTGTAAAGTGTAAATTTAAATCGACTAGGTAACTTTCTATACTTTTAGTAATACTTATAGTATTTAGTAAGGTATTATAGAATACCTTACTCGACGTCGTAACTAGTACGCTCGAGTATACACTATAAGCGTAGTATAGATAGATGACTAAAGCGCTTATAAAGGCGTCTAATATCGACATCTATAAGATAATATAGAGATTCTTATACAAGGTTATATACAGTCTTATTCTAGAGTAGAAAGAGGTATCTAAATCGTTATATAATTCTAAAACGTTCTACTTCTTAACTCTTTCCGTCTTCCTAAATAAGAACGTTCTAGAGGTTATTAAGCGAGATATATAAACGGTCTATATTATTAATATATATAATAAATAGTATAACGTGTATATATAGCGAACCGGCTAACTGAAAACATATCTAAAATCGCGATTTTAATATTTTAATATCTTTATAAATTGTTAATTAAAAATTTCAAAATTAAAACTTTGATTTTATTACTATATAAATATAAAAGTTATAAAATGTAAGACTGAGGCTAATTTATATTAAAAAGTTATTAAAAGAAGAAGAAAAAAGATAAGATTATAAGAGTATTTTTAAGCGAATCGCTAAGTAAAATCATATAGCGTCTAAAACTTAGAATTCTAAATATATATATAGTAATAAAATCAAAGTTTTAATTTTAAAACTTTTAATTAATAGTTCGTAGAGATATTAAAATGTTAAAATCGCGATTTTAGATATGTTTTCAGTTAGCCGGTTCGCTTATTTAGCCGGTTCGCTATATATACACGTTATCTAAATATATAATATAGAATTCCGTATAGCCGATCGGTATACTAATCGTAATCGATCCTAGAGAAGATACGTAGCCTTTACTGAATTATATACTAATCTAGCCTTTAGTGCTTTCGTTAATAGAGATATTCTAGACGTGTTTAGTATACGCCAGGTATTGTTTATATTCTACACTTAACTTCCCTCCTATACTAGTATCGATTATAACTCTAAAGAAGTAGTCTCGTACGTATTTCTTAGTAGTAGACGTAAATACTTCTTCTATAAACTTATAAGATATAGCGTCTAGAATTAGTAGTAGAATAAATCCGCTAAAAGTATAATCTTATACCAAGTTTATTAGACTAGCTATAAGAGTCTAGGCGCTTAAATTATCGATATATCTAACGGAAGTAATTAAGTAGTAGATAACTTCACTATTAGAATCACTTTCATAGTCTATTACGATTGTCTAGAGTGTTTTAGATATATCTTCCTCTTTTATACGTTTAATAGTAGCGATATATATATAGTAGATCTTTTTAACAAATCTACTATCTTTTTTATAGAAGCTGCCTCTATTACTCTTTTACTATTTAGCAAAGTAACGATCCTACTCTTCTTAAGTATAGTTCTAGGATCGGTAGCCTTCTTTTCTATATATATAACACTTGTTACTCTTGCCTTTGTACTAGTAGCTATGAGAATTACTAGAATTGTTATACTTATAAAAGTAACGATCGGTTATTAAAGTCTTAGTATTTAATACGT
Source organism: Calycina herbarum (assembly GCA_001414485.1). Taxonomy (NCBI): domain Eukaryota; kingdom Fungi; phylum Ascomycota; class Leotiomycetes; order Helotiales; family Pezizellaceae; genus Calycina; species Calycina herbarum. Next base: position 57,618 of record LLEY01000023.1, on the reverse strand, counting down.
AGCTTACTTTATAATTACGAATAGAGCTTCTTAAAAGAGTAATAGTACTTTAAAGTAACGAGTTTTATAGTAAGGTTAAGTATATACTTTAGTATTCTAGTACTTCCTTATATACTATAAGTAGCTTATTAGCTAATTATCTATCGCTTTATATATCCTTAGGAAGTCTATAGCGAAGTTCTTCTAATTTAGATAACATCTCCTTAAAGCACTAGCTAGGTGTCTTTTCCGAATATTCTAGCTTAGCTTTCGTACGTAAGAATGTAATACGATTCTACTTAGAGGATTACTCTCTAGAGTATAGCTTATCCTTAAAATATAACTAGATAGTAGTAGAAAGAACGTCGTATAACTGATTAGTTCCTTCCTTAAAAACACTAGTATAAAAGTGGTTTAATACCTAACTCTTAAGTATAATTAGAAAGGTAAGGTTATATACTAAAGATAATATACTATAACGATTATATATATCCTTGAATATTCTTAACTTAAGCTTGAAGTTATCTCTCTTACTATTATACTTTTGTTCGTCCGAGTATAACTTTATAAAGTTACTAAGTATAAAAGCAGGGTTACCTATCTAGCTAGTTTAGTTATAGGTTATAAGAGCTGCCGGCTGGTTTATAATAGCATTCTAGGTTACAAAAGCTGCCGGTAGAGTTATAAGAGCTACTACTAGTAGATTTACAGAGATAGGAATATTACTTATAAAAGCAGTTAAAGTAGTATTCGAAGTAGAAGGATTTATAAAAGCGTTTAAAGTAGTAGAGTTCTAGTACTCTAGAAGAAGCTTAAGAAATCGGTTAGAGTATTCTTTAATATACTTATATCTCGTATCTATCTCTTATAATTAAGTTTGCGATTTATATACTTAATCTCTTAATTCCTAGATTAGCTATCTAGGCTTTATAAGTTCTCGAGACGTATTATAGAGTGCTTTTGATATAATCGCCTTATATCTATCTATCTCTACCTATACGCCTCTATTACGTAGTAGCTTATATATCTTAATAAGAGTATTTCTTTCTATGTTTACAAACTTAGCTTCAGACTATTCGTCAAAGTCTATAAGATATATCTCTTATAAATAATCGTCGTCTATTCTATTAACATCGTATTCCTCTAACTTTGTGCTTATATAAGCCGTGGCTTCCTTATCTTCAACCTACTATAGTTATACTATAGTGTCGATAGTATCGAAGGTATTAACAAAGTTATCGGTGCTTAAAGTAGTAGATAATATCTTATCTAGTACTAGGTAAATAGTACGTCGTAATCTTGTTTCGTAATTTTGTTTTTATATAAGTCACTCTTTTAATACTTATAAGTTATTAAAATCGGGTGAATTGTCTTTATATAATAGCCGTTCTAAAGGGTTTAAGAGCGGTTATAAGAGCGGTTACAAGTAGGGTAGTACTATAAGTCGAAGAGGTTATAAGGTTATAAGGTTATATTATAAGTCGAAGAGGTTATAAGGTCGTAAGAGTGTTGTAATTCGGAGAGGTTATAAGGTTATAAGAGTGTTATAATTCGGAGAGGTTGTAAGGTTATTATAACTATACTATAAGTCCTAGAGTTTACAGTAGTATTATCGGGGGTATAACTAGTAGAAGGAGTCTCTTCTAAGAAGAGGAGTCTACTTTGTATAACTACGTAACTATACGTAAGCTTACGATTCCGAGAACCGCGATACGTATAGCTAGTTTTTCTAATCTACGCGTGCGATACTAATCAGTGTTAATATAACTTAGTAGCTAATAGTATAATATAAAAAGAGTATATTATCGTTCGTATATATAGAGCAAAGTTAGCTGCTCTGTCTACTTAAATAGACCTTAAGCGAGAAGGTTACGTGGAGTGCTATTCACTCTGATTATATCGACAGATAGAGATAAACTCTTTATCTTGAAATTCTAGATCGCTCTTATAAAACGACTAGGTATAAAAAGGAAGCTTTCTATAGCTTTTTACTCTTAGATAAATAGAGGAAATAAACAGATAAATTAAGTAGTTAAAACATACCTTTGTTATTATATAAACGACTAGTAAAACAACTAGATAGAACTACTGCTCTTAGTATAGTTTACCTATAATAGTTTAGTAATAGAAATAATACTTATTATACTATTCTATATTAACTTTAGATATAAATTAACAGTGTATTAAGAACTACTATCTACGACTATTTATAACTAACTTACTTATATTTAAGTCTTGAAAATTAAAAGTCTATATAAGGAACTTATAAAGGACCTATAGTTCGTAGCTAAAAGAAATATATACTACTATAACAAACGACGTAGTTAGAAGCTAATACTAAAAGAGAGAGATAAAGTCTACTTAGTATAAAAAAATATTAATATAAAAAGACTAAGTAGTAAACTAGACTATAAAAAACTTAGACTATTTAAAATTAGACGTGTTAGAGGACCTTTAAATTATAAACTAGCGCTACTAAGAATAATAAACATCTATCTAGTATTCTATATATCTCTACTTAAACTAGTACTACTAGGAGTACTACTAGCTCTACTTACGGAAATTCAACTAGTAAACCTAAACGCTAAATACGAAGTCGAAAGAATTCTTAACTATAAACTTATTAGAGGATAAGTTAAGTATTTAATTAAATAGTTAGATTATCTATACTTAGAAAACACTTAAGAATTAAAAAGTAATCTTAACTATTACTTAAGAGAACTTCAGAAGTTCTACTAACAAAACCCAGGGCTACCTAGAACTTAGGACTAGGGTCTAATAAGAATATATTATTAGAGAGTACCTGCTTAACAAAAGAAGCTATCTCGAAGGTAGGAAACTAGGTAGACGAGGACTCGAGAGAAGGACTTGAAGAAGGAGGACTTAGAGGAGTAATAGAGAATCGTTTATATATAAGGCTAAAGAAAAATCGATATATAAGTTTTCGAGGCCTAGAGAAAGAAACGTCGAGATAGCTAGAGCTATTATAGAATCTTTTTAATTAAATATACTTAGAATAATAAGAGGACTTAGAGAGCTCTAGAAAATATTAATAAGACTATTTATAATAAAAAGAACAGGTTATCGCTAGACGTTATATAGATTCGACTTATATAGTAAGAGCTAGACGCTCTTTTTATTTAATATAAGAAGATATATTTATATATAAAAGAAGGTCGATATCTTTCTAACGATATATTTTTAGTTTATATTCTAGTATAGGGATATACTAGGCTAAGAGGGAGATAGTATTATAAATCACGTGCTAGCACGTGACGAAGTGAAGTCTAGGCGACGCCCTAATAGAACGAGTACTATTATAACTCTAAAAGGAAGAAAGAATTAAATATAGTAGAATATATAATCCTAGGATCTTATTATAGTTATATTATATAACTCGGTTAGAAGTAGTTAGATAATAGAGTCTAGTTTTAAGAAGCCCTAGAAATAGAGTCGGACTCTATCTTTAGAACTCCTGCTAAGCAGGACTCTAATATAAACAGAAGGTTCTATATAAGACTAGCACGTCTGCTATTAGATAGAAGCTTCGTACTTAACTTTAGTTATTAATCTTATTATCTTATTTAATATCTTTGATATAAGTAACGAGTTCACTTCTAAGTAAACAACCCGGTGTATCTGTACTTCTTACCTATATACTAACCTTCGAGACTTAGTTATCTTTGTTTAGTTCGTTTGAGTTTCGTTATACTATAGAGGAGATAGTAAATTCGAGGAGAAATAAGACTAGATTCTAATACCTTATTTAATAGAGAGGCTATAGAACAGAGGTAGACTCGTAGAAGCTATTAACTTACGTAATATATAGTACTGCCTCTATTCGTTGGTTTAAGAAGTGTTTTCTACGTAAGTTAAAACCCTCTAAAAACAAACGATTATAAGCCTAGAAAGACTACGAGAGAGATAAAGAGAGACGAGAAAATTAAATAGGAAAAGAGAACCTTATATAAGAGTTTTCGATTTAGTAAATAAGCTGCTTTTAAGCTCGCTTCTAAGTGGCTCGCTAAGCGAGATTATAAATATCGCAGATATATCCTTCTATAGATATATAAATAGCTAAGGAAGAGCTTCTCTCTTTCTTTCTTCTTTATAAATAATCTATTTCTTAATCTATACTATAATATAAAGTCTATCTAAAAGAGTATATAAACTATAGTATAAACCTTATATAAAGTATTTTCTAACTCTTAATCTTATAGTACTTATAGAGTAGTATAAAAGTAGACCTATACTATACTTAAACTCGAAACTAAAATATTATATATAAGACTTTATCTTACTAAAAGTTATAATATTATTATATATTATAGTACTTTAAGTAGTTAAATATAGTAATCTAAAGTTAAAACTAGTTTTTATTAAGTATTACGTCTAATATATATATATAAAGTTAAGAAAGTAGGTAGTCTTAGAAAGAAACTAGGAAGGATTACTAAGCAGGAACACGTAACTCTAAACTAATTCAATAAAATAGATATAAATTCTTAGTAAAGTCTATCTAAAGGAGCGTATAAAATATAGTATAAAACCTTATATAAAGTATTTTCTAACTCTTAATCTTATAGTACTTATAAGATAGTATAAAAGTAGACTTATATATAACGAAACTCAAACGAACTAAACAAAGATAACTAAGTCTCGAAGGTTAGTATATAGATAAGAAGTATAGATACGCCGGGTTGTTTACTTAGAAGTGAACTTGTTACTTATATTAAAGATGTTAAATAAGATAATAAGATTAATAACTAAAGTTAAGTACGAAGCTCTTATCTAATAGTAGAAGTGCTAGTCCTTATATAGAACCTCTTATACTACTTGGATCCCTATATAAGCTTAGATCCCTAGATCCCTCTAGATCTCTTAAGAGATCTAAGTGTAACGAAACTCAAACGAACTAAACAAAGATGACTAAGTCTCGAAGGTTAGTATATAGTAAGAAGTATAAACGCGCCGGGTTGTTCACTTGGAAGTAAACTCGTTACTTATATTAAAGATGTTAAATAAGATAATAAGATTAATAACTAAAGTTAAGTACGAAGCTCCTATCTAGGTAGTAGACGTGCTAGTATATATAGAACCCTTCGTGCTACCTAGATCCTTATATAAGCCTAGATCCCTAGATCCTTTTAGATCCCCTAAGGAATCTAATAGGATCTATTACGTAACCTCTAACAGTTATCTAATAGTAAGATCCTAGAATACCTAAATACCTTTATATTACTAATTCCCTCTTATACTATCTTCTATTTCCTAGATATCGTGCCTTATCCTATTAGAGCACTGTCTAGACTACTTACTACGTATAACGTGATTCGTAACACTATCCCCTTCTTAGCCTAGCGTATCCTTACGCTTAAGTATAAGTTAAGGAACTTAGTTAAGGTGTTAGTAGCATCCTTTCCTTTCTATTATATCCTACCTTATATAGAAGAAGAAAGAAGAACGTATGTTTCTTATAAAAAGTATTAAAATAGTTTATAATAAAATATTACTATACTCTTACTACGCTTCTTAAAAGCGTAGATGTTTTATAGATTCCTTCTAATCTTCTTAATATTCTAAATATGTTTAGTTAAAGCTAAAATATAATAGAACCGATAATACTTAGGAGAAGAACGTTCCTTATACTAGTAACTAGGCCTTTATCGAAAAATAAGAGAAGAAGCTAAAGAGAGAGGAGGAGGAGGCAATGGTAAGGATTCTACGGTTACGAAAGTAGAAGGCCTTTTTAAAAGAAAGGTGGCGTGAAATGTCTTATTAAGGTCTTCGTTTTCTTAATAAACTCAACACTACTAAAGAGGTAGAAAAGAAAGAGAAAGAGGAGAAAGAGAGAAAGGAAAAAGAATAGCAAGAGGTAGAGGTTACCTACCTAGTAGCCCTACCTATTCCTGTCGGTTCCTAATCTAAGATAAGTCTCGACTTAGCCTTCCTTAAAGCCTTTCCTTTAGACTACGAGATATAAGTAAACTTAGGTTTTATTAGTAGAACTCCTAAAGTTCTACTAAGCAACGGTTAAGGTTACTTTCTAGTTCCTAAGTATTTTCTAAGTATAGGTAATCTAACTACTTAATTAAATACTTAACTTATCCTCTAATAAGTTTATAGTTAAGAATCCTTTTAACTTCGTATTTAGTATTTAGGTTTACTAGTTAAATTTCTATAAGTAGAGCTAGTAGTACTCCTAGTAGTACTAGTTTAAGTAAGGATATATAGAATACTAGGTAGATGTTTATTATCCTTAGTAGTACTAAGTTATAGTTTAAAGGTCTTTTAATATATTTAATTTTAAATAGTTTAAGTTTTTTATAATCTAGTTTATTACTTAGTCTTTTTATATTAATATTCTTTTATACTAAGTAGACTTTATCCTCCTCTTTTAGCGTTAGCTCTTAACTACGTCGTTTATTATAGTAGTACATATTTCTTTCTACTATAAATTATAAGTCCTTTATAAGTTCCTTATATAGATTCTTAATTTTTAAGATATAAACATAAGTAAGTTAGTTATTAATAGTCGTAGATAGTGGTTCTTAATATACTGTTAATTTATACCTAAAGTTAGTATAGAATAGTATAATAAGTATTATTTCTATTACTAAACTATTATAGGTAAACTATGTTAAAGGTAGTAGTTCTACCTAGTTATTTTACTAGTAGTTTATATAATAATAAAGGTATGTTTTAACTACTTAATTTATTTATTTATTTCCTCTATTTATTTATAAGTAAAAAGCTGTTAAAAGCTTCCTTTTTATACCTAATCGTTTTATAAGAGTAATCTAAAATTTAGAGGTAAAGAGTTTATCTCTATCTAAGAGTATTTCTTTAGGTAGTCTATATCTTAAAACTACTTCTCTAAGGAATATAAATACTAATTCCTTAGCTATACTTAACTCTATATATATTATAAGAATTATATATTTTATAAGTTATTCTATAATAACTAGGATTATATTATATTTAACTCTTATTATTAGATCTTTAGATTTTAGTAATTTAATAATAAAATCTATAGATATTAATTTCTAAGATACTTATAGTATTAAAGTAGTGTTTATCTATCTATATAGAGTATAGTAGGAAGCCTTATTCTAGGTATAAGTATTATATTCTACTATTACCTCTTTAACTATTATAAATAACTAATTAATATAGTAGTATTATTTTATTCTCTAGAAGGTTCTTTAAATTCCTTAGTAACCGTAAGTAGGCATAGTATAGTATTCTTATATAAATTCTTTTATATACGAACTAGGAACCTATAGTTTCCCTTTTATATACTAGTTATAACCTTTATATATATTCTAAATTTTATCTATCTATATATCGTTTATTACTACTATCTTATATATAGTAGGTACTAAGTCTCTATTCTTAAGAGTTTTTAAGATTATAATCTTTTTATACTCTTTATTTCCCTTATATCTAGGTTTCTAGCTAAGAGTATTAGCTTAAGTATTCAACGTTCTTTTTATATATTAAATAATAATATTAAATCCTCTTAATATCTCTAACTATTTAGCTAATTATCTTATTATAAGTTCCTTAGTTGTTATAAACGTCCTAAGGTTCTTATAGTTAGATAAAACTATAACTAGGTGTTTTACTAGCTATAAATAAATCCTCTAGTATTCTAAAGCTAATACTATAGTAAGTAATTCTTTATTAAAAATACTATAGTTTTATTATACTAGGTTAAATATCTTAGAATAATATATAATAAGTATAAGTTTTCCTTTATTATTTAGCTATAAGTAAACTACTCCTACTACTATGTCTAAGACGTCTATTTTAATTATACTAGGCTTTTCTATATTAAAATCGTATAGAATAGGTTCTTTTATAAACTTCGTTTTAATTTTCTAAAAAGCATCCTTTATCTATTTATTTTATATAAACTTAATAGCTTTCTTAACTAGTCTTAACATTAGTTTAGTAATCTTTACATAGTCTTAAATAAATAGATAACAAAAGTTTACAAATCTAAGGAAGGACTATATATCTTTTACATTTTCTAGTAACTTCTAGTTTAAGACGTCCTAGATCTTTACTAGATCTATCTCCATTTTCCCTAAACTAAATACCTATCTTAAGAAAAGGGTCTAAGTTACTCTAAACTCGTATTTTAAGAGTTTTAACTAAGAGTTAACTTTTATAAGTCGTTGTAAAACTTCTTTAACATATCCCTTATATTCCTCTTCTTTTTCTAAAAAGATTAGAATATTATCTAAGTAACAAATTACTATTACCCCTAGAAGATCTCTTAAAATATTATTATTTTATCTCTAATATATAACTAGTATATTATAAAGTCTAAAAAGCATAACTATATATTTATAAAAGCCTAATAGTAAAGTAAATACTATCTTTTATTTATCCTTAACTTTTATTTATATAAGTCTATAAGTGTTTTATTAATCTAATTTCGTAAATCGTACTACCTTACCTAACTTATCCTACAAGTATTAGCTAGGTAGTAGTAGATAAGCGTCCTTAACTATAGTGTGATTTACTTCTTAGTAATTAATATATACTCTTTTATCTAGATCGTCTTTCTTTTTAATAATAAGTATATTTAAGGTAATTAGTAACTTAGATTTTCTAATATATCCCTTCTTAATACCTTCCTTTATATAACTTTCTATCCTTTATAGGCTTTTCTAGTTATATAACTAAAGCTTCTACTTTAAGAGGTGATAACCCTCTTTTAATTTAATCTTATAATCTTATAAGCAATGTTCTAGCAAAGCTTATAAGTCTTCTAGGTTCTTAAACAAAGCCTTAAATTCTCTATACTATATAGGTATTTCGTTATCAGCTGTCCTACTAACCTGTGGAGGACCCTGGGCTAGGTGTCCTAGCGTCTTAGAAGAGGTAGTACTAACCTTGTTCTAGCTTTATAGTTATAATTACAAACCTATATAATTATATTAACTAAAGGTTATTATTTAAGCCTTCTAATTAATATCTAAATTATGTTTCCTAATCTATAGTATACCTAGTATCGCTTCCTTACTTCCTATTTTAATAATATCGAATTATATATCTAAGTAGTATTCTTTAATAGTAATATTTATTAGAATAGTTTACTAATTAATAATTCTATCCTAGTATATAACGTCTATTCTATTAACTACTCCTAAGTAGTATAGCTTTATACCTTTAATTAAGATGTTTAGCTTTTTCTAAGCTACGAAGGAAAGAAAATTACTTATTACTCCTAAATTAATTAAGACTCGGAGTTCCTTTCCTCTTATCTTTACTATTACTATAAGTTGATTTTCTTTAGAAGTAGTGTTTAATTCTCTAATTATTAGTTAGTAAAGCTCTCTTTATACTAACTCTGTTTCTTAGTCTATATTATATTTGTTTATCTCTTAGAAGATTATACTAAATAACTTCCTACTTTATAATTCCTAAAATATTACTCCGACTTTTTCGACTAAAGCAACTATAGTATACTAGCTTCCTATTTCTAGTATAGCTTCTCTATTATTAAGTAGCGTACCTAAAAAACTAGGTTTAGAGCGTCTTATAAAGTCGTTAGAACCCTGTTATTACCATTCGCTAGTTTCTTCCTATAAATCTACAACTATCTAAATATCTCCTATCTTAAGTATACTAGATAGTTCGCTAAATACTACTTATTCTAGTCTAGGTTCTTTAAATTTAATAGTTTCTCTTCTAGTAATAAGGCTTACTAAAGTTATTCTATCCTATTTATTCTAAACTATTTTATAAGTAGTTAAAATAGTAGGGTTAATCCCTTAAGTAGAATATAGGCTCTAGAAATTAGGTTTCTAGTTTTCTATATATACCTATCTATTCTCTCTTTTAAAAGTTCTAATAAATGCCTATATCTTGCCTTATTTAGGCTTATATATTCCTAGATCTACTTCTAACGAGTTAGATATCGATTCTAATAACTCTAACGAACTTATTAATAATAGTAATTTATATTCTACTTAAAAGGGTAATTTATAATCTATTTCTAACTATATATTATAATATTCTTTAAGTAATAGATCTCTATTATTATTAGTATCCTATACTTTACTAACTTATAACTTAATTCCTTTATTTAGCTATAAGTATATAATGCCTACTATTATATCTATAGTGTTTATTTCAATTTATATACTATAACCTCTAGCCTCGAGTTCTTCGTCTATAAGTTTGATTTTTTCTAGTAAAGCTACTTCTTTTTAGATAGTAGCGTTAGCTTATTTCCTTTTAAAGTCTTTCTTCTTACTATACTTATTTACTTTATAACTAAGAAGACTATAGTTATAATATAAGTTCTACTTATATTAACGATTTCGCTCTTTCTAAGACAATCCTCCCTTCTAAGAGTTTTCTTTCTTAGATTCCTTTCCTAGAACCTATAATTTCTAAGTAGTATCGATTTCTATAGGATCTCTATAATCTTTTTATCTACTCTTTCTATATTAATAACTATAACTTCCTTTCTTCTCTAGATTTCTTTTATAGATATAGTTATCGATCTTAATTACGTTATTTATTAATTTATTTAATATATCTAGAAAATCCTCTTATACGATTTTATTCTTTATATTGTTCTTAAGTCTATAATAGAATTGTTTATATAATACTTTATTATTCTATCTTATTCGTATAAAGTACTATTGAAATTATAAGGTGTACTTAGTAGCTAACCCCTTTTACTTAAGTATATATAAAGCTCTAACTACCTTTTTCTTTATATTAACATCCTTAAAAGCCTAGTTAATTCCCTTCCTAAATCCTTGAACATTCCTAAACAAATCCCTTATTTTTTTAGACATCTAAAGAGAGACTTTTCTATCAACTGTTTTATTTATCTAGTAATCCTCTAAGTATAGTTCTAACTAGTTATAAGCTACCCCTTTAAGATAGATAGACAACTATATAACCTAGTTAGTTTTACTTAGAAACTAGGTATAATAAAAACTTAAGTAAAGGGAAGCTTTTATTAAGAATTCAGCTAGCTTCTTAAGTAAGCTATCGAACAGCTTTAAAAGAGGAAGTTTCACTTCCTCTCAAAGAGTAGTAACTAGTATAACTAGTATAACTAGGGGGTCCGCAGCTAGCCTTAGTAGGGCGGTTCTTAGAGTAGAAGAGGTTACCGACATAGTAGCGATCTTACTTCTAAGTAAGTACTTAAAGTATAACGAAACTTAAACAAACTAAACAAAGATAACTAAGTCTTAAAGGTTAGTATACAGTAAGAAGTATAAACACGCTAGGTTGTTTACTTAGAAGTAAACTCGTTACTTATATCAAAGATATTAAACAAGATAATAAGATTAATAACTAAAGTTAAGTACAAAGCTCTTATCTAGGTAGTAGACGTGCTAGTACATATAGAACCCTTTATACTACCTAGATCCCTATACAAGCCTAGATCCCTAGATCCCTTTAGATCCCTTAAGGGATTTAACAGGATCTATTACATAACCTCTAACAGTTATCCAACAGTAAGATCCTAGAATACCTAAATACCTTTATATTACTGATTCCCTCTTATACTACCTTCTATTTCCTAGATATCGTACCTTGTCCTATCAGAGCGCCGTCTAGACTACTTACCACGTATAACGTGATTCGTAATACTAAGAAGATCTATTACGTAACTACCAACGGTTATTTAATAGTAAGATCCTAGAATACCTAAATACCTTTATATTACTAATTCCCTCTTATATTACCTTCTATTTCCTAGATATCGTACCTTATCCTATTAGAGCGCTGTCTAGACTACTTACTATATATAACGTGATTTATAATACTATCCTCTTCTTAGCTTAGTATATCTTTATACTTAAGTATAAGCTAAGAAACTTAGTTAGAGTACTAGTAGTATCCTTTTCTTTCTATTATATCCTATCTTATATAAAAGAAGAAAGAAAAACGAATACTTCTTATAAAAAGTATTAAAATAGTTTATAATAAAATATTATTATATTCTTACTACGTTTCTTAAAAACGTAGATGTTTTATTAACATCTCCTAATCTTCTTAATATTCTAAATACGTTTAGTCGAAGCTGAAATATAATAGAACTAACGATGTCTAAAAGAAGAACATTCTCTATACTAGCGACTGATCTTCTATTAAAAAACAAGAGGAGAAGCTAGATAGAGAGGAGGAGAAGGTAATAGCGAAGATTCTATAGTTATAAAAGTAGAAGGCCTTTCTTAAAGAAAGGCAACGTAAAATGTCTTATTAAGGACTTTGTTTTCTTAATAAACTTAACACTACTAAGGAGGTAGAAAAGAAAGAGAAAGAGAAAGAAAGAGAGGAATAAGAGCAGCGGGAGGCAGAGGTTGCCTATCTAACAGCCCTGTCTATTCCTACTGATTCTTAATCTGAGATAGTTCTTAACCTAGCCTTCCTCGTAGTCTTTCCTTTAGACTACGAAATATAGGTAAACCTAGGTTTTCCTAATAGAACTTCTAAAGTTCTACTAAGCAATAGTTAAGATTACTTCTTAGCTCCTAAGTGTTTTCTAAGTATAAGTAATCTAACTATTTAATTAGATACTTAACTTATCCTCTAATAAGTTTATAGTTAAGAATCCTCTTAACTTCGTACTCGATGTTTAGGTTTACTAGTTGAATTTCTATAAGTAGAGCCGGTAGTGCTTCTAGTAGTACTAGTTTAAGTAAGGATATATAGAATACTAGGTAGATGTTTATTATCTTTAGTAGCGCTAGTTTATAATTTAAAAGTCTCTTAACTTATTTAATTTTAAATAGTCTAAGTTTTTTATAATCTAGTTTATTACTTAGTCTTTTTATATTAATGTTTTTTTATATTAAGTAGACTTTATCTCTCTCTTTTAGTATTAGCTCTTAACTACGTCGTTTATTATAGTAGTATATATTTCTTTCTATTATAAATTATAAGTTCTCTATAAGTTTCTTATATAGATTTTTAATTTTTAATACTTAAATATAAGTAAGTTAGTTATTAATAGTTGTAGATAGTAGTTCTTAATATACTAATAATTTATATCTAAAGTTAGTATAGAATAGTATAATAAGTGTTATTTCTATTACTAAACTATTATAGACGAACTATGCTAAAGGCAGCAGTTCTACTTAGTTGTTTTACTAGTAGTTTATATAATAACAAAGGTATATTTTAACTACTTAATTTATCCGTTCGTTTCCTCTATTTATTTAAGAGTAGAAAGCTATTAAAAGCTTTCTTTTTATACTTAATCGTTCTATAAGAGCGATCTAAAATTTAAAGGTAAAGAGTTTGTCTCTATCTAAGTGTGACAAACCTAATCTGCTAGCCCTCTGGTAGTTATCCTTACCTGTAGTATACACAGGTGTAGCGGATAATTAGAGAAGTAAGAGGTGGTTTAATTGAAGATCTAAAGCTATAGAAGAGAAGAGAAGGAAAGAGGAGACTTCTAGAGGTCCTATAATATAGAGATAGCTAAGGAATCGATAAGTTATAGGAATGTCGATCCGTTTGTAGAAATGGTTCCTAGCCTAGGTAGGAATGGTTCTAGGCTAGGCTAGGAATAGCAGGCTTTGCGGACGCCGGCGAGCAGCCGTACGCGAGTCACGTGCTCGGCGGTGGCCAGGTCCGTAACATTACCCCCCCCCTTTGAGTAGAGCTCGCCCGCGAGCTCTGAACCTACTACCTTACAGGTAATTTATCCTCGTCCTTATAATATTCCGGCTCGTCTATACCATCTTCCTAGCTCTATAACCATTCTACTAAGTACCTAGGAGGCCCTAGGAGAGAAGGATTTAGAGCGTGAAACTCTTAAAGCTTATATAAGCAGCTTATAAAGTCAGAAGCTAGGTACTAGGCCGGGTCTGGCTCGCTTTATACCTATTAAACCTGGTATTATAATTTTCTATAATAGCCTCTAGAGACTAGTACTTAGTCTACATCCTATTCGTTATGCTCGTTAACTATAATAGGCAGTCCTGGTTCCTGTAGCTGGCCTAGTAGCGGATTGTTAGAAGCTTTGCGAAGCTTGTCTATAGAGATTATAGGCTATATTTTAATTGTCGGAGGCAGGTCGACCTAGAAAGCGTTTCTAACCTTTTCTAGGACTATATATAGACCAGCCATCTGCTGGTCGAGCTTACGGCTTAGGCGGTCTATATTCCACGTCTTTGTTGATACGTAGACCTTGTCGCCCGTAGTAAAGTCTACTAGTCGCCAGTGCTTGTTTACTTGCTTACGCTGGCGTTCCTAAGCAGCCTCGATTCCCTTACGGGCGGTTTCCTAGGCGCTATGTATACAGGTTGCGTACGCAACTGCTTCGTCTCGTGAAAGCTGTTTACAGACGCTTATTAGCTCTTCCGAGCTCTAGCGGACCTAATCAAAGCTGGTACGTGGTATATAACCAAGCTCGATTTGTATAGGCAGAAGAGTCGTCGAGTCCTGGGGAAGTGTAGCTTAAGCGTAGTCTATAATCGGCATTAGTTTAGACTAGTTATCCTGATAGTAGTTTATAAACAGGCGAAGGCGTTGGTTAATCTACTGGTTTATATTCTTAGTTTAACCGTCGGTTTATACGTATACGGCTATGGATAGCTTGATCTTAGTCTCTAGAATCTAGTTAAACTCTTGCTAGAACTCTAAGACGAATTATAGACCGCGGTTAGAGATAATAGTATCTGACGGTCTATAATAGCGCTATACGCGGTCGAGGTAGATTCGCGTAGTCTTTTTTACGTCCGTAGTCTTTAGGTAAGGGATAGAGACAGATCTCTTACTTAGCTAGTAGATAAAGATAATAATTATATCTATCCTAGACTTATTAGGAGGGAATTCCTTAAAATTAACTAATATATGTTGCTATAGGCGATCTAGGATAGGCAAGGGGTTGAGGAGTCTAGGGGGGCGGTCTCGCGGCATATAAGAGCGACGGCAGGTCTGGTAGTTACGGACGAATCGTTGTATATCTAAACGAAGGTGCGGCTAGTAGTAGCGGTCTGTAACTAGCTTTAGGGTCTTAGATTGTCTAGGGTGGGCTACCGAGACTTGATTGTAAACCTCGCTTAGTAAGCGTACTTTGAGATCGTCGTTCTTAGGCAGGATAAGCCGTTCTTGGTATAGTAGGAGGCTGTTACAGGTTGTCCAGCCGGGGCGTTCGTCCGTAGCGTACTGGCGGAGAGCGTTAAGGCCCGTACTTGTACGATTGGCTTATAGGATATCGTTAATTAAGTCGTGTAGTCCGTCGGCTACTCTAACGGGTGTAATATCTACGGAAGGGTCTAAGTCTAGGTCTGTAATAATCCGCGAGTCGAGATTCTCGGGTCGTAAGAGGACTTGTATACGAGTAGATATCTTTATTGCTATTTAACTATCTGCTTCTTAGTCTCGGCGAGTAAGGGAATCTGCTCGATTCTAGCTACCAGGCTTATAAGTAAGTAGGAAGTTAAATCGAGAGAGGGTTTTAGCCTAGCGGGCTTGTCGGCTAGATAAGGCTTTAGTTGTTATAAAGTACTCGAGAGCTTTATAGTCTAAAACGACCTATATCTAGTGTAGAGACCCTTTGAGCTCAGGTCTCTAGGCTTCTAGAGAACGTATAATAGCTAGTATCTCTTTATTATGAATTAGGTAGTTAATCTTAGTAGGTATTATTATCTTAGAGAAGTAAGCTATAGGGTGCTACTCTTAACTCGGCTGTAACTAAAGGAGTATACTGCTAAGGACGCCGTTAGAGGAATCGGTCTTAACTATAGACTCGTATTACGGATTAAAGTGTATAAGAAGAGGTGTATTAATAAGCCGGGCCTTCAGCTCGGAGAAGGCGTCCTGATAAGCAGGTGTCTACTGAAACGGCTGGTCTTTACGAGTTAGGGCTGTTAACGGGCGTACGACTCGTCTGTAGTTGAGAATAAACTTCTAGTAGAAGTTATAAAAGCTAAGAAAGGACTGAACACTACGGACTGTAATAGGGCGTTCCTAGTTACGGATCGTTTCTGTCTTTTCTGGGTCTACTTTAATCCTATTAGTGCTTATGTAGAAGCCTAGGTACTTCGTATAAGTAACGTTAAACTTAGATTTCTTAATATTAGCTTGTAAGCCAGCTTTACGAAGCTGTAAAAGGACCTTATAGACGTGTTCTTAATAGTCTAGCTCGTTCTCGGAGTAAATAAGAATATTGTTAAGGTAGGTAGTATAAAAGTCGTCTAAATAGTTAAAGAGTACGTCGTTTATAAACCGTTGATATGTTATAGGTCTGTTAGTTAGTCTAAAAGGTATAACTTTATACTTGTAGGCTCTATAACAGGTCTGGAACGTTGTTAGTTCCTTAGACTTAGGGTTAATCCGAATCTAGTGAAAAGCTTGTTGTATATCTAGCTTTATAAAGATGCGAGCCTTGCCTAGACGAGTAAGAGTTTCGTCGATTAACAGAAGAGGATACTAGTCTTTATAGGTTAGGTTATTTAGCTTATAGTAATTAATATAAAACTGTAGAGAGCTATTAGACTTCTTAACAAAGAGAATCGGGGCTATAAAGAGGGCTTAGCTAGTCTTAATAAAACCTTTATAAAGGTTCTTAATAAGGTATTGTTTTATAGCCCGGAGCTTGTCCGTTGACTGGTGGCGGAGGGGGCTATAAGATAAGTCGTCTACGTTCCCGTCTATAAGTTCGATCTTATAGTTATATAAGCGACGAGGGAGAAGAGTATCGAACGTAGCTTTAGAGAAAACGTCTATAAGATCCTAGTAGGCTCCGGGGAGGCTTTCTTAGACCTATAAGTTGTCTTTTTAATTTATAAGCTTTTTTTCTATTAAGTAATCGATCTTATAAAGAGAGGTACTAAAGGCCGTAGCTTCAGTGTCTTATAGGTTACGGCGGTATATAGCAGCACCGATAACAGCGATGTCTACCGGTGGTAGGTCGAGGCGTACACGTTTCAGGCGTACTATAGAGGCTTTATAGATATCTAAACCTGTAAGAGCGCGGTTTATATTTCGTAAGTTGTTTTAGCGGTCCTAGTACTCGCTGTGACGTACGGCTAGGGGTGTAGTAGGCGAGCGCGCTAGGATCCGAGGGACTAGCAGCTCGTCGACAAGGCTTATAGACAGTTGTAGGTCTTCCTAGTATTTACGTACGACCTGTTCTTCTAGGGCCTGATCGCGGCGATCCGCGTCAGCTTAGTAATCTAGGTTTAAGAGCCGAGTCTATAGGATCCTAGGATCTAGGAGGCGTAGCCGGACAAGGTTAGGAGAAGAAGGGAGATCCGCGGGCTATATAAGTCGTCGCTGGCGGGGGTTAAGTTATACGTTAAGCTAGTTAAACCATGTACGCCTAAGAATAAGGTCCTGATAGCTAGTATTAAGGAGGACTATAGAGACGTTATACTGTTTACGGCCGTCTATATATAAGTAAAGAACAATATAGCGGTCCGCGGACTGTCGACTCTGTCCGTCGAAGCCGCGAACTGTAATAGAAGTAGGAAGAGTATAAATAGTTAAAGGGAAGAAGCGAGCTAGCCTCTAAGCGAACTTTGTACTAATAAGTACAAAGCTGTTTACTCTAGTATCAGCTAGAGCAGAGGTTTTAAATCTATATCTATTGAAAACTAAGTTATAAGAGACTGTAAACTGTTTTCCTCTAAGTAGCTAACTTAGATCGATGGCTAACTAGCCAGGACCTCGGTAAAGTAAGCCTAGGGGGGAGACTTTCCCTAGACTTAGTCGTTTTCCGACTGTTCTAAGTCGGACGTAGGCTCCGCAAGCTTATTAACGTCCGTAATAGGCTTAGAGTTCTTAGGGCATTCGCGGGCATAGTGCCTAGTTCTCTTACACTTGAAGCAGGCGTCGTCCGGTTCCTTACAAGCAGGCGTTGGTTTACGTAATAGTCTGTAAAGGCGGGGGGCCGGGGTAGGGGAGGTTATATAGAACGTAGTTTAAGTAGTAGTAAAAGTTCCAGCTAGGCGGGAGGTAGTAGTAGCAGTTACGGGCCGGGGGATAAGACGAGCGGTCTGTAAGTTGCTTCTACGGAGCTAAAGTCTTCGTAAGTTCTTGTTAACAAGTCGACACTTGTTTACTAGAGCCGTACTTATAAGTAGGACGTCTAAGAATAGTAAGACGGACTGTTATAGAGGTAGCGTAAGCTTGTTATACAAGTTAGGCTGTAAGTCGTCTGTCGGGATCCGTCTAGTGCCTGTAAGGTATAAGAAGCGAGTATAGAAGATTGCGAAAGTCTCGTTATCTCTTATAACGAGCTAGCGGAATTCGATACAGGCGTCTTACGCTTCGAACAGGTTCTCTAGGATATCTGTAAGATATACGATCATTTCTTTTATAGACTGAAACAGCTTAGGTCCCTTCTAGTAACGGGGCGTGAGATGCTTCTAAGTAATATCAGCTATACGGTTAAAAACGTAAGCTATCTTTGCTTCCTCTAGCTTAAACATAGAGGCGTTGATAAGGAACTTGTTCTTAATCTAGATCTTCTAGTTGTCGAAGGTTAGAGACAAGCTATCTGTTAGAGGCTTAGTATCCTTAAGCTTGACCGTAAACGACCTATGTTGTCTAGTTTTAGACAGGGTATTCCCTCGTAGAGGGGTATAGACGTTGTCTAGTTGTTCTCGTAGTAGGCGGACCTGTTCCAGGGCTATAGCGAGCTGTTGAGCGTCCGTAGGCTGGTCGGCAGACATCGTTGTAGACGACTCAGTTGTAAGGACAGAGGGTATAGGTAGAAGAGCCCTAGGCTCTTATGTGCGGTGGTGGGCGCGGGTACGCGGGGCTGTATAAGGCGCCGGTAGCATCTACGGGCGGTCTATATAGACTGTAGGTGTCGTGTTAGAATCGCAACGGATATTCTAATCCTTCCTAGGAGCAGTAGTAAATAGAGAGAAGAAGAGAGCTTTAGATAATATAACAAACCTAATCTGCTAGCCCTCTGGTAGTTATTCTTACCTATAGCATATATAGGTGTAGTAGATAATCAGAGAAGTAAGAGGTGGTTTAATTAAAGATCTAAAGCTATAGAAGAGAAGAGAAGGAAAGAGGAGACTTCTAGAGGTCCTATAATATAGAGATAGCTAAGGAATCGATAAGTTATAGGAATGTCGATCCGTTTGTAGAAATAGTTCCTAGCCTAGGTAGGAATAGTTCTAGGCCAGGCTAGGAATAGCAGGCTTTGCGGACGCCGGCGAGCAGCCGTACGCGAGTCACGTGCTCGGCGGTGGCCAGGTCCGTAATACTAAGAGTATTTCTTTAGATAGTCTATATCTTAAGACTACTTTTCTAAGAAATATAAATACTAATTTCTTAGCTATACTTAACTCTATATATACTATTAGAATTATATACTTTATAAGTCGTTCTATAATAACTAGGATTAAGTTATACTTAACTCTTATTATTAGATCTTTAGATTTTAGTAATTTAATAATAAAATCTATAGATATTAATTTCTAAAGTATCTAACGTGTTTTATTACTTAGCGAGCTATATTACTTAGTAAGCTACTTTTCCAGACCTCCTAACTACTAAACCCTATAACACTACTAAATTAAGCTTAAAACAGTTAACGTGGTTTATCAGCACCTTGCTAATATTAGTACCTCGCTACTTTTCCTCTTATTATTTACTCTCTAACTTTGATACGCGATTTCTCACCAACTATAATGCCTATTTAAACCTAAGAAGCACGAATTATTCTAGCTATCAAGGCTATCCGAACTACTAAAAGACTTAACTCTACGACTACTACGAAACTCTATAACGTGCCACGTTCTATACTTTGTAATAGAATAAACGGACGAACTACTCTCAGCAAACGCCGACCTCCTAATCAGAAATTAACCGAATTAGAAGAGTTAGTACTTCTTTAATATATACTCGACCTAGATTCTAGAGGGTTTGCGCCTCGGTTAGCTAGCGTAGAAGATATAGCAAATTATATTCTTAAATCGTAGAAAGGGAAACGTGTTAGGAAGCTCTAGGCGTATCGATTCGTATAACAACAACCAGCCTTAAAGACGCGTTTTAATCACGTTTATAACTTCCAAAGGGCCTTGTACGAAGATCCTAAGCTAATTAGCGCGTGGTTTCGACTAGTAGAGAATATAAGAGCAAAATACAGTGTTTTAGATTACGACTTCTATAACTTCGATAAGACGGGCTTTATAATAGGTGTTATCTGCCCTACAATAGTAGTTACATATGCCGATTAGCGTGGCAGAGGCAAGGCAGTTCAGCTAGGTAATCGGGAATAGGCTACGGCAATTGCTTATATTAATAGCGAAGGTTAGAGTATGCCTCCATTTTTAGTAGTTTAAGAGAAGAATTATCTCGCGAATTAGTATACTAAAGGCGACCTTTCGAACGATTAGGTAATTAAACCTATAAGTAATAGATAGACTAATAACGAGACAGGTCTAGAATAGCTATAACACTTCGATAAGTATACTACTAGTCGAGTAAAGGGTCTATACCGTATACTAGTCCTTGATAGGTATAAGAGTTACGAATCCGCCGAATTCTAAGAGTACTATAAGGTATATAACATTATAACTCTTAGACTACTTCCTTACTCTTCTTATTTAACCTAGCTACTCGATGTCGGATGTTTTAGTATATTAAAACAGGCGTATAGTCGTTAAATTAAGACTTTTATTAAGGCTTATATCAACTATATTACTAAGGTTAAGTTCTTTCTAGCCTTTAAAGCAGCGTATTTAGAGTTAATAATAGTCTAAAACGCTAAAGCTGGATTCCGTAGAGCTGGCCTAGTGCCTTTTAACCTATAAGTAGTGCTTTCAAAGCTTAACGTGAGGTTACGGACTCTAACTCCCCCTCGGCTGTCTAGTGCTAACTCCCTCTCTTAGGTGTCCTAGACCCCTTCTAACCCGACCAAAGCTCTTTTATAATTAACTCTTGTTCGAAATCGAATTGCCCGTTATTAGAGGAGCTCGCTAACCCCACTCTTTAAGACAGTTACTATATTAGCAAAGGGTATAGAGCGAATAGCCTACGAGATAACCCTTCTATCTACTGAGGTACGCACTCTTAGAGTAGTAAATAAAGCCCTAAGTAAACGCTGTAGAGCTAAAAAGACTCGTATCCGTCAAGGGGGTACACTTATAGTAGAGGATATATAGGATATTTTAGCCTAGAAGGATATAGATAAGCAGGTACGACGCGACTTACGTATAGAGGGGGGTAATCGGAAGGAGGGGCAACTGTCTAGGCGGTACTATAGTACTTATAGAAAAGCTGGTTATAATACGCGAACCTGCTAAGAAGATATAGATATGTCTAGTTAATCAGAGTCTAATTAGTTTTAATAAATTTTATAAGTTATAGTTGATTTATCGTATAGTAAAGTAAATTATAAGAGGAAAAGTGGCGAGGTACTAATATTAGCGAGGTGCTAATAAACCACGTTAATTTAAATCGGAGTCTAATAAACTAGATATATCTACAGCCTCTAAGCAGGTTCTTATATTATAGCTAGGTTTACAGCAGATACTATAGACCTAACCAGTTATATAGCGCTGCTTCGACGAACCCTTACTAACATCTTCGTCGTGTCTTTTTTCTTTAACTAAGCTCTTATTCTTTAAAAGCTGCTCTACCTACGATCTAGTAAGAAGTCTAGAATCCTGTAAACGAGTTCTTTTCACGCGTCGCCGCTTTAAAAGGACTTTATTTGCCTCTTTAAGCGTCTTAATTCTATTAGTTATAAGCGTTAACTTATAGTTAATCGCGACTATAGCCTTTGCTAGCTAGTCGATAATAGTAATAATCGGAGTTAGCGAGCTTCCCTAGTACTTAGCTACCCGATCTTTAATTAGAGTAGACTAGGAAATAGCTTTAATTACATTCTTTAGCGTCTAGGAGACCTAAGGTCGGGGTAAACTAGGAGGTGTTCTATAGAGAGAAGGCGTCTATAAACGAATATCTAGCTTTGATATTACTACTTATAGGTTCTAAGGTACTAGGCTAGACCCTCGGAAGCTACCTTTAACGTTTTTTTCTATAAAAACTACGGTAAAGGCTACTTTAAACGTAGGAAAGAACTCGTCCTTAGTAATATATATAATTTAAAGCCGGACTAGACGTGATATCTAGTTACTATATACCTGTTTTAACGAGCTAAATAAGCCGACGTTAAGAGGCTAAGTTAAGTACGAAGAATAAGAAGGTAGGCATAGTAGTATTATATCGTTTTCCTTATAGTATTCGTTGAACTCGGCGTTGACGTAGCTTTTATAACTGTCTAATATAAGCATCCGATAACGGCTAACTCGACGCGCCCGAGTTGCTTAATTAAAGTGTTTAAGCTATTCTAAACCTGTATTATTATTAGTCTAACCGTTTTAAGTCGTTTTAATAACCTAATCCGCTAGTATGTTACTATTCTAGTACTAAGGTATAAGGTGAAATCGACCTTAAACGTATAGAAAAGGGGGCACTATATAGCCGTCTACTATAACCGTATAAATTGCTATAGCCTATTCCCGATTACTAGGCTAAATAAGCTTTGGATTAGACTGTTGATTAGAGCGTGTAACGACTGTCTTTCTACCGATTATACCTATTATAAAGCTAGTCTCGTCGAAGTTATAGAAATCGGAGTCTTAGATCCCGTACTTTGTACACATGTTCGTAACTAATCGAAACCACGCGCTTAATATATCCGGATCTTCTAAGAGGGCTCTCTAGTAGTCGTAGGCGCGAGAAAGACGCGTAGAAAGCTCTAGTCGTCGTTGAATAAAGCGAGAGGTCTAGCACTTCCCGACGCGTCGCGTACCACGCTTGTTTATCAGAAGGTCGGCTATATCTTATATATCCGCTCTCCGGGGCGAAAACCCTCTAGTATCTTAGTTAAGAATATATTAAACAATCGCCTCCTCTTCTACTAGAGTCAGATTCAGCTGCCCGTACTAGGTGTCTGTCTATAAGGTACGACCAGCTATTCTATACTATAATGTCGATCGAGGGATGTTAAACTGCTTTGCTAGCTTACGTTAGCTTAAACGCGGGTTCGTTCGCTTTGCTTCGATCGTAAGAGTGATTCGAGCTTCAATTGTTTATGTTTAAGTTATTTTAATATAAAGAATCGCGTCTTATAGTTAGATAGTTAGTAGTAGAGAAAAATAGCTCGCTAAGTGATATAGCTCGCCAAGTGATAAAACACGTTATAGTATTAGAGTAGTGTTTATCTGTCTATAAAGAGTATAGTAGGAAGCCTTATTCCTAGTATAGGTATTATACTCTACTATTACCTTCTTAACTATCGTAGATAATCGATTAATATAGTAGTATTATCTTATTCTCTAAAGAGTTCTACGAATTCCTTAGTATTTATAAGCAGGTATAGTATAATATTCTTATATAAATTCTTTTATATATAAGCTAAGAACCTATAATTTCCCTTTTATATACTAGTTATAACTCTTATATATATTTTAAATTTTATCTATCTAGATATCGTTCGTTACTACTATTTCGTATATAGTAGGTACTAAGTCTCTATTCTTAAGAGTTTTAAACATTATAATCTTCTTATACTCTTTGTTTCTCTTATATCTAGGTTTCTAGCTAAGAGTATTAGCTCGAGTATTTAACGTTCTCTTTATATATTAAATAACGATGTTAAATCCTTCTAATATCTCTACCTATCTAGCTAACTATCTAGTTATAAGTTTCTTAGTTATTATAAACGTCTTAAGGTTCTTATAGTTAGATAAAATCGTAACTAGGTATTTTACTAACTATAAATAAATTCTCTAGTATTCTAGAGCTAATACTATAGTAAGCAATTCTTTATTAAAGATACTATAGTTTTATTATACTAGATTAAATATTTTTAAATAATATATAATAGATATAAGTTTCCTCTTTTTATTTAGTTATAGGTAAATCGTACCTACTAATATATCTAAAGTATCTATTTTAATTATACTTAGTTTTTCTATATTAAAGTTATATAGAATAGGTTTTTCTATAAACCTTACTTTAATCTTTTAAAAAGCGTTCTTAGTCTATTTATTCTAAATAAATTTAATAGCTTTCTTAACTAGTACTATTATTAGTTTAGTAATCTTTATATTATCTTATATAAATAGATAATAAAAGTTTATAAATCTAAGGAAAGACTATATATCTTTTATATTCTCTAGTAATTTCTAGTTTAAGATATCTTAGATCTTTACTAGATCTATTTCTATTTTCTCTAAACTAAATACCTATTTTAGAAAAAGTGTCTAAGTTACTCTAAACTCGTATTTCAAGAGCTTTAACTAAGAATTTACTTTTATAAGTTATTATAAAACTTCTTTAATATATCTCTTATATTCTTCTTCTTTTTCTAAGAAGATTAAGATATTATCTAGGTAATAGATTACTATTACTCTTAGAAGATCTCTTAAAATATTATTATTTTATTTCTAATATATAGCTAGTATATTATAAAGTCTAAATAGTATAACTATATATTTATAAAGACCTAATAGTAAGGTAAATACTATCTTCTATTTATCTCTAACTTTTATTTATATAAGTCTATAAGTGTTTTATTAATCTAGTTTCCTAAATTATACTACCTTATCTAACTTATCTTATAAGTATTAGCTAGGTAGTAGCAGATAAGCGTCCTTAACTATAGCGTAATTTACTTCTTAGTAATTAATATATACTCTTCTATTTAGATTGTCTTTTTTCTTAATAATAAGTATATTTAAGGTAATTAGTAACTTAGATTTTCTAATATATCTCTTCTTAATACCTTCTTTTATATAACTTTCTATTCTCTATAGGCTTTTCTAGTTATATAACCGAAGCTTCTGCTTTAAGAGGTAATAACCCTCTTTTAATTTAATCTTATAATCTTATAAGCAATGTTCTAGCAAGGCTTATAAGTCTTCTAGGTTTTTAAACAAAGCTTTAAATTCTTTATACTATATAGGTATTTCGTTATTAGCTGTCTTACTAACCTATAGAGGACCCTAGGCTAGGTGTTCTAGCGTCTTAGAAGAGGTGGCGCTAACCTTGTTCTAGTCTTATAGTTATAATTATAAACCTATATAATTATATTAACTAAAGGTTATTTTCTAAGCCTTCTAGTTAATATTTAAATTATGTTTTTAAATCTATAATATATTAAATATTACTTTCTTATTCCCTATTTTAATAATATCGAATTATATATTTAAGTAGTGTCCTTCGATAGTAATCTCTATTAGAATAGTTTACTAATTAATAATTCCGTTCTAGTATATAACGTCTGTTCTATTAACTACTCCTAAGTAGTAAGGCCTTATACCTTTAATTAAAACGTTTAGCTTCTTCTAAGCTGTTAGAGAAAGGAAATTACCTGTCGCTCTAGAATTAATTAAGACTTAGAGTTCCTTTTCTCTTATCTTCGCTATTACTATAAGTTGATTTTCTCTAAATATAGTATTTAACTCTTCTATAGTAGTATAATTTTCTAGTTTAATATAATAAACCTTAAATCTTCTCTTACTATTATCTTCTTTCTAAGAGCTTAGGAAGAATATTATTTTTTTATTATTAGAAAAAGCTACTTTATATACTAGACTATCTTTTACTATTCTCTTAGGTTCTAGAAGTGTTCTTATAAAACGTCTTTCTATAGACTAATCTAATAATACTCGTAGTTTATATCGAACCTATTTAATAGTTGCTTTATATAATGTCTTAGTAGTCTACTATTTACCTTTTATAGATTAGTAGAATTCCTAGATTAGGTTAGCTTAGAGGTCTACCTTAGTAACTTTGAATATTCGTTAATCTTCTAATTCTTTAAATACTATTATAATTCCTTTTTTAACTCTTAGTACTTAATATTTCTTATTAATCTCTAATTTATAGTCTTAACTAGGTAGGTAGGTAGTTATGTCCGACTTTAGACATTTGTTATATTTATCGAATTCTTCTAGGTAATACTACTGCTATTTAGTAGTATTATTTCTTAAATTAGTAACTATCTATAGATCTCTCTTCTCTAGGTAGTTGTTTAGTATCGTCTATTCTAGTCCTAGCTCTTTAAACTTAATAGTTTCTCTCCTAGTAATAGAGCTGACTATAGTTACTCGATCTTGATTATTCCTTACTATCTTATAAGTAGTTAAGATAGTAGGATTAACTTCTTAAGTAGAATATAAGCTCTAGAAATCAGGTTTCTATCCTTCTATATATACCTATCTATTCCCTCTCTTAAAGGTTCTAATAAATGCCTATGTTTCTTCTTCTTTAGGTTTATATATTCTAGGATTTACCTCTAATAAGTTAGATTCTAACTCTAATAACTTTAATAAACTTATTAATAGTAGTGATTTATATTCTACTTAAAGAGGCAGTTTATAATCTATTTCTAACTATATATTATAATATTCTTTAAGTAATAGATCTCTATTATTATTAGTATCTTATACTTTACTAACTTATAACTTAATTCCTTTATTTAGCTATAAGTATATATTGTCTACTATTATATCTATAGCGTCTGTTTTAATTTATATATTATATTCTCTAGCTTTGAGTTCCTTATCTATAAGTTTAATTTTATCAAGTAATACTACTTTCTTATAAACTATAGCGTTAATTCGTCCCTTCCTATTAGAGTCTTTCTTCTTACTATACTTATTTACTCTATAGCTAGAGAGGCTATAGTTATAATATAAGTTCTACTCGTGTTAACGATTTCGCTCCTCTTAGGAAAGTCCTTCTTTCTTTTAAAAGGTTTTCTTCTATATAGCGTTCGCCTCCTTACTATGTTTATTAGTATAAGAGTGCTTCTACTTTCCTATTCTATAACTCTTTTCTCTATATCTAGGGTTACTCTTCTTAAATTTATATAGACGGTTATCTAACTAGATAACCTTCTTAATTATATCTATAATAGTTAAGAACTATATATTCTACTTAGCTATTTCCTTATAGATATATACTTTTAATCCTCTATAGAAGAGTTCTATAAGAGCAATAGTATTCTACTCTAATTTCGTTCTATATTATTAAAACTTATTAGTATAATCTATTATAGATCTGGTTTAGTATAACTCTAAAAGCTTGTATATAGCTGTTTAGATCGTGTTAAAGTCTCTAAAGACTTTTCTAATAGTTGCTTTAAATCCTCTCTAAGATTTAAATATAATCTTAGTTAATTCTATCTTTCTATCTTTATTCTTATTCTTAAAGAAATCCTCTAAATATAGCTAAGCCTATTCTAATACTAATCCTCTAAGGTAGAAGATAGCGAAGATAGTTTATAAATTATAATTACCTTCGAATTTATTAGAATTAAAGTTAAAGTAGATGTCTATTTAAAGAAGGAATAAGTCTAGTTCCTTTCGCTTCCTATAATATATATCTAGTATCTTAACTTTAATAGTTTCAAGTACTTTAATCTTATAAGGCTCGGAGGCGTCTAGTATACTAATATTATCGTCGTTCCTAGCTAAGTATATACTAGCAGGTGTTTGTCTAGTAGTACTTCTAAACGTTCCTACGATATTAGTTCGACTAGTATTCGAGCTAGCTGCGGCAGGGGTTGCTAGGGCTATAGCGACTGAACTTCTAAGTAGGTGCTTAAAGTATAATAAAACTTAAATAAACTAAACAAAGATAACTAAGTCTCGAAGGTTAGTATATAGATAAGAAGTATAGATACGCTAGGTTGTTTACTTAGAAGTGAACTCGTTACTTATATTAAAGATGTTAAATAAGATAATAAGATTAATAACTAAAGTTAAGTACGAAGCTTCTATCTAATAGCAGAAGTGCCAGTCCTTATATAGAACCTCTCGTGCTACTTAGATCCCTATATAAGCCTAGATCCCTAGATCCCTCTAGATTCTCTAAGAGATCTAAGAGGATCTATTATATAACTACTAACGGTTATCTAATAGTAAGATCCTAGAATACCTAAATGCCTTTGTATTACTAATTCCCTTCTATATTACCTTCTATTTCCTAGATATCGTGTCTTATCCTATCAGAGCGCCGTCTGAACTACTTACTATATATAACGTGATTTGTAATACTATACTATACTTAAACTCGAAACTAAAATATTATATATAAGACTTTACCTTACTAAAAGTTATAATATTATTATATATTATAGTACTCTAAGTAGTTAAATATAGTAATCTAAAGCTAAAATTAGTTTTTATTAAGTATTATATCTAATATACGTATATAAAGTTAAGAAAGTAGGTAGTCTCGGAAAGAAACTAGGAAGGATTACTAAGCAGGAACACGTAACTCTAAACTAATTCAATAAAATAGATATAAATTCTTAGCAAAGTCTATCTAAAGGAGCGTATAAAATATAGTATAAAACCTTATATAAAGTATTTTCTAACTCTTAATCTTATAGTACTTATAAAGTAGTACAAAAGTAGATCTATACTACCTCCTCTGTTTTTAGATTACAGAGGGATAGTATAATATAAAATCTTATCGAGAATAAGACTTAGTATTTAGCCTCGCTCTCTTCTTTATTTATAAAAGCTATTAGTATTATATAATTTTTAGTTTCGCTGAATTCAACGCGTTTCTATAGAATCGCTTAGAAGAATATTAAGTAGAGAATTATACTATACTATGATTACTAATTCTCTAAGTATAATACTAACTTAAGACTCCTTAGTAGAGCTCCGCGTTGCCTAACCACTCTTTATCCTCTTTAGTACTAGGCTATTATTACTAGAAGCAACTCTACTAACACTCTTATACTTTTTAGTTAATAAAGAACGAACGCCGTAACTGCTACTCTTCGTCTTCTTTTGTGCTGGACTATCCTCAACAGCAGCAACACTGCTAACAGCCTTGCGCTTTTTAGTTGATAAAGAACGAACGCCGTAACTGCTACCCTTCGTCTTCTTTTGTGCTAGACTATCCTTAATAGCAGCAACACCACTAACAGCCTTGCGCTTTTTGATTTTGTTTAGGCCAGGCTGTTAATCGTTTGGAATAGAGTTGTCTCTAAATGGCGGGATAACAACCTGAATAACGGTTCGCTGGCTATTTGGCCTTTGAGCAGCTTGCTTAGCAAGTTCCTCCGTATCGGCATCTTCCTCAACTTCCTCTTTCTCCTCACCATGTTCCTCATCATGTTCCTCTTCCTGAGAATCGTTCGTAAGAGCGATACTTGATCGAGAATCTTCTTTATCCTACATAGCCTGTAACCGAGCTTCCGCCTGTGGATATTTAACCTTAAGACCCTATGTAATTATATTATAGTATATATCATTGAGGCAGTTCTTCTTAGGATCTATTAAGATTATATCGAACGTCTGGATAGTGCGTGTTTAATAGACCTAGTATAATTCCCCTAAGGCGTTTATATCAACGGTACGGTAATACTAGAGAAGCTTCGCTATCTTAATATATAGTGCTAGGCTGTAAACAAAGGTTTTATTATTAAACTAGTTCTCCTCCTATCCCTCTAGAACATCTTTTATACTATATATAAAGTACCCCTAAGCTACAACTAATATAGCGCTAGTGTTCTTATATTAGATTACTATATACTATAGAGATAGGTTTAGACCCTTGAATTCGATAAACCAAAACGCGAGAGCTAGAGTTCCAGCAACCATAGTAAATTCCTTTAAAGAAGATTCAGAAAGTCGTTGTTTATAGAGCCTAAATAGGAAGAGGTTAAAACTATATACCCTGTCGGAAGCAGGGAGAGGATAGATCAGGGGCGTCAATTGAAAGCCGAGACGTCTCTCTAGCTTACGGTTATAGAGAACCTAGGTATAACTATATATAAATTATTACTCGCAAGATATAACAATACCGAGGGCCTTATATAACATAACCTTAATCATGTTACTATGAACATTGTTATAGTATAATCCGTTTATAGTCGGTTAGTAAAGGTCGGGTACAACGCGGAAAAAGATCGAATGTAGCTTTAATTCGTATAGAGCATATTATATTTCTAAGTTTAAAAATACTAAGTCTGTCTTTCATCTGTTGCTATTAAAACAACTAGTTAAGGTAGCCTCGTTAGTCCTTCCAACATTCTAATTAATAAAACGTATATAATCAAGGAATCCTAATCATGCTGAACCACCTTATATAGTTTAGATAAGATTACACGCTTCGAGTCCTCCTGAAATTTTTCAAACCCTACTCCGAGCTCTTTCTTCTTTGTAATTACAAACAACTCGGTGTCTTGCGAGCGTATAACTCCATTGCGAATTAGGGTTTGATCTCTTGCCTTCCAGTCTTGTAACGCAACCGATTACAACGAGACGGCCGAGGAGGGGCGGTACAGTCCAACGACTACAGCTTCGGACTTTGACCGACGGCTGTTGACGCGACGAATCATTAGGGCGTATAGTAAAAGTGTTTCAGAATCAATAGCGTTTTAGATCCAATCTTCGATGCTAGTGGCAGAAGGGCTTGGAGTATGCAATGGATGATCTACAAAGGGTGGGGCTCCGGGGGGTTCGTAGAGATATCCGTCGTCAGAAGGGGGAATTGAGAACGAGTATTCTGTTGAAACTGAACCTAGCTCTGGCAACCTATCAAGAGGGGGCAACAGCGGTTTGTAGAGAGCGTGCGATTGTGTGGGGTGGGTGTTTGTATTCGAGGGAGGACTTAAACCTGCGCGAGGCTGAAGAGTGTTCGCATTCGAGAGAGGGGTCAAACCTGCGCGAGGCTGAAGAGTGATGAGGTGAGGATTCGGGACAGCTCGCGATTGTGTGTGGAGGGTGTCTGTATTCGAGAGCTCTTGTGAACCTGCTGGGTCACAGAGAGCGCGTGAACGAGTGCTGTGAGAGTTTGCGATCAAGTAATCGGGGGTGTTGTTGTGATTTTTGGGGAGGTCGAGGGGTAACCGATATCCCGGCCTCGTGCACGGTCCTGGCAAAAGCCCACCAAAAAACCCCTCTTTTTACCTCGACCATCGCTACTTTAACTATGGCTAGAATAGATAAATCTCATTAGATTAACTTAGCGGTGGTAGCAATTGAAAGAGGAGAGCATAGCAATTTTACTGAGGCAGCTAAGAAGTATAGGTGTGACTATACTACTATCTTACGAAGGATTAGAGGCTTGACTATAACATATAAAGACGCTACTACCCTTTACTACTAAGCACTTACTAAGGAGTAAGAAGAAGTCCTGATTCGACAGATTAATAACCTTACCGATCGAGTAATACCCCCTACGTCTTTAATTATTAAGAACCTTATAGAAGAGATATATAGAAGTATAGTAGAGAAGAACTAGACTAGGTAATTTATCTGAAGACATAAGAATAGGTTATATAGTAGCTATCTTAAGAATATTAAGAACTTAAGAGTAGTAGCTAAGTATACTCTTATATTTATACTCTTCTTTACCTTAGTATTATATACTTTTTCTCTTTCTTATTTTAATTTAAGTATAAAAGCTAATATTATCTTATTTTCTCTAGCTTACGTAAGTTATCGAGAAATATAATATAACTGCTAATAACTTATATAACTTTGACGAGAAGGAATTCCTTATAGGATTTAGCTGATCTATAAAGTATATTATAAGTCTAGAAGCGTATATATTAGGCCGGGTTATAAAGAATAAGTAGAATAGTTCTTAAGAGTTTATTTCTCTACTAGTATATATCTCGGCTATTAGAAGAGCTATCTCGCCGCTTCTTATTTATAAGAGCGTATTAGAAGACTTATAGAGCTTCTAGACAGAGGATATTAAAGAAGACAGAGTATATTTCAGTTTATTAGAAAACAACTAGTTATTAAACTAGTTTAGTCTAAAGTAGCTAGAAGACGTCTTTAAGAGATATATAAAACCGAAGAGTATAAGAGTATATCAGCTGCTTCTTATAGACGGCTACTCCTCGTATATTAATATAAAATTTATCGACTTTATATTCTACTATTATATTATTATTATTCTTCTTCCTTCTTATACTATATAATACACGTTCTTAGACTTTGAAAAGTCTCTATCTAAGCTTAAAGTATATAAAGTCTTTACTTCTATATATACTCTTTTCTCTTAAGTCTCTATTCTTAAATACGAGAACTAGAGGCTATAAATAGCTATTATTCTTAAGAATCAGAAGAGAAAGAAGAGTAAGAGACTTAATCTTTATAAGGAAATTAGCTAGAGAGTAGAGATATACTTCTCTAGAAAGGTTATATAAGCTCGAGAGTATTAGGCTAAGGAAGAAGAGGAAAGAGAGGCTAAAGAATAGGCAAAGGAAGAGAGAAGAGAGATAAGAAAGGCGAATACTCTTAAGAGATAATATAAGAAGGAAGAATTAACTAATAAGAGAGTAGAAACCCAGCTCTATAAGAAGCTAGCTACTATAACTTTAAAAGCTTTAAAATAGATAAAATATATACGTATTCTATGAAAAAGAACTACTCTATATATACCTTAAGTTAAGAAAGGAGCTAAAAAGGGATAAAAAGAGCTGGAAAAGCAAACTTTAATACTTAAACTTAAGATTAGAGTTCTAGCTAAAGTAGTAGCTTTATAATTAAAGGAAACTAGGTTAGGACAGTAGATTAGGCTGCTACTCTGTGCCCGCGTATAGTTTTTTGTACTTATTCTCTAATTAACTACCTTTTATCTATATCCCTACTTAATTATATACAAATTCAATAAGTGGTTGTTGTGATATATAACTTTTAATATAGTGGGTGACATTCCGAGGGGGCGGGCTTTTGCCAGGACCGTGCACGAGGCCGGGATATCGGTTATAGTGAGAGGCTGCGGGAGATCTTTTGAGGGTCTTGGGAGGACCGACATTCTATATCTAAATTAGCTCCCAACATATAAATAAAAAGAAGAAACTTACATCCAAAGCATAAGGCGAAGGTAATCGCCCCTGCAACGCTGCTCAAATCGTAAAGAACGCTGCTGCTGGTGAGTGGGTGGGCGTGAATGGTTCGTTGACGTCGCAATCGTTAGGCGGACTTGATGCCTCAGGCATGAACAATATCATCGTTCGAGAAATTCGATAATCTCGTGCGAGTGTGTGCTTTTTATCTTGATCTCTTATTCATGGAGCTGTGTAAGAATTATCAGAGGGAAGTAAACAGTTTTAGTATGGAGGGCCTGGCAACTCGAGCAAAATCCCGTTGATTGTTTTTGAGCTTTTCAACCAGTGCGTGCCTCAAATTAGCACGGTTTTTATTACCCGAAGAAGAGCCCGTTCTAGGCCATTTCCCATGGTACACTGCGACAACCACCGACTATCAAAACGTTCTACAACCATCTTCTGACAACGACGAAACAAACAAAGAACATCAAAAAAGAATCGCAGACGAACGATCACCAACTTCTGATCTCACTGACCGACCAACACCGACCAACCAACACTGACCGACCAACAGTGACCGACCAACACCAACCAACAAACACCGACCAACCAACACTGACCAGCGACGGACCTCTAATAGACCTCAAAGAATTATTAAGAGAGAAATTACAGATAGCTAAAAAGAGTAAATAATTAGGTTCCTTAATCCTATAATAAATACTTATTATCTCAGATTTAGATATATCACTTATATAACTTGACTAGCACAGAGTTGATGAAGATGGAGGGGCTAGAGAGTAATATAGACTTGGTAACGCATACCTTTCCACTTAACTCAATACCAAAGTCTACAGAACAATCAGTTACATTGCCGTACAAACGACGTAAATTCACCCACGGAGGAGAGCTTAAACGATCTGCCCGAACAGCCCTCCCACCTTACAAGGACACCTCCTACGATATCGTTGTACATAATCCAGACCTTCAATCTAAGCTGCTACAAGAGCCACACGCCTTACCTTCTATCGGATCTCCATCGCTGCTATCACGCCGAGATAGCATCTCATTTCCCTTAAACCTCGGTATAAGTACTGTAAGCATTTGCAATTATTCTCTTATAAATTACAATAACTGAAAGACATAGCCTCTCACAAGCTACAATCTCTCTAAGCTGAGCAAACCTTCCCGAGCTGTTTCAGAGCCCCCTTGCCTTCTACACTTTGTAAGTACCTTCTCGCCTTGCTTCGAAATAGAAACTCGGACTGACGATTTGCTAGTTGAAGGAAGATAGCTGGGCTTCGATTGCACCTCCGCCGACTACATCTCCTTTACATACGTTTGTAGGTACTCTCTCTCACACCTTTCTTTGCAATTTTATCACTGAACAATTTAAGAAACAGGACTTGATCGGTATCGCGCATCCGCCGAGCGCACTTCCACCGGCATTATCGCTGGGCGTATCTCCACCGAACTCACCTCGCTCATTTCCCACACTCTCAGGTTCTATAACCCTACCTTTAGACACCGAAGTACGCATTCCTATTCTCCTGTTGAATCCGCTCTAACAACTATCGCAGTCTCAATGTCTTAGGATTGACGGTTGGCTTGGAGATCTACCTAAGGACTCTACTAAATTCGAGGTTCCACCAACTCCGAGAGCATCTGATTATAGTTGTCTTTCAGGACGTACCTTCGACAGTGATAGCAGATCAGACTTGAGTGCATTCTTTGGGGTTTACACAATGCCGGTGCAGTCTTCCCGAAGTGTCCCTCCAGCACGGCGACGTGACTGGATGGAAAAGCGAGGACTCCTGGACGCAACGGACAACGATATCATATGCGAAGAACACCCTGAAATCGAAAACACTGCGAGTGAGATCTTAGATGGCCGTCCTAAGTATGCCATAGACGAACTAGACACAATTAAAGCCTCGAGGTACTCAGTGGATTACAGTCGTGCTAAACAGAGATCCGAACTCGCACTCCAATTACAAACCGCGCGTACGATATTTTACCCAGAGTTTCACATACCTTATTCCTTGGTTCTCGATTGGTATTGGACAGCCTTGAAAAACAGATGGGCAACCCCTGCCGACATACAGAACCAGCAAAGATTTACATCTAATGTTAATCCTGTTGAGTGGGAACCGGCCAACGGTGTTATTACTCTTCTCTCAAACACTGATCTCATTCTTGCTGATCTCGCAGTATTCGACATTATATGCGATTCTAATGTCGACGTTAGCTCAGGGAACTGCTGGCCACATATCGACCCTGCAGATGATGATGGTTTGCCTAAGCAGTTAGATATGCGACCCGACGGCTTCTGGGGATTTGGAGCAAACCGATTTTCCGCAGGCGTCTTACCGAAGTTAAAAAAGATATCTGGTGACATTCTGCAATTCGGAGAGAATGGGGTTTGGGCTGCTTCGGTATGCTGGGAGTATAGAAGGTTAGACAAGGAGGGAGATCTTGATACACTCGCTAAGCGTGATGGTACAATCACTTGCATGAAGTGGGTCAGCCACTATGAACAATTGGAGGAGAAAACTGGGATTTCTTATTTTCCAAAACCTACTACCCCGACAGGCGAGGGGACTGTCTTTGACAATACTTCACACACCTTTATGATTACTTTGGTTGGTTGCAAGGTTTATTTCTGGATGCATTTCTCTGTTATAACCTACCGACGAACAAACCCAGAAGACAACAACTCGTCACTAACCCTTACACGAGTTTACGGATGGAAGAAATTTGATGGAATTGAAAATACGAAAAGTAGTCATGTACAGACATGCCGTCACTCATGGCTCCGCCTGATGTTTTGGCAGAACTTTACGCGATCCCAGGAACTAGAGCATTCCGTTTTAGCTGCGAATATCTAGGGTGGTCCTCCCTAACCCTTCTCTAATACGCTAGGAGATCGAAGACACCTGTTCTTTCTCGGATCCCTCTAGCACAATTTACAATATGGGGTTCCGATTTGACGGAGGGAGAGATGGATGTCGGACGTTCTCGATGCTTTTCGCTTTTCTCTTTCTTTTCTCTTTTTCCCTTCTCTGTAGCTAATTTTACACATACATGGATGGATTGCCTTGGGGCGTTCGTTGCTACTTTTTCGGTGCTTTTGTCTTTTTCCTTCTCTCTCACTACAGTCCGTAGAACGGGAGAGCTTTACGATAAAGTTTCATGAAGATAGATGGGGGGATATGCCGGACTATACCCTAGGCGTTTGTTACATCACAATACTTTTGTCTTTTATCTCTCTCTCTATAAAATGGGATTCTCACACATGGATGGATGGACCAAGCGGAGAGGGGTTTTTTCAGCTGCTAGATACTCGCGCTTTTTCCCCCTACTTCAGACAATTCTTTGTACATAATTGAAATTGAAACCCAGTCATTACAATTGGCCTTCGTTGGAGTGATCAAGAGACTCCCTCTTTCGTGGTTTGATGGAGCCTAATACGTACAGGGTATTGCAATTGGGTTAGCTTACTGGGTTGTTAACAGTTTACTGGGATGTCGATGGCTTACTTGAGCGTTGACAGCTTAGGCGATAGATTCCTCAGTGGTTGACGGCTTACTGAATAAAGACCAGCTTATCAAAGTCCCAATAGAATGCAGCTTACTCGATAATGGGCACCTTACTTGATACTCTCTTTTTCCTGAAATGTAATTAGCGAGTAAGTAGCAAATTAGTGTGTGAGCTGCTATTTGTGCCTAAATGGGTGCGCATCTAAGAAGTCGAGATAAAAAAAACGGCAAGTAAGAGCAAGAATCAATTTTTAGTAACAATCAAAAAGCTATTTTTATTCAAAGAAACAAAGGAGAAACCATAAAAAGCTAAATACAAAGAATTGAACAATCCCTTCTCAAGCCTCAAAGAGCTATCTAATCTCCACCCACAAGTTCTAGGCCCAGCCATGGGGGACCAGGTCTTCGGGTTTGTCTAGACCAACGATAGAATCTAACAAGTCTTAACCCAAGCATCAAGCTCCAAGTTCTTCAACAGAGAACTGAATCCCTTCTCCTTCTCCTTACACTTATCATCCACAACGTTCTTCGCAATATTCGGCGCATTATCCGGATACTCAATATGGAAAACCGGTTTCCCAGCCGAGATAAAAGGCACCAATTTATCGCACTCGTTGAACTCAAGACACGATTCATTGACATGGAAATCCATGGAACTAAGGAGTTCGGTAACCATATCCAACCCGTTCTTCATACCCATAGCCATGCCACGGGCCCGGGTCTCGGTGGAGAGGAATTGTAGGTACTCAAGGGAGTTGGCTTTGGTTATTCCCTTACCATTGGAATTGGAGTAGACGTCTACGTTGTCGGGGTCTACGCCATCGCAGCCTTTGGATTTTGCAAGGTCGAGACGGGCTTTCATTATTGTGCGGACATTGGCGGAGTTCGTGTTGAGCCACCATTCGTTTTCCCAGCCTTCGAGGGGGGAGCCCTTGTCGTCTGATGTGTAGGAGGCGGCGTCTGGACGCCAGGATTCGAAAGAGCCGGCTGAGAAGTAGCAGATTACTTTCTTGTTGTTTGCGTGGAGGGAAGAGATGAGAGATGGTGTTGATTCGATGAGATCGATGTCGTAGATGTCGACTGGGAGGTTGATATCTGTGACTGTTCCGTGGAGTTGGATTTGCCAGGTTGCTCCGGCAGCAGGCTTCCATTGAGAGCCACTGCTTGATCCAGCAGTTGATGTGGCGCTTGCAACTGCAATCTTCGATGTAGATGCTGGGATTGGTACCACGGTTTGGGTGATCACTGTGTCGTCACCTGCTTCGGAAGTTGGAAGAATTGGGGGCGAAGAAACAGTTGGTGAAAGTTTTGTAGTTGAGCTGACTTCATCGTCGATATCACCTGGAGTCGAACTTGGTAAAGTTGTCGGGCCGGCCGCGGTTTTTGTCAAGCTTGCGGTTCCATATCCACTTCCAGTAGCGTTGTAGATGCCAGTGGGTTTGTAGGAAGCAGGTAGAGTCAATGTAGGGAATGATAGTGTGTCATCCGCAGAGTCTCTGGTCTTTGATGGAGATTTGATCACTTCAGTATTCCCGCTTTCATCGTCGTCGCTATCGTCATCGCTCTCATCGTCACTATCGTCATTGTTGTTATCGTTGCTATCCACAATGACATCCGTTGGAGTTGAATCATCTCCGGTAATGATGGAGGTAGGAAGAAGAGTGCCACCTGTAACCGAAAAACCAGTTTTACCAGGCCCAGCTGGTCTCGTAGCATTGGCAATTGTGATGTTGGTTCTTCCAGTTCCAGTAGCCCCATGACCCTTGCTATGATGTTTCCAACGATTCAAGCCGTATTCCGGTTTTCCCTTGGGGAGAGCTGCTGCTGTTGTTGCCTGTGTAAACACAGCGAGGGCAAGCACGATGTTCAGAGCTGAACGCATATTGAATGAATGTGGTTTGTAAAGAGTGTGGTGAAATAAAAGTAAAATGTACAACTGAAGTATAAAGTTAGAAATGTATAATTGTGGAAGTGAAAATGGGGGCTGGTACCAAAAGTAAGTCTCTTCAAAGAGTAGAACAACTTAATTTCCGAGTGCCTTTGTCTGGTAATTTCCACTGATTGTAACGAAAGTGAGTCTACTGAAAGAGATATATAAAAGAAGAACGAGAGTGCGCTGTACAAAGCAAACAACCAGTGTGCCTATGAAGAGATAGGAAAAGAGATTCAGTCGAGATCAGGAAAAACCATAGTTCATATACACCCCTCGTAATCTTCTTCCGCATCCTTCCAACCGCCAAGTCTAGACATTTTAGGGGAAAGTGGAGACAAGTAGAGCACAAATGCACGAAATAATTCGCAAATAAAACAAAAAGCCCGATGTGTTTCAAAGGCTGACATGATCTCAGCGACCATGCAAGGCACACCTCCTGAATTTGAAATTGGGTACTTGTGGTGTATAGCTCCGGCCCCCGGGAACTACGTCGCGGGCCCTAGTTCTGATAGCTACATTAGCCCAGTTGGAAGTACTTGCAAGTTGATGCCAGACTCGGCACCAATACTTGCCAAAAATGTCTCCTTTTTCGTGAGGCTTTTTGTTGTACGTAGATTACGCAACATGGATTCTGAATGGTGTTTAAATGTCGCGGTGACTTTAGCCGCATTGCCAGCCGCGGGGTGACCCCAGATTACCACAAGGCGACCCCTAGAAATGAGTGAGATAATCTGAGAAAGGGGCACTTGGCCGCCTGTGCCTCTGCCCAATGAGTTTTAGCGAGCTCGTGGGCGAAAGGGGGAGAGAGGATGAAGGATCGTAAACAAATTAAAGTTTAAAATGGGTCATCGCAACATTCCCCATACTCCACAAAAGAAGGATCAAAGCCAACCTAGACTCGACCATTATAGAGTACAAGATCAGACTAGGAGGTGTCGAACTTCAAAGATCCAGAGTCGATTACGAGTCTCTCGATCGGAGGACTAAAAAATGTAGAACCAAGAAACCAAGATGTTGGGTTTGTTTCGAAACAACGGGAAATCTCCCGGCGGGATGGGATGGATTTTCGGACGGGATGAACTTCAGGTCGTGTCACGGGAAACGCATGTCTCCCTTGAACGCCACACGAATAGAAGACCTCGAGCATCACATCATCATCGTCCTGAGTTACCTTCCCCTGCGTTATTCCAACAATTCGAGATCTATAATTCGACGTCACAATATAGATTACTAGGCCCTCGGTTGGTTGCTGCGCAATTGACCCTTAGTGGGCGTGGCAATGGACTTGTCAAGCTGTCAGCCCCTTTCCTCGGCACATTCGTTAGTCTTGTTGCCCGGAGGCATTGGCAGAGGGATTGTGCGAAAATCTAGCTAAGTCAATGATATTTGTCAACTAAATTATGGATGCATTTGATGTCGCATTACCAAAATATTGTATTTCCTGCAAAGTGTATCACAAAATACAAAGGTGCAAATTGAGCTACAAGCATCTATGAGGCACAACAGCGAAAAAAATTCATCCCTTCAATGTTCCCGCGTGCAACCAGCCCAATTTTCATTTCACTCAATCATCTTCATCGTCGTCTTCGTCACTGTGCTGGAAATAATGCGAACGCAACGCCGTCGCGCTTTTTCGTGTAGTTCGTCTTGGTGTCTTGGTAGGAGCCGCTTTGCTAGCTGA
The DNA here is from genome assembly GCA_001414485.1 of Calycina herbarum. Lineage (NCBI taxonomy): Eukaryota > Fungi > Ascomycota > Leotiomycetes > Helotiales > Pezizellaceae > Calycina > Calycina herbarum. Next base: position 17,704 of record LLEY01000023.1, on the reverse strand, counting down.
AGCTGGACGTGCTTTCGTAACTCTCTTTGTCGGAGTTTTCTTGGAAGCTCGCCGTGGCTGCTCTTCTTCTTCGTCCTCTTCAGCAGGATTTACTTCGTGGTCATCGGTATCTTGGACGACCTGAACCTTACGCTTAGACGCTGTCTGCCGTGCAGTAGAGCGGGCTCTGTTCGCAACCTTCTTTGGTGGCTCCTCCTCCTCTTCGATGTCGACATCTGAAGGTGGAGCTGATAGAGATGAAGCCTCTTCATCATCACTATCCTTGACTTCGAGTTTCCGTTTGCCCGAGGATGGGGGTGCAGTGGAGCGTTTGGCTGGAGTTTCTTTCTTCGAGACTTGAGGCTTTGATTTCGTACTCTTATTCTTTGCACCAGTCGGCCTACCGCGTCCCTTCCGTTGTATTGCCACTGCCTTGGGCTCGGCGTCTTGCATTTCTTGATCTTCATCCGAGCTCTCATCCGGAACTTTCGATGCTCCAATTTTGCTCGAAAACTCAAAAGATTGAGGTGTAGCGTATGCTTGTTGAGCGACGGATTTCGTATTTTCGGCGTCATGGTTCTCGAGAATGAAGCCTCCGTCGTTGCCATCTTCTTCGGCGTCAGCGACGGGAAAGAACCCACCACTACCATTTTCATCTTGGTCTTCCGCTTGAGCAACAGGAAAAAAGCCTGAACGTTGTCCAGTTTGAGCTTTCTCCTCATCATGGCCTTCCGGAAAAAATCCTCCAGCAGCATCCTCGTCATGTTGCTCCATGGCACGTTGACGCTTTTCCGATACTTTATCTTCTTGCTTTGATGCGTTTTTGTTGTTGAATGGGTTCAAAGCATCAACTTCGTATCCACCATCAGCCCCATACTCCTCCCTCACTCTTTCGATAATTCTCAGGCCCATCAACATTCTTCTCCACATATTGATGGCAGCTTTCTGTCGCTTCTCATCCTCTTTCCTACTTCTTTCAGCCTCATCCTTTTCCCATTCTGCCATCATTGTGGGATAATGTTCCTCTGCAACCACAACACCTTCAATTACAGGAACAGCCATTCGATGACCAAACTCAAACCCCGTCACAGCTTCGGCATAGTCGATTCCAAGACGCTTGCAAATTTTGACAGTCCCTCTCCATGGTATATGTACAGCACCTTTAGGAAGCATACTCTCGACGTAAAGATCGATATTGCCGAAAGAATTCTTGGGAATGATTCCATCTTCGATTGGAGGCGGAATAATCCAATCCGTCTGTTCTCTGCTGAACAGACCTTGCAATACCTTCCCACCAGTTGCAATCTCGGCCTCTGCCAGTTCTCGTCTTCGATTGGTCGTTGCTGCTCGATATGGTACACGCTTCAGTGGCTCTTCGCCATCGCGAGGAGCTCTTCCCTCCTTATGCCAGGTTTCCATACTCTTACAATTAACCACGTCTTTCCTGCGAAACACTTTCTCCTCTGTGCCACTCTCAGGCCCCTTCCCTTTGATCATGAACATCTTTACATGTTTAGCTCCAGGCACAATTGCTTCTTCTCGTTTCAAGTGTCTCTCGAGGACGAATTCAGTAGATGCCTTGTATGATTGGAGCGACTCTTTGCCTTCTTCAACCACCTTCTTTTCTCGCTTCGCTGGCTTGAGATCTGTGGCTTCTTCGTGATCATCAATTTCAGTCCGAGGACAATTCTTTGTGCCACGAGTATAACCAGACATAAGATCTTGAAACCAGGAATGAATCTCATAGCGTTTGACTTTTCCGTTACGTCCGTAAATTGGTACTTTCTCGGGTGGCAATCGATACCCTTTGGTCCTGCCAGGCCACATCTTGCCCTTGAGGTAGCGAGTGGTAACATCTTTTGCCGTTCCATCTAATGAGTGTCCCACGATGTAAGAAGTAACTTGCTTGGCCTTGTCGGATTTAGGAGGTGAAAGAAATTGGGCGAACTCCTCATCCTTGGTGGCATGAAGAGGGAGTACAATGGCATCTACTGAAGTGTAGGTATTGGTGACAGGAGATAGTATTTCCGACCAGTAACTAGGAACAACAAGATCTTTATCGTATGCTAGAGAAGGCTGTGTTTTCCTCTTTGCTGGTGTTACATCGACCACAGATTCCTCATCACTTTCTTCTTGGTTTTCGGAATCAGAAACGGGGATCGGAGCATCTTTCTTTCCACGAAGACTATGCCGACCCGACTTGGGAGCTTTCTTCGGGGGGTCCTTAGATTTTGAAGCAGCAGGTTGTTTTCCCTTTCTCTTGGCCGTTGGTTCAAGCTCCTCTTTTTCGCTCGAGGAGTCGTCGCTATCGGCCATAGGATCCACTTTGGGGGGAGTTTTGGTTTGCTTCAAACAGCGGGGATTGTGTTCTAGGGCTTCCTCGAATTGACTCCATCCAAATCCTGCGGGCTGTAAATTCGCGACCAGTCTTGATTCAATTCCAATTCCTCTCAGTAAAGCTGTGAAGAGCTGGGCGCCAACGTCCCTACTTCCCTCCATTTTAGCCGCACATTGTTTGAAGTCTTCAATATCTCGTATGAGTTCACCGTGTCGCTCTGGGTCATGCTCGTCCCTCTCAAAGCTCTTAGTTTCCTCATCAAGTCTCTGGAGTGACATGTAACCCAATTTTCGAAGTCCTGGGGCAGTGATTCGAAATCTTTGCTTCCAGAAAGGTACCAGAGCTTTCAGAAGTTTGAAAAGAGGATCCCCTCCGCTCATATTGACCTCATCATCCTCCAGAACTTCAGCGGGCTCGCCCCAATCGCGTTGATTACGGTCAGGTTGTTTGCCTTGGGCGTTTTTTCCTCTTGATTTTCCTTTTCCCTTCCCTTTGCCCTTGCCCTTCCCCATCGAATTTTCAGCATCTTTGGAGTTCAGATGACTATCGCGTCGCCACTTTTCGATACTTTCCTTCGCATGCGAAGATAAATGTCCCAGCAATATATTCTGTAGCTCAACATTGCACAACCATGCATTCCGGATCGCATTATGGAACATAAGCAGCTGTACATGCATCCGATGTGTAGAAAGTCGAATCTGTCTCTCAATCTTCGAAGGTCCCTTCTTCGTGCCAAGGGGATTTGTGAGAGATATGCGCGTATCCTTCGTCAAGGTCAATTCGAGATCGCCGGATGGTACAGGTCCTTCCATGCGCGGGATGGTATATGTTTCGACATCTTCAAACTCGATATCCTCGTCCTCTTCATCCGATTCTTCGTCCAACTTTTGCCGTTTTGCGCCTGGGATATCTTCGAATTCGTCTTCGGAAAGGGAGGAGAGAGAGCTTTCGTCATCGGTCGCAGCGAATTCTTTCAGTATTTCTTTATGATCTTTCGACGTGCGCTTCTTTCCTACGCCAGCGTCGAGATCGTCGAAAAGTGAGGCTTTTCTTGGTGTCGCAGCGGCGGCTTTGGGGCCCTTCGAGGGGCGTTTTGAGGGAGGTTTTGATGGACCCGCCTCTGGTGAAGCTGATCGCAGGCGCTTTCGGGGGAGGAATGGAGGCATTGATTGTTGTTCAATTACTATCGTACAGATATTGTTACATGGCGTTTTGCGGAAACCGGAGAGTTCTCGGTCATTGAGGAATCGAATCTTGAAGCCCCAGCCTTTTGGGACTTGGTTACATCATCATCCCATTCCGACAGGGATTCACCTGACGCGCCGCTTGACGCCCGCTCACATGACTGAACTCTGAAATGGCTCCTTCCCATCTGTGGTACTTTCTGAAAAGTAGAATTGTATGAAAGTAACTCTCTTGGAGTTTATCTATACTCTTGTTTACTTTTAAAGGTTGCATTTATCAGAGCCCTAATTAATGCACCCATCACAAAATATGTGTATCTGCTGTAAAGAAATATTTTGAATACAGTTGTACCATAGTCTGTCAGAGAAAAGTATTTACTGAAATGACTTCAGACATTTGCTTCTATTATAATTTGATTCTCCAAGAATGCTCGCAAAACAAAATTCTCAAGACGGAGACCAGATATTCTTAAAATACAAGTGAATTGAGGCGTAGTAAATTCCTTCTAATAATTTGATTCTCTAAAATTACTTAGGACAATAAAAAGGGACGGAACTCTATCGAGAACCAGGATGCCATCGTCAGTACTACCTATCATTGCCGTGCTAACGAAAGTAGGATTGAAACAATGATGACAGACAAATTATAGAGCTGTTGGAAATCTTAGGGGAAGATGCGGTGGAGGTCGTGTGAGGACGAGGGTGATTCCAAGGGAAGGTGCGAGTGGGAACTTGGAAGCTCAATGCCACCTGGGCACGCTTTTCAATTGCGCTTGCCTCTTCACATCTGCTCTTTCCTTTTACTCTTTCCCGGGAAGATCATAAGGTAGGTACGATCCAGGAACGGCCAGGCACGCACCTGGGCATTATCTCTTGATATTCTCTTCGCTCTATGGGGCCTCAATGGCGGGTATCGTGTATGCTCTCTCTGCCAACCTCCATCTAATAACTCATCTTAGTCGTTCAATCCGTTCAATTCGTTTCGACCTCGTGTCCATGACGTTTCCTCCACTCATTGATCCCGTTATTCATCTCTTGCTTGGTAACTCCGTCTCGGACCTGCTTAAAGTCAGTATTGGTAATCGAAAGAATATGTAGAAGGGAAGGAGTAGAATGTACCAAATACACTTGAAAATGTTAGCAAAGCCCTTCAAAGGGAGTGGCAAAAGAACGTACTTGTGACACCCAGTGTTTCCACGTTCTTATTTCTCGACTCATCATCGAAGAACAGCATATCCTCGAACCTCAAACCCGTCGCCTTTTGAAGCTTGTTGAAGTGTGTGATCTTGTTTCCAGGATATATCTCCAAATGGTCGAAGTATTCAATTGATTTCTTCTTCTTTCCATCTGTATCCCATATGTGTAACAATCGCAGCATTTCCCTCCCCAGATCCGGCGCAGAGGTTCTAGAAGCTGCCGCCACTTTGACCCCGCGATCTCGCAGCGAGTAGAGGATTGAGGGAACTTCGTGATAGAATGCGAAGCTCTGTCCGAATCGATCTTTGGTGGAATCGTGGGTGGCGGAAGCTTTGAGGGGAGGTGTAACGTGGGTATCGACCCAGAAGGGCCACAGAGTATAGTCCAGATCAAAGACTATCAGCTTGGGAAGAGGGCCATCATGGAAGGAAGCTGGCGGGGTGATATCGACTGCCTCTGAGGTGGAGATGGACGACTTGCTGCCCTTCTTGGGCATTGTGGAAAGAAGCGCAGCGAGGAAGCTGCAGAGTACGAGACGGGAGAGATGCAGCGTATATGCTGTTCCGAAGATGATTTCAAGACGAATTGAAGCTATCGACAATGCTTCTCCTGTCTAGAATGTTGTTGAAATGTAGAGCTCTTTCCAGGTTGTTGTATCAAAGACGTCAGACCTCGATAAGGTAACTGATTAGATCAAGCTCCTATATTTTTATGCCGGGCTTTATCCAGAATTATGCTTATGCTATTACTGGTTATGCTCAAGGGCACTCACTCACTTTTTCCTTCACTCTACTTTTTCTCTCACCAAACAAACAAACAACAACCGAACACGATTTGTCTAAATACCCTCACTTCTGCTACTTCCACTTGCACTTCCACCCACCGGACCAAAATCCGCCTGCAACCAACGCCTCCTCCTCATTTCCGTCTCCAACCCCTCGAACCCCTCAAGATGGCTTCAGCGTTGAGTATCCTTGCTCTGGCCGCCGCTTATGTTCAACAATCGGAGAGCATGGACTTCAACGACGAGATACCCCGCTTCGGTATTCGCAGTGCAAGATCTTCAGATATCCCTCTCTTGGATCGAGTGGAAAGGTCTGCTGCAGAAGTTTTCCGAACCGTCGACCTTGACAACCTCGCAGACAGACCAACTCTCGACATCCACACTCTCGCAACCATGACCCGCTCAAACCACCTTTGGATTGCAGTCAACGATTGGGATCAACCGATAGGATTCTTGGGAGGAGAGAGTATGCACGGAAACTTTCACATCACGGAGATTTCGGTTGCTCGAGACTTCCAAGGGCGAGGAATTGGAAAAGCTTTGATGCGGACTATGGTCGAGCAAGTTCAGCGAGAAGGATACAAATTTATCACCCTCACAACATTCAAAGATGTTCCTTGGAATGGTCCCGTAAGTCGCTCCTTTTCAAACTACATCCTTTTTGCCCCATTGTACTTTTACCGCCGTTTGCCTCTCGTCTGCTGCAGAGATTTCGTGCTAACCCTTGCAAAATAGTGGTACCAGAAACTAGGATTCAAAGAAGTGAGCCCTCGAGCGATGAAGAAACAATATTCCGAAATTCTCAAGGAGGAGGCACAAAGTGGTGGTCTGGATCCTGAACGCCGATGCATCATGCGCAAGCTACTTTGAAGCTCTCATCAGCCGACATGGCAAAATTTCATCGAAATGGAATTTGACCAACAACAAATACGAAATAATGTCCCCAACGACGATCCTTCGACACAGCAGTTTTTGAGTGGCAGAGGGGCATAATTACCAGCCTCGAACACCAGAGACGAAATATCACGACGCAGAAAACCCAGAGATGTGCGGGTAGATCCAGAGAGGTCTCCGCAAGAACATCGCTAGGTCTCGAACAAGGGCAGAACCCGAATCCTGGTGGTCGGCACCGTGCCATGATTATTTGAAGGAGTTGGGATTTGCGATTGAATCGATTTACTGGACGGTGCGCGCATTGCAATTTTTGACGGATTTCGACAGGACCTGAACTCCATTATCCATTCGACGAGTAGAAGAGAATATACGCTTTTCTCTTCTCAAACAGCTCGCATTTAGAAGGATTGTAATATTGAGTTGCAACGGGGTTGCACTTTGCTCGCAGCATTAATGTAGTAGTTTGGAATGGGAATATATGCATTTGGAAGAAGATATTTGTTTCCTGCACTGTTTTGGGATCTACTTGTAGGCTGAACTGGACCTGGGGGAGACTAGCCAATTCAGTGCATACCTCCGTACCTAGCTTGTGCATTCTGCAACAGGTGAGTGACAGCTCATATTTCTTTTTTTTCCTGCCACCCAGAGCAGGATAAAGATGGCCGTCTTCTTTCTTAACCAATCAAGTCTAACATTCGAAGTTTCGAACGCATAACGAGTACTGAAAATACCAACAATCTTACAATTCTATTGGTCTACAAGCAGATCAACCAGGAAGTCCGCGCAAGTTGAGTAGCATTGAAACGCACCACTTCTGCATGTAAGTTCAAGGTTTAGAAGATACAACCCTCCTATCATGCATTTCTTATCGGCACGATGTCTTGAATTTCTGTTTCCACCTGTCACGCTTTCTGAACTTTGAAAAGCTTTTCAAATTTACTTGTACTATTTCTGCCCAAGTTCTTTATGTAAATCAATCAATATATGTTCTTAGCAAAACCTATCGTTGTTGGATGTTGACATCGTCGTTACGGCCTTCTCCCACTTCATTATCTCCCCCGCCTTGCAGATCAACCCAACCACCTGCTTTTTGGCCACGATCGAGAGAAAGCCGCATCCGAAATTCGGAATGAGAGGTCCTTCGTTCGTTTGACATAGGGATTTTTTGGAAGTGTCACAAGTGTTACTTCAGTAGCACAAACAATACACCACTTCGCCATCTTCAAATATGGCCTCTACATCGACGCAAAAGACGGACTTGGAAAAAGATGGAATCCAGTCGACAGGAACAAATCTCCCACCATATCTTGAAATCAACGAAACCGGACACGTTCAAGAATTAGAGCGGAATTTTTCTCTGTTATCTATTTGCTCCGTGGGAATTGTGACTGGAAATACTTGGGCAGCACTGGGCGGTACCATCGCCGTTGCTATCTAGTAAGTCTGGAAATCCGTGATTTTTGGATATGTACTGACGAGTTTTAGTAATGGTGGTCCTCCGGGTGTGCTTTATGAATTTATTGCTGTGTCCCTTTTTTATTGGTTGATTGCTGCTTCTCTTGCTGTAAGTTTTTGGTTGCAGGTATTGGCGTATGAGGTGATGTTGATAGATCTTTTAGGAACTTGCTTCTTCGATGCCTAGTTCGGCTGGTGTTTTCCATTGGGCTTCAATAACGCCTGGTCCCAAGTATGGACGTATTGTAGGATGGTTCGCTGGGTGGTGGAATGCATGCGCTTGGATTGTTGCTACTGGTAAACCCAATCCACCCTTCTTCAAGAACCAAACCACTTGAATTTTAAATGCTAACACTGAGTAGCTTCATTAACCAGCATCTGCTCCCAAATAGTGATCGCAATGTACGGACTTTCTCGACCTGAGTACGTCCCGGAACGGTGGCACGTATTTATCGGTCAATTAACCATCTCATGGATCTCATGTCTTACGGTACTTTTCGCCAACCGAGCACTCCCTATGATCAGTAATGTGGGAATCGTATTCATCCTCGGCGGCGTCCTCTCAACCATCCTCGTATGTGCAATCATGCCCCATCAAACCGGCGCCGGATACGCAACCTCCTCCTTCGTCTGGAAAGACTGGATGAACCAGACGGGGTACACGAACAACGGCTTCGTTTTCCTAGCCGGCATGCTCAATGGCGCATACTCAGTCGGAACCCCAGATTGCTGCGCCCATCTCGCGGAGGAAATCCCGAATCCGAAGAGGAATGTTCCGCTTGCTATGGCAGCTCAGATGAGTATTGGCTTTTTCGCAGCTTTCTTCTATATGATTGCTATTTTCTACGCGACGACTGATTTGGATGCCGTTCTTTCATCTCCGTATTTTCCGCTTATGCAGATTTATATCCAGGCTACAGGGTCTACGGCTGGGACTATGGGACTGCTTTTTGTGATCTTTTTGCCGCTTGCTTGTTGTTGTATTGGGACTTTTATTACGGCTGGGAGGGGGGTGTGGACTTTGGCTAGGGATGACGCTATTCCCTTTTCCTCAACCCTTGGGAAAATCTCGCCGAGGTTCAAGAATCCGTTCAACGCAACCCTTCTCTGTGGATGTTTCTCTACAGTCCTAGGCGCTATATACGTCGCGTCAACAACAGCCTTCAACGCCTTCGTCGGTTCTTTCGTCGTTTTATCTACCCTGTCTTACCTCGCTGCCATCTTACCCTTCATCCTTACGAAACGGTTCTCAAAGATTCCGGGTACAACTGGAAACAACATGACTCCTGGCCCTTTTCAAATGAGTAACGCGGTTGGATATCTGGTAAACGGTGTGAGCTGTGCTTACATTGTTGTCTTTGTTGTTATTTTCTGTTTCCCGTATCAGATGCCAGTTAATGCTGTTAATATGAATTATGCGTCTTTACTTGCGGGAGCTGTTACGCTTGCTAGTGGGGGGTGGTGGTTTGTTGGGGGGAAGGGGTATGTTGGGCCGAGAGTACTGGTTAGGGAGGAGGTTGTTGGGGGGGATGGGGTGGGGAAGAGTGAGTGAGGATATTGGGTTTCATTTGGGAAGTTGGAATTTTATGAGAGAATGATAGTTCAGGTGGAAGACGATTCAAGATAGCTTGTCCCCTTGAGATAGAACAATTGAGGATATTGTTTATAAGACAAATTAGACAATCAGGAAAGCGACAATATTTCCATTCCCCTTTTCTTAGAATATATGGTCATATGTTAATATCGAAAGTGTACACAAAGAAAAAGCCGCTTTTCCTTACAACTCAAATCGACAATAATTTCCCCAATCTTTTTTCCCCTTCCTTCCGGCTTACTGGTCAATTGTTGGGCTTGCTCGAGACAATCTTTTTAGCCCCCAAATGTGGGTGACAGCTTATTCGATTTTTGGTTGCCTACTGGGTAGTTATTTGGGGGCCAAAAAGAAAGTAGCGAGTAAGCTGCTGTTTACTGGCTCACTGATGAGTTCGCGTTCGCCTTACTCTATAATCGGTAGGTCACTCGTCAATTGGTAGGCTACTTATCAATTGGTAGCTTACTCGTAATTGAAATTTGATGGCTTACTCGTCAATTGTTGGCTTACTTGCGACTGAAGCTTGATAGCTTACTCACAACCCTTTTCAGCTACTAATATTTTATATAGCTTACTTACAAGTCTCATTTTAGCTCTCAAACGTGCTGTTTAAGTTACTCGATTTTCGATAGCTTACTCGATATTCTTATCCTCTACCTTTAGTTAATAATTAGCAGCGTATTAAATAAGTAGAGTAGAGTAGAGTAGTAACTACTACTCTACTCTACTTATTACTACTCGAGTACTACTCGAGTAGTTAAGTAGTTTGTAAATACCTTAATAATTAGAAGGTTACCTAGATAATACTTAATATACTTATTATTTTTTCTCGGAGTATAGTACTATCTAACTAATCTTTTAATAAACTATCAGCGACTAGAAGAGAGGTATTATACAGATCCTTCTAAGCGTTACTAGTTTTAGCCTAGTTGAAGCGTTGTATTTAAGCTAGTAGAATTAGCTATATAATATATTATACCGTAGCTATAGATATAAGATATAAAAAAGGCTGTTAGTAAAGCTTTAATATAGCGTCTATAGTATACTAGTGATTTCCTAAGAACGCTATATATTAGATAGTTAGTATAAACTATTTTTTAAATCTAAGTAGCTTTATAATATTTATATTCCTTATTAATTACTACTAGTAGCACTCTATAGAGACGTTAGCGAAGAACGTATTAGCGTAGAGACTAATACTAGAATTATAGAAGTAGATAGTTATTATTATAGTAGCGATAGTAGATAGAGAAGAGTATTATACTTAAGACTCTAAATACTATAAGTCTACTAATACGACGTTATAGTTCTATATTATAATAGTTTATATATATAATCTAAAAAAATAGCCTACTTTTATAACTATACTCTAGGAATAGAAAAATACTTATACTACGAGTAAGTAATTAATAATAACTTATTATAATTAACGTAATCTATTACCGAGCTACGTATATCACCGAGCTACGTACTTTTACCGACTTCTACTACTTTAAAATATAATAAATTAACTATAATAATAGATAAAACTTATTACTCTTCGGATTCTAATAAGCTAGATATATCTATAAGTTCTTAATAAGTTCGTATATTATAACTAGTCTTTCTATAAGTACTATAACGTCGCGTAGTTGAAATCTCTTTCTTACGATTTACTCTTCTAAAGCGCTTATTACGTCGTATTTGCTTATTTACTTTATCTTAAGCTATAATATAGTATATATCCTCTATAGTAAGTATATCTTCTTAATAGATACGATTCTTTTTAGCTCTACGACGCTTAGAAAGTGTCTTATTTACTACTCGAAGTATACGTAGCTTAGTATTAACAAGAGTTAATTCATAAGCTAAACGCTCTATATCTTTAGCTAATAAAGCGATAGTTTAAAAAAGAGGAGTAGACGAGCTTTCTTAATAATAGGTAATACGATCTCTAACTAAAGTCGTTTACGAAAGAGCTTCTATTAAGTTATAAGAGGTCTACGAAACCTAAGAGTCTACCTCGACAGAAGAGAGGCTAGTAGACGTTAGAGTTTATAACCTTATATCTAACTTCGATATAACTACTTAAGAGTTAAAAGTTATTAATCTAGCTCTACGGAATCTAGCCTAACCGTTTATAGAAGTAATTAACTTAATATACACTTATTTAAAAGCTATAAGAAACTCGACCTTAGTAATATAATTAATATATACTTTTATAAACCCTTCGATTTCTTAACTGTACTTCTACTTAAGAATAGTAAAACACTCGATATTAAGTAGCTAGGTTAGATAAGAAGAATATAGAGGTAATCTAAGAGTTATAATATTATAAGACTTATAGTATTCTTAAAATTCTACTAATTTATAACTCTTATATCTATCTAAAACTGATATATAATATAGACTCTTAGCTTAAGTAGTAGTATATTTATTAAAGTATTTTAACTATTCTAGATCTATCTTATTATTTATCTAACTATTATTTATAGGTTTAATAACCTAATTATAAGAGAGGCTAGTTTTAGAATACTAATTCGTAAGATAATTAGCGTCTTAAATAATAAGAAATAGAGAGATACTTCTACTTTTACTATTAATTATAATAATTACTATCGTCTATTCTCGATTACTTAGTTAAACTATCTTACTCTTACTACGTTGATTAGTATAAGTAATAACTATTCTAGAATAGATTTAATCTATTATAAAGCCGGTCTTATTAAAGTTATAGAAATCGCTATCTACTATACTATATTTCGTCTATATATTCTCTACTAGTCGAAACCACGCGCTAATTAACTTAGGATCTTTATATAAGACTCTTTAAAAGTCGTAAACGCGATTAAAACACGTCTTTAGCTCTAGTTATTAAACTACGAATCGTTCTACCTAGTGCTTTCTAACGCGTTTTACTCTATACGCCTTGAGAAGGTAATTCGCTATATCTTCTATATTAGCTAGCTAAGGTAAAAACTCTCTAGAATCTCGATTAAATATATATTAAATAATTATTTCCTCTTCTAATTTTATTAGCTTTAAACAATTAGGTTTAGTATTACTACGAGAAGATTAGCTGTTTATTCTAAGACAAAGAGTAGATTTAGAAACTTTATAGATTTTTATAGTATTTCTATAGCTTAATTTTTATTTAGATATTCGAATAGCTTTAATAGCTAATATAATTCGTACTTCTTAAGTTTAGACTTATATTATAGAAGAAGAAAACGTGTATTAAAGTAGTAGAGTAGTAAATTTAGTAAAAGTACGTAGCTTAGTAATAGATCACGTTAGATATAAATTTAAGAGACTAGAATAGTATAGTTTTTATAGTATTCTTATATTTTTATTAATTACCTACGTATTACTTAGTATAAATAATTATTTATTAGAAGATAAATTATACTTAAAAAATCACTATCTAGTTTTTAGTAATTACTAATAGTAATATTCGATAAGTTTTACTAAGTTAATTAACTTTTAATTACTATATTATATATTTAAAAAGTATCTCTTCTTAGATTACTTAGAAGATTATTTAACTAATATTTCTTAAAGTTTATCTAGACTACTATAACAGCTCTCTATAAATATACTAAAAGAGATACTTATAGAATAGTACTTATATTCGAAGAAAACTAAACTAAAGAGAGAAGAGGAGAGTTAGTACGCTCTGTCTCTATTTATATATACTAAGCGAGACTTTAGTAGAACCTCGGCACGTGATCCAGTCGTATGTGACTGGGACTGTTATACTACTCTCTCCTTCAACCGGGCTCTCTCTAACTAAGCCGCTTTATTTTCCGTAGCTATAGAGTCGTTACTCTCTAATTCGCTGTAATTGTCTCTTCCTACCTCGTACGTCTCTAGCTACAAAGGAAGAGCCTTTAGAGGCTCGTCAGCTGTTAGATTCGCTAAATAGAATTCCTTTAACATATATAGCGAGTAGGCTACGTAGCGAGCTAGGTGCTAGTTAAGGTCCTCGTTATAGCTCTTCTACTTTAATCGGTAGTAAAGAGACTTCTATTATATCTTACTTATAAGTACTTTCTTAACCTTCTATTCTTCTTCTTTATCAACGATAATTAGTAGAGGTAGTATACTTACTTATCTAGACAAAGGATCGTCTAAAGCTTTACGTAACTTCTCTAGTACGAAGATAGGATAAACTCTAATAGAGGATAGTAACTAGAGTCTAAAAGCAGAGCTAACTTTCTTAAGAATCTTAAAAGGTCTAGCTATCTAGTAGTCTAGTTTCTAGCTATGTCTTTACGTATTCTAGTCCTTTATAGTAATAAAAACTATATTACCGACTCTAAAGTCTACTTCTCGTCTATGTCTATTTACGTTCTATTCTTTCTTTTCTTAAGCTTTTACTATATTCGCCTAGCCGACGTCTAGTACTTCTTAAAGAGTCTTTATAACTGTTATAGCTTCTTCTTATAATAGCCTCTCTTATATAGTCGAGGGTTTAGACGTATTCTAGTTAAAAGACGTTCTTAGTAAGTAGCTCTTTTATAATTCGAACGAGGATATTCTAATAGTACTATAAGGTAGTATAAGCTAAGCGTAGTCTATTATTAGAAGTAGCTCTAACTAATTATTCTAGTAGTAATTTATATATAGCCTTAAGTACTAATCTAGGTACTAGTTTATAATTTCAGTTTATCCGTCTATCTAGGTATAATTTACAGTTGAAAGTCGAAGCTAGACGCTAAGGATTCGTATAAATTCTCGCTAGAAGGTAGAGATAAACTAAGAGCCTCTATTAGAAATAATACTCTCTAGGATTCTATAATATCGTAATATATACTATAAGTATAACCTAGCTATCTACTTAGCTATTACTTCTTTTTAGTATAGAATAGAGATAGATTATTTAGATAATTAGTTAATAACTACGAATACGTTATTAAAGCCGTACTTGTTAGCTAGGAAGGATTTAAAGTCTATCGCTACGTATTACTATATATATAATAAGACTAGAAGTAGGTATAGATAACTAGAGGTCTTATCTCTTAGTATATCTACTCTTCGACATTCGTAATAGTTATATATATATTACGTAATATTAGACTTTATATTTCGCTAGATATATCTTAAGCAAAGGATCTAGTAGGTCTTATCTTATCTAAGGTAAGCTAGTAGTACTTAGTTATATACTTTATAGATTAGGTCTATCTATAAAGTATTAATATCTAGTACTATTAAGTAGTTTTAATAAAGTAGTAGGTCTTTCTCTAAGACGTACAGAGAGTCTTCGTCGTTCTTAGCTTATAATCGTAAAGCTTAAAGTGTCTTAGTATTCTTATTTACTTTACAGATTCGTTTAGAGAGTATAAGAGACTTCTAGAAGTAATCGTCGTCGACTAGAGCTAACGTAATAGAGCTTATTTCGACCCTGAGATCTTTAAGTACTTCGATATCAACTTATTCTTTTATTAAGAGCGTATAGGTCTAGTATTATTCTTTTAACTTCTTCTAAGTCTATAACTTATCTGTTTTTCGTATTAAAGCGTCTATCTTTCTATTCTCTTTTATAGAATAGTATATTATTATAAAGTAGTATTCAGCTAAAGTCTTAGCCTATCTAGCTTAATATATAGTAAGCTGCTTTATTATTATAAAGTACTTAAGTACTTTATAGTTAGTATAAATACAAACTTTCTCGTATATACTTTGTAATTCCAGTCTCTATTCTATAAGCGAGTATACGATTATAAGTATCTCTTTATTATAAATCTTATAATTATACTTAGCTAAGAATATAACCTTACTAAAGTAAGCTACTAGGTACTATTTACCGTCTACTTACTATTATTATAGTATTCTAGTAATTATTCTATCTAAGGCGTCTGTCTTAATTATTATAAGAAGCTTTAGAGAGTAGTAGTAAAGAACTAGTATCGTTGTAAGATATTCTTTTAGCTTCTTAAAAGCGTCTTAGCAGCTTTTATCTAAGTTAAAGAGTACGTTGTCCTTTATAAGATATATAAGTGGTTTTATAATAATTCTATAATTTCGTATAAACCTCTAGTAGAAGTTATAAAAGCCTAGGAAGCTCTAGACGTCTTTTACTATATCTAGTACTTACTAATTCTAGACTACTATAACTTTTTCTAGATCTACTTTAATACTATTAGTCTTAATAATAAAGCTAAGGTATTTTATTTTCTCGACGTTAAATTCGTATTTCTTAATATCTACTTATAAGCTAATAGCCGGTTCCCCTTCTCCTACGCTTTCGCTTGGAGTCGGCGGAAGCAAGTACAGGTCGGAAGCAAGTGCAGGAACTCGTAGATTAGCGCACTACCTAAAAATACATACACAAACCATCTTAAATACCCTATTATAACTGTTACTAGCAACTATAATATCGCCCCCCTTAGTATACAACGTAATATAAGATCCCAAGGCTTTATTCCACCTTTTAACACTATTCTAGTAGAAGATATACGCTTATCGCCTCTACCGCTACCGTCCGAATCACTCTCTACTAATACGTAGACGAGAGAGGAGTACTTAGAGGACTTATATAAGGCGATTAAGTAAGCAAGAAGTGAGGGCAAGGAAGAGTCTCCTTATATAGTTGCAAGGATATATCGGGTAAACGAGGAGTCTATTTAGAGTACACTAGACCAGGAGAAGAAGAAGGCTCGTAATAAGAATAGCGGATATAATACTTATAGCGGCAACAACAAGGTGTTAAGTAAGGCCTAGGAAGAAGCTATACGTTAGTACTATTACAAGTAGTAGGAACAAGGACTTAGAGCTACTTACAAGATAGTCTTCGCTATGATTAGTCACCTAAAAAAGGCTCAAAGTCCTTTGTAAGAGCCTCTATCGTAGAGCTGGTTTACAAAGTAGCTAAAGCAGAACCGCGACCTCTATATAATTAAAACGAAACCTATCGTATAACGTGTTTCACAAGCGAGCTAGCCACTTTTCAAACTTTACAACAATCATCAACTTCTAGTTATATTATCTCTACTAAACAACGCCTAAATGTCTCCTAACGAAAACAAGATCAACTTAGCTATCTAAGCACTCGAAAACGACGCGTCAATTACCTAACAAAGCGCTACAAAGGCCTATGATACCCCTCGATCTACTATTTCAAGCTAACGTGCTAGAATCTAACTAAGACGCGATTGCGAGCCTAATTCGAAGAAACTTACGAAGCTAGAGAAGGAGGCGATAATTAGGTATATATTAAAGCAGGATTCGAGAGGGTTTTCGCCTATAAAGGATATAGTACGAGATATAGCTAACAACTTACTAAAGGAGCGCGACAGGCAGCCTATAGGCAGGAACTGGCTAGACAACTTTATTCGGCGTATACCTAAGCTAAAAACTCGATAGAGTCGTTCTTATAATCATTAGCAAGCTTTGACTAAAGATCTACGGATTATTAGCCTATGGTTTACACTTGTATAGTTATTTAAGGACAAACATAGTATTATAAACGAGGATATATACAATTTCAACAAGACCGGTTTTATAATAGGTGCTATATTATCTTAGCTTGTTATTACAAGTTTAGAGATACGCAGGAGACGTAAAAAAGTTCAGCTAAGCAATCGCGAATAGGTTATAGTTATTTAAGGAGTTAATACAATAGGTTAGGTAATAGTGTTAATATAGAAAGAAATCACAGATCTTCGTAAGGTAACTAAGCATAAGAGTCGTAAAAGGAAATATATTCAGAGTTAAGAGATATTAATAGTAGAGGAGGTAATTAGTTTAATTACTTCTATAGAAAATAGCAATTAAGAGGGTAGTAGAGAGATAAAAAAGAAGGTTTAGGCAAAGAGGTATTATAGGCGTTATAGCAAAATTAGACACAATTCTCGTACTTATTAAGTAGAAATAGTAGATACTAAAGATAGTAACGACTCTAAATAATCTTATAGTATCTTATATAATATAATAGCTTGTTCTAGTGTTAAGTAATTTGTATTTAAAATAAGTTATTCGGAAAAGTAGCTAGCTCGCTTATATAGCTAGCTCGCTTGTAAAACACGTTATAAGAGACTCGAGTCGTATACTAAGGAGGAGGTAAAGAAGTGGTTCGTAGAGTACTAAGAAGAGCTTATAAAGTATAAGATCCGGAAGCCTAAGTATATTCTTAACATAGACGAGTTAGACGCGCGAGTAGGCTACGTAGGAAGTGAGTAGGTTATTATACCTTTATAAGTTAGAGAGATGTATATAACGAGCCTTAAGAATCGGAAGTTAGTAACTATAATAGAGACTATCTTAGTAGATAAGAAGTATATACTAGCTCCCTTTATTATTAT